>CM021731.1:168102104-168119594 GCA_011075105.1 Heteronetta atricapilla
CCACATAAACCCACTACACCCTCCTAGGTTTTAGTAATCCCAACAGACGACTGACTATGGAGTCATGCTTTCTCTTGTACTGTCTGCTTCTGGAACTACTTCACCATGGTCCTCACCACATGCCGCAGGGAACTTCTGCTCCAGTGCCTGGAGCACCTCTCCCCCTTCTTCTTCACTGACCTTGGCAGCTGCAAGGCTGTTCCTCACTCCTCTCACTCTCCCAGCTGCTGTGTGGTGCAGCATTTTTCCCTGTCTTAAATATGCTCTCACAGAGGTGCAAAAACAACATTGCTTATTGGCTGAGCTCTGGTCAGCAGTGGGGCCCTTACCAAACATGGGCCAGATTATGCATTTTTGTCACAGAAGCCACCCCTATGGTCCACTGCTACCAAAACCTTGCCACGTAAACCCACTACATAGGACAGGGGGAAATGGTCTTAAACTAAAAGAAGATATATTTAGACTAGACATTAGGAGGAAATTCTTCACTGTAAGGGTGGTGAAGCCCTGCACAAGTTGCCAATGGAAACTGTGGATGCCCCATCCCTGGAGGTGTTCAAGAACAGGCTGGGTGGGGCCTTGGCCAACCTTAATTAGTGGGTGGCATCCCTGCCTAAGTCAGGGGAGTTGGAATTAGTTGATCCTTAAGGTCCCTCCCAACCCAAGCCATTCTGTGATTCTATGAATATATTTCCATGATCCCTTGGCATCTGTGAATATGCACGTTCCAGAGCTAAGAAGTAGTCTCTAGAGTTATTCATACTTTTATTGGTATGTCAGAACTACAGTCAACTCCTGTCGACATACTCAACAAAACTGTTAATTCATTCAGTACTGGATGTGGTAAGAGCTGCATAATCTTGCAAAATACTTGTTTATGTTGGATTCCCTGTTACCACAGTATGTGAGCTAGCTAGGTATAATTGGCAAAGTACAGCTGTGCAAGCTGCAGTGCATATGCAATCCCATGTATATAGCTCATGCAAACTGCAATAACACCTTTCGTTGAAGAATGCACAAACATGTTTCCTCAAAATTGCCTCAAGGTCAACCGTGCAAAAGGTGTGATAATATGAGGACCATCAGTTAGTAATTAAAAATCTTTCCTTAGGAAAGAATCCATATTTATGTACACATGTAATATATGACGCTGCAAATTATGAGTGTACTGCCAGAGAATTTCCAGTGATGTCAGTATTAACATGAACGAAACTCAAAATGTTAATCTGTAAAACTGGAGTTATTAAAAGTGTAATTAATACATTTAAACATTTAAATGTGTTTATACATGCATATGTGTACATATGTATACATTAAAAAAAAAAGTCATAAGTAATTACATTTTTTTTCTCTTCTGCTATGTAATCTTTCTTTTTCCTCAGGTGAAATTGATTTGTAATATAAAATTAGCCTACCCAGTAACTATTATTCAAACTAAATAAATATATGAATATATATACACATATATATATATACATATATATACAACTTCACACATGTATACATTATACAATTTCTACAACTTCCTCGTAAGGGGGTGTCGAGAGGCAGGAGACCTTTTCTCCATTAACACCAGTGACAGGACCCGCGGGAACGGGGTTAAGCTGAGGCAGGGGAAATTTAGGCTTGACATCAGGAGGGGATTCTTCACAGAGAGGGTGGTTGCACACTGGAACAGGCTCCCCAGGGAAGTGGTCACTGCACCGAGCCTGTCTGAATTTAAGAAGAGATTGGACTGTGCACTTAGTCACATGGTCTGAACTTTTGGATAGACCTGTGCGGTGTCAAGAGTTGGACTTGATGATCCTTAAGGGTCCCTTCCAACTCAGGATATTCTATGATTCTATGATTCTATGATTCTATGATATATATATGCATACACACACACACATCTCTATCTATTAATTTCAAAAATCACAAAATACTTTTGTGTTTGTAAGAAAGGGAATATATGACTAGTTGTAACTTCAGTAAATAACAGTGTTGCTGTTGTACCATAATTAACATGATCAAGACTTGAGTCCTCGTAGGCTGCAATACATCAGTCTGCAATAATAACCCGGATTGTCTGTGCTACAGGTAAAAGTACATTTTATTTTTTAAGTCTAATTTAAGGGAAATGCTGATTATTTTATTTGATTTCTGGTTATCAGATAACTGCAAGAATATGGTTCAGTTCTTGAGAATACAAAATAGAAAGAGGAACACCAATTGAGAAAAAATTCCCTATAGGAGTTCTGTAAGAATGACCAGATACCTGAAGAAAATTTGTGGGGAAAGATATAAAGAACTGTGGTTGATAATCTATACAATACAAAACTTCTGAGGTCATAACAAACAAGAACTTAAACCAAAGAGCAAGATTTAAATTATACATTAGCAAATATCTTAAAACAGTAAGGATACCTAAGCACTGGGTTAGATGTGTTGAATAAAGTTTTGAAAACTTCACTGATGAGAGTTTTTGTAATTAGACTGGTTATCAGCTATGATAGAAACAAGTGTACTTATTTCTGTACTGTGGAAAATGGATCGGAAATGTGATCTTTTGAATTCTAATAGCCTTTTTCTTTCATGAGTAGTCACTCTGGGTCTATTCACGACTTCTTTCAGTCTTCAGGATTAAGTATAATATACAGGGATTTTTATTTATTTATTTATTTATTTTTGCAAGAAGGAGAAAAATGTTTTCTTTGGTGTTTTTGCAAATTAAAAAAAAAACAATATATTTGTCTATTGTCACCTCATGCCATTTGCAAATGGAAGACTGGTCAGAATTATTACTCTTTAACATGATTTTTGGGAAGTGAATAGACTAAGGTGTTGTTTTCTGTTTTAATGAATGTTTCATTTTTTAAATAGTTCTCTGAAGCAGGTAGCTATGCTATGCTTTCTATTATTATTTTCTCGCAGCATTTTCTTATAATTAGAGGAAATTTCTTTTTTTTTCTTTTTCTTTTTTTTTTTTTTTTTTTTTTTTTTTCCTTTGGGTGCATGAAAATGTACATGATGATGAAATATACATGAAAATAATGTTTGGACATCTGAGGTGATTAGCTATGAAAATTAAGATGTGACTGAAGTTTTCTTGATATTTTGGAAAAATAGAACAAATGTAATGATGCTTTGCAGCTGAATTCCCTGGAAACTCCTTGTGGACAGAGAAAGACTTAAGTGTGGACAGTTCAGTTGGATCTAAATAGTTAAAAGATATGGTACATTAAGGATGAGGAACATGAAACAGCAGAGGGATTGTTGCTTTTCTATTTCCTGTTCCTCAAATGATTCCTAGCAAAAATGTTGTGTGAAGGGTTATGGTTTATATGTAGTGTGGATTAGAACCAGGCTACCACTGAATCAGGAAGAATTATCATAAACAAGGAGCCTTGGAGAGAGTTCTTAGAAACTGAGAAGGATACTGGGAGGCTAAAGGGCTCAAAACAGAGGAAAGACTGTAAATACTGTTTTGACAATGAACTGACAGTGGTCTGATAGGTTTTGGAACTGATAAATTAGTGATTTTTAGCAGTGTTTAATGCTTCTTACTCATTTTGCTGATGTCAGCATTTTATTGCATGTCTGTTTTTATTTGGTTTAAGACAGCTATTCTAGGGATTTAAATCAAGATGTGAAATTGCTCCATCATTGCATGCAATTTTATAAGTGATTAGTAAATAATGCAAGTACCTATTTCATTCAGTTAATTGACACAAGTATACAATTGCAGAGGCTGGAAAAACTCAAGAACTCTACATGTATTAGGTTCTTATTTTTTTCAGAGAGTGTGAACATCAAGAAAGTAGATAGAGGAGACTTTTCAAGACACAGAGGAAAACTGTTCCAAGTGGCTGAGTGATCACGGAAAACAAACTCGCTACAAAAATAATGAGATTATGTGAAAGCATGGAGTGGCACCTCAGTAGGTGGAAAGATAAAAGATAATCAGAAAATGTAGTTTGGACTAAGTCATGGAGTTTTAGTTTGTTGTTTTAAGAAACAGTATTCCTAGCCTTAAGGCTTAATTTACAAATAATTCAGAATGATTCCTCTAATGTTTTTAAAGGGTACAAAGTTTTATCCTCTGAATTGAATAGTCGTATATCTTATATAAATTAAACTATTTCTCCAACTCGCAAAAAAGATTGACCTATTAATAGTGTCCTTTTCAACACATGGTATTATATTCTGTCAGTACTTAAGCAGGACATAGTTCTTTTTTTTTTTTTTTTTTTAACCTGAATCCCACTTGTACTTCTAAACTGATGATGCAGCTATCAGCATTAATTTTGGTACAGAAATCTTGTCAGATCTTTCTCATTGCCTAATGATTATCTGTGCTGTAGCTTATATTATATATATATATATAAGCATATTTATATATATAACATAATATATACATAATATATATAAAAAGCATACTGATGGAAAAAGAAAATCTGATAGCCTACAAATGCTGATAAATTAAGCTAATTAAAACATTCATAGTAGTGTATGTTCAATATGTGATGGAATAAAGAGTTAATACAAATTAATTCATTTAGTAGTATATGGGGAATCAGAAAAGACTAGATATGAAAAAAATGTAAATAGGGTACAAAATCTTTTCTGCAGATGATCAGGAACTAAGGCAGAGGACTTCTTAAAGTATTTGAAACAATGGGAGAAAAGAATGTTAGGAAAATCCTTTTTTTTTAAAGAAAAAAAAATCATGAGCTCAAATAGAAGTTGAGTGTTAGAAGAATTTGAGTACTTGATGATATAACATTAAAACTTTTGCTGGGAAAATAAAACCCATTAGAAAAAAAAAAAAAAAAAAGTTTGAAATTGCAATGAATGATATCACAGTACCATTTGTTCAGTTTTCTGGATATAGATTTCTTAATGTTGTCCTCTCAAGGGAGGAACTGTCTAGGGATGGAAGAGTAACTGGAGTAAACTTTGAACATTCTTATTCTGTTGTAGACATTTTGATGAGTTTAATCACAGTTATGAATAGCTAAAAATAATCAGTGTAGTGTGCTAGTGAAAGCTGAGTGAATCGAAACAAAAGTCATGCCTTTGATACAGTATTGTTATGTCACACTTACCAGTATACCGTTAGCAGTATCTTTACTGCACAGCAGTGTTCACCTTTCTACTGACTGATCTTTATGAAACATATTGTGGTTTTTGTTATGTATGAGATTCAGAATCATGCTTCCGGAACATTGACATAGCAGCCCTTTGTGCTAATTTTAACAATGCTCTGCTTTCATAATTTCTTTTACTTTATGAATGAACACTCCAGATAAGTTATGATATTTAGTTTAAATCCAGAAGCACGAAGAAAACACATTAACAGATATGTCTTCTTACAGTTCTCTTTCTCTAGACTTTGAATGCTAATCTATTTTTCTAGAATGAGCCCACATATGGTATTTGTCCTTCATAGCTTCAAACTAACAGTCCATCTATAAGATCTGAGCCTTTTCCATCTTAGAGTATACCTTAAAATATCTTGACTGCTTGATATAGGTTATTGCAAAATAAACAAATGTAAATGCATGGAAGTTGGCATGAACCTATCAGCTGTTGACAGAGCAGGATTCTGTGGTTGACTTCTTTTAAAAGAGATCTGTTCTTCTCATCACACCTGTTTTCAATTTTCAGGTTATATTCCTGACAGATTAAATTTCTGAGTTTGGTACAAAGATGTCTCAAAAGCATGGAAAATAAAATCTCTATTATATATTTCATGTGTTATATTATTGTCTTTTACCAGCCAACAAAATTTCCTATTATGAAAAAAGCTATCTACCTCTACCTACCTAGTTTTATGTTATTTTGTTTTTTTGCTTTTTTTTGTTTGTTTGTTTCACTGAGTGTCTAGTTGTGTTTTCTGTTAGCTCCTCAGTGACATCCTAAAAGCTCAAATTAGGTTTAGAACTGTTACTTGCAGAAAAAAAAAAAAAAAAAAAAAAAAAAAAAGTAAAATAAACACACACATACAAAATTATTGTAGGACTAGAGAATACTGGAAAGTTTTCATCTCTTGTATTTGATGAAAGTGAATTGTGTAAGCCTTGTATTCGATGTAATTTAAATAGGTACTCCATTTTAAACGTACAGTTTTTCTTTGCTGAAGTAGTCAGCTTCCACATCCTTTTACGATCAAAGTATGGAAAATAGAAATGTAACTTTTAAAAAGCTGTTAGGAAATTAATTATTGAGGCCATAAAAAAAAAAAAAAAAAAAAAAAGTCAGATAGAAATGTGCTTGTTCCAGAGACAAAAGACAAACTGGATAATGCTGATGCCTCTACTGCTAGATAGTTGAGAAGTTCTTTCACTACAGTTTTTAGGAAAACACACTACTTTAGACTGAAAATAGCTTAAAAGAGAGGGGGTGGTTTGAGACAGCATATCAAATAGTGTTTTAAGGAGAATTTAATACAAAACCAACCAACCAACCAACAAACAAAAAAAAAAAAAAAACAACCCACGGAACTTTATTAAATTTCCTGATTAAAAAGCTTCTCTTCCATTGTATTTTCCCCTTGCATCTTCATCATAATGATATTTAAAGCCTCATTATGTTTTTAAATGAAAAACTTTGTCTTAAGTTGTATCAGCATGATAGCATGATGCTGTACAATTTCCCGTTGAAGTTCTGAGGAGAGTCTTCTTATTACATTGTGTGACAATTTCTTAATGAGAAGACGGTGGTGGAGTAGAAGCTCAACGATTTTCTGTATGACTGGCAAGGGTTTCCTTTGAGTTAAAAAGACCGTGAAAGCAAACTGTAATGTTCATCTTGATCCAGACACTATCTATAGCTGTCTTTATTGCATATGTTTATTTTGCCATGATCTATTTATGACTAAATTACTTGGTGGAATCTCTGAAAGACCAAAAAGAGATTTTTCTGGTTATTATAAAAAAAAAAAAAAAAAAAAAAAGGGGGAGGCTCATTTTAAGTGTTAAAAACTTGTCAGTTTAAGAGAAAACTCAAATGAGAAAAAAGAGCAGATCATATGACATGACAAATAAAATATGACCAAAAAAAAATAAAAATGTAAAAGACCTGCCTTAGTATAATGGTATAATGCACATAATGCACAGTTAACAGTAAGTGTACTAGTGTACTTAGGAACAGTTTATAAAACTTCATGTTGTTCAAATGTGTTGTGGAACAAAGTCTTATGACCATTATTTATCATTTATATATCATTTTGAAAAGCAAATAAATAAAAGGAGTCATACTTTATTCTTACTTCTGAAAAGACAAATATAATCTCCTGCTATCAAAAGCCCTGTATCATTTATGAACTAGATTTCAGCCTGTTTTGTATTAAACCTGATTGTTTAATATATTTTATACACAATCCAGAGATATATGAATTAAAATAATAAGTTTCTTTTCTCAATTCTTCCAATTGTTTCTTTGGAAAGATTCAGTTTTGCATTAACAAAAATAATAATCATCATCAGTCAGAACTAAACCTTTTCCATTTTTCCATTCACCCTTGTGGTAACTCTCATGAAGATAGTAGAAAGCTGTAGATTCTAAAAATAGGATGTATCACGATGGACAGATGGACATTAGCACTTGACACAGAATGAACAAATATGAATTCCCCCTTCTGCAAAATCATCCTATAATCAGATGTGTTGAAGTGCTCTAACTGAGTAGCCTTTCTGGTACTACCAGTCACAATCTGCCTGTTTGCAATCAGATTCTTCTCTGCTCTGTGAAGTTGTTTACACTTGTGCAAAGTGGCTGAAGTAGTCTCAGGAGCAGATCTACTCATATGAATTGTCACAGTCCTATTGACTTCACAGGAACTATGATAATAGTTGCTGTTTTACTTGACTGCAGTCTTATTTGAGTGGATAATCTGACTTAGCAGTGATTTACATTGCCTTTGCAAGAGTCTAAATGATTACTCAAGGTAGAAGACCGCAGAGGATCAAATCTTTCATACAGTTCACTTCTTAAGAAGGTTACTTTCAAGAATCAAGAAGATTCACTTTTTTTGGCATACATGTCAGAATTTAATAAGTAAAAATAAATAAATAAATAAATAAAATAAAACACTTTTCACTGTAAATGCTTTACAATTATTATTAATTTTCCATGCTACTGTTGTATAAACAATTTTTTCTCATAGTCACATATGATTAAAAACTGCAATATAAACAGGAGGAAAATTTTCACAGTGTAATATATTTTCCAAAATATACATGTTTTCCTCCATTACATGAGGCTTCAATTTGTATTAATTAAAGCTACTTCCTGGGTGGTCAAAGATGCAAGGTGAAAAATTTGTTAGGATGTTTTACACTATAGCTAAACACCCCGGTGTTTTATTGCTAATTTTCACATTTTCACTGCAGTTCCTCATTGCTTTGGTGGACTGTGAAATTATTCTTTACTGCTATGAAATGAGATAATATGCTGTAGTCTGTTAAAATCTTTTTCTGAGTTCTGATTTAGAAGTTCAGTGTTCATGTTGTTTACATTTAGAAAAAGTTTTATTACTACTCTGCATCAAAATTAATGAATAGATGTCATCCATTCACCACTTAGGCCACTTTGTGGTTGAAGTGCATTCCCTCTAGATTTAAACTGGTTGTAGTAATGAATGAATTTAACCTGCAGTCTCAAAATCTACCCATTAACCAGAATATCCCCTCCAAAGGCAAGCAATAAATAAATAAATAAATAAATGGTGTAAGTGCAACCTACAAATCAGCTTGTTTTAGTGTTTGTAGTGATGCCTGTAGACTAATGATTTTCTCCAAAGACTGGCTTTTAAAATCCTGGTAAACCTTCCGAACTTTGTGTTGGTGCTCAGTCTGTGTTTTTTCCTTTTGAGGGCTGTGGAACTAGTTTTTTGATGGGGTTTAAATCAAAGTTATTATAGATAAAGAAGACATAGTTAAATCAAAGCAAGGAAATTTACAGTTTATACATTACAATATACATTACAAAGCTGACTTTGCATTAGCTTCCATTTGGTAAAGAGATGATACTATTTTTCTGGAAATTGGTTGCCTCTGATTAACTTGAGAAGGAATTATCTCAATCTGCTCAGTTGTCTAATTGTTGTCAAATTGTGAACTGGAAACGTAGCTCCTCCTATGGTCGGTGGAAAGATATTGACATCAAGTGATTAATACCCTGCATAAATAGGTGTGTCTTAGAGTAGTGAGAATTCTTGAAGGAAGTCTTTTTAGTGGATAAAAAAGATGCCTCTGAACAGATTTAGATGACTAATATTAAATCAGTAAGCCTGAAATGCTTCCTTGTCAATATATTTATACATTCCTTGCTGTTTATATAGTGTCTCATACTTAAGAAATTCATCATGAGTTAAATACGTATGGGAATTCAGTATTATTTGCAGATGGCTTAGAGAATTTAAGAATGTATTTAAGAATGTCTAATGGAGAAAATATCAAGTACTTTTCTTTCCTTTCTAATCTATCTCTAAGAAGTTCTCCACCATGTTCAGAAGTAATTTTGATATCTCTTTCCTTGTGTTTCCCTGTTGCTGTTGTATCTATACCTATTATTTCTGGAAATTATATTCTTACATTGGGAATATCTGTTTTCTGATTGTTTGATCACAGAAGTCTCTTCAGATCTTTCATATCAGTTTTGCCTATTAGAAAACATATAACAAAACAATAATGGATTCTAGTACCTTTGTCATATAGAACTTGCATACTGCCATAACAAGAAGCATTTAACACTATAGAAAGCATTCATAGCTTTCACTCAGGTAAACTTGAAAAAACACAGGTTTAATGATGAAGTAAATCCTTGAGACACGGACTCCATAGAGGTAATAACCTGTTGTTGCATACTAATTATTAATTAAAAGCAACACTAGTTTATATCATTTTATGTGTTTATTAGGCTACCTCCTGTAGCTGGTAAAAAGAAACAGCTTTTGGGTACACAGGTCTCATCTTGTTTCTATTATGTACAGTATTCATACAGCTGATTGTGAGAACAATGAAAGTATGATACTTAAGCCTTCTGGAATTAATTTTGTGTTCAATCATCTGCATTCACATAGGTTTAGGTGTATTTTATTGCTAAAAATAAAGCAAAGCAAAAACAAAAAAATAAATTACTGATTGTAAAATATACTGATAGTATTTGGCAAAAGTGGGACAAACCAGAAAATTAAAGACTCTGCCAAAGGGGTAAACAAACCACATTTCATTTTAAAACTACTATAACACAATTTGAGTCATACACCTTTATTTAATTTCCTTCTTGTGGTGGATTAGCCTTGGCTAGAACAAACTCCTGCCCAGCCACTCACTCACTCCTCATCCTCAATGCAACAGGATAAGAAAATAAGCTGACAAAGCTCTGGTTCAGGATAAAGACTGGAAGATTCCTCACCAGCTTCTGTCACAGGGACTTGAGGAAAACAAATAAATAAATAAATAAATTGGCAATTAAAGTAGATTCAGTTAATGAGAAACAAATATACATTTTAATAGAACACCCTTCCTCCCGTTTCCCATGCTCAACTTCACTCCTTCACTCCTGTTTCCTCAAACCTCACTCTCAAAAGCAATGGGGAATGGTGATACAGTCAGTCCATAACAGTTCCTTTCTGCCACTCCTTCCCCTTCACACTTCTCCTTTATTCCAGCATGAACTCCTTTCCATGGCCTTCAGGATAAATCTGCTCCACTGTAGTCTTCTCCACCAGCTGCAAAGGAATCACTGCTCCAGTGCGTGGAGCACATCTTCCACTCCTTCTCTGACTTTGCCATATGCATGGCTATTTCTCACATTTTTTTTTTTTTTTTTTTTTTTTTTTTTTCCTCAATGCTCACACTGCCATGCAGTGTTTTGCTCTTTCCTACACCAGCTTTCCCTGAGGTGCCACCAACTTGGCTGCTGTACCCAGGTGAGCCCTGTGGTGGGGCCGTTGGAACCGGCTGGAACCAGCTGTGTTTGGCATGGGGCAGCCCCAGCCTCTCCTCACTGAGGAGCCCTGCAGAACCCCACTGCCAGCATCTGGACACCTGTACCTAATATATGTCTGCAATAAAAATCCTGCTGTGCATAACTACCTTAATTATTCAGTAGGTTTTGAGAGAACCTTTCTGTGAGACTTCCTTGGAGTAACAAATGGACTTTTCCTGGCATGAACAAAGGCTTTAGAGTGATGTTGAAATAAAGCTAGTGTACATTTTCTAATGTATTTGCAGCATGAATTTAGAATTCAGTCCTGTTAAATTCTCAGACTAACAAAACACCATTTCACTTTAGATTTTCTTTTTCTGCTTGTTTTGTTTTTTGTTTTTCTGTTTTAGATAGTTATTTCTGTGTATGCAATGAATGAAAGCCTTTAATGACCCCTGTAAGTCATTTTTCACTCCATTGCTAAAAGAAATGTTGAAGTAATTGCAGTTTCAGTAATAGTCAATGAGTATTTTTAATTGCCAAGTTTTGTGTCTGTTCTGTAGAGTCATATATTAACCAGGACATGGACTGTCATTCATACTGCCTGATCATTTATTTAGGAAGTTATAAAATCCCTCCCTTAGTCTCATTTAAACAGTAAAAGTGCCCCCAACAACAGCTGAGAAATAGAGGAAGAAAGAGAGGGATCGAGAAAGAAAGAGAGGGAGAGGGAGCAGTAGTACTCTGACTGTATAAATAGGGAAAAATACCTAATTTACATTTCCTAACCTGACTAGGATTTAACACTTAATTGCAACCCTCTTTTCTTTTTTACACTTTGTACTGTTAAACAGATATTTATGAATCTAATAGTCAAAGAAGAAGTCACTCTCTGCCATGAATCTTAAAAGAAATCTCCTTGTCTTTTTCCATGCTTCTGGAGGCAAGCCTAGCAAAATCATATATTTTGAGGGGGTGACTCATGTGTGCAGTTAACATTAATAATGGTACATCTTAAAAACACAAGTCTTTTCCAGACTGACTTGGTCAAGATACAGTTAATAACATGATTAGAGCTGGTATTAACATCATTGGTGGTAACATATTAGAAAGGGTTTAATCATTGATGGTATAGGAAACCTTTGTCTAAATCTTAAAATATCTTCCTGTTGCAAGACTATTTAATTAAGGCAGTGACCAGACAGTCCTTGCAAGTGATAAACATGTAGATTATTCCCTTAGTTTTGTGATTTTTTTTTCTTCATAATTTGTGCAAGTTATTTCAGATGGACAGCCAGATGGATTGAAAAAACAATAGAGTAAGACATGGAAAACAATCAAGGAGTTTTACCTTTCCTAGCTAACCTTTCTAAAATCATGCCTGATCTTATGAAACAAAATGAAAAGTGTTCTCTTCTAATAATATTGAGAAAACATTTCCCTTGGTATACAAGCAGTAGTGACTTACTCATATAACATTGTGCATAGAAGTATTCTGTGTGGGATGCTTTTATTTCTTCTTGCAAGTAGCTACTGTGTTATCTCCCGAGTATGTATATGGGCTAAGTAATCCATACACCTGCATAGAGTTTTAAGAAGCTGTGAACTTGTCCACTCACAGAACAGAAAGAGGACACTTGGGGCTCAAATCCTTGTCACTTAGTATGAGGTACTTCACTGAGACAGCTAAGACACAACCAAGGTGTTTCAGGTTTCAGCAGTCAGTGTGACTAGGGACTTAATTGACTTATCAAAATACTTACCTGTACAGACCATCGAGGAAGCCTAGGAGGACCAACTTGGGTCTTTTTTAATGCTGCACATATATGTTTTCTATTCCAGTGTTTTTTGTTTGTTTGTTTGTTTTTGCTTCTATTCACCAATAACAGGAACAGAATCAACATTTTTTTTCCTAACCATCTGATACTGTAAACATAATAACAAAAGTAACTACCTATATTTGAGCTATTTCTAGAATAGCCTGAGCTATATCTCTAAAACCACTTTCATTAAAGATTACTGTTTATTAGTGTGGAGTCAACAGCATCTTGATAAACCTCTTAGTTTAAACTAAATGACAAAATAAGAGCTAGCAGTGAACATTACAACAAAATGTGACACACTGCATTTATAAAAATAAAAACAACAGACTTTGGAAAACTGGATAATGCTTCAATTGGATATATTATAAGTGGAGTTTTGTTTCCATTTATGCTTGCAATGATATATGCAACATTACTATTGTTTAGATTGTAAAATAAATATATCCTGGATTTCATTGCTTAAGATCAGAATATGAGACCCAAGTGACTAAAGGTCAGGAAATGCATAGGTTAGCTCATAGCAGCCAGTGAAAGGTTTGGAGAGGATTAAGGGACATTTCCCTTCCCAGTTTTGTAGGAAAGCATGACTCACTTGCCAAGTGAATACTATGTTGTGCATCTACTCCAGCAATGATTTAAAGCAAGAAAGGTATTAACCTCAGAAAGAACCAAGAAAATGCTCTCTACATTGAAAAAAATATATTAACTCAAACTAAAGGTGACCTGAGGTCAACATTATTATTTTTTTTTAATCTGTATGCCAACCTTTTTTTTTTTTTTTTTTTTTTTTTAATCAGGATTGGAATCCCTGATCAAAACTAACTTTTAGACTGAAAACAGCCAGCATTTGCTCTAGCTAATCAGCATGATAAGATTTTCTTGAATTACTTTTATAATAATCTAAAAACACTCCAATCACTTTTGAAAGATGGACACGGTATAAGAATAGGAATGAAAAGTGAGTAAGACTGAGAACTAGGCAGGAGCAGACCAGTCTAAAGGTAAAATTAGTTCTGGATTTCCATTTAGGACAGCTCAATTTTTATTTCTGCTTTAATACTTCAGAACTATAATTGTTTAAACAATAAAATTCCAATTCATGACTGAAGGTTTTTACCATTGCTCATGTTCTGTAACCCATGAAGGAGATTATAAAGAAAAAAATAGTTGTTACATGAGCAGGAAAGGGATTGTGAAAAGCGGGAGCTAAGAATTAGGTATAAAATAAAGCTGTTGCTTTGTTAGTTTGGAGCATATCTCACAAATATCTAGCTGTTCACAAACAGAGGTTAAGTGCCTATTCCAACTTGTGAAATAATCAATAACAACAAATATTGCAGTCAACTTTCTGTAATAACTTCAGGCATTTCAAACCAGAAACATACATAGGAGGGACTAAAGATTCTTGAAGACATTGCAAGTAAAGTAGTATTATTTTGATAAAAATTAATTATAGATTTGATTAGTGTGTGTGTGTCCAGGTTTCCATAATTATTGAGAGTGAAAGGGACTTGTGTACTTCATTTGAACAGTACAATTCAGACATTTATTTGAAATAACAATTCTAGATAACACAGTACTATATTTGGATTAATAGCTGAGGCTTTTTCGCTGAAGAACTTTAAGAAGCTGAAAATTTCCCCATAAATTGTATTTAGCTTTTAGGGAAATCCTGCAAGTCATTATTGTCTTTTTATGGTTTTTCTCCTTTGAGTTCTTTTGCCAGGTATGTTGTATTGACAACTTTTATTTATTTATTTACTTCAGATAGTCTTTTTACTTCGTGCTTTAATATACATATATATATATTTAGTGCTGAAAGTATGTAAATTCCTACTTCCTTGTAGGCATTCTAGAAAATAACAGCATTATTAGCTTTGTTATTTTAATGTGCAATAACCTGAATTGGTACACAATATAACCCTATTTCAAGAGTAAGTGTGACTTTTCACTTTGTTAATTTACTTGTTTGTTTTATTTTAAGAACTGCATAGAAGATTGTGCAGAGGAGGTTTAGTGTCTAAACTTGAGGAGTGAACAGAGTTAAAGTAGTAGTGTGTGACAAGTATTTTGGTGTTGACTTCCTTCAAAAATGAAAATTATCTGTGCTTTCAGTTGTCTTTCATTTTCTCGTTGCTGCTGTGGAACTGTAATTGTGTTCTGTGAGCCCTGAACTTCATCCTCTCCTATACAGCAACATTGCCTTGTATGTATAAAGGTGATGTACTTGTAAATAAATAAATAAATAAAAAAAAAAAAACAAATGAACAAACAAAGAAACATGCCAAAAGTCTTTTTAGTAAGGCCTTTCAATAATTACAACCAAATGCATTATATATGTTCTTTCTCTCTGTCTTCTGTTACTGAATTCCTCTGTGTTAAGGCAGACATTTATATAAATATATATTAAATAATTCTTCAAAACTATATGTCATAATATAAAGTAATTTTTGTATACATATGTCACAGCAAGAAGAATTGTTAATCAACCATCATTTCTGTACACTAAAACTGTCCTTAAAACTTACATTGTTATTAAAACTGGATGGTATAACTCACCCAGTGAGTAAAATGAGTTCTTTTTAATTGGATTACCTAAAAGAAGTAGCTTACTGGAAGCACTCCATGAATTTGGAGGCACTTAAAGTGTTTTATGATGAATTTCTATCCACTGAAAATGATATCTGAAACATCTTTCCCACTGATATTTTTTGGGACATTCCACTGACATGGATATATAAGGGTATATCTGTGTGAATGTGCATATTCATATTTGTAAATATTAGTTCTCTTTATGAACTGATTTTTAGGGCAGTGGGAAAAAATATAAAGATTCTATGAACATTTTTATAGAATGTTCAAACCCTGAGAGTGCCTCAGTTCAACCAAGTAAGGTCCACACCAGTTTTGTTTATTTGTCTTTTGTTTGGTTGGTTTGATTTTATATGGGCGTTTAATACTGGATGGTGGAATGGCCAACAAAAGAAATAAGAATTTACAAATGGAAAAAAAAAAAATGAAGTGTATCACTCACACCCCTCCTGCTGCCACTTAGTGAATATGTTCTGATATTTTGTGCGAGGCAATTGCAAGTTCTTTCACTATTCTTGCATGATTGTTCCAGTAACAAATTAATGCCAGTGATTAATTTCTTAGTATGATTTTTCTTTAATAATGTTTATCTGTACTTACTGCAGCATGTTGCATTTTTGTAATAATTTCTCTAGCTCTTTGGTTTTAATTGTTTTAAATTAAAACAGGGTAGACCTGTGCGGTGTCAAGAGTTGGACTTGATGATCCTTAAGGGTCCCTTCCAACTCAGGATATTCTATGATTCTATGATTCTTACAGTAGTCTATATATCTCTATCCTACTGACATATCTGTTGCTGTTCGCTGAACTTCCTTTCAATAAAAGGGTGATGAACTGGTATTACTGAAGATATTACTGAGCTATAGTTACAGTAAACTAGAATAGAAAAGAGAGCATTTCCCTTTTATTTCATGTTGCTTTTGCAACTGGATTGTGAACTTGCCTTGGAAAACATATGGCCAGTTTGCCTCTGTCGAAAAGCATTTTTCAACATCACTGCTATTTAAAAAAAAAAAAAAAAAATCTGTTAAAGATCAGTGTTTAGTGTTTATTTTACTCCAGCTGTAGTTATCAATCAGATCTCTGTTGTCCCCCATATTTTTAGCTTACTTTATAATAATTTATTTTTTTTTTAATTAAAATAATGTAATCTGTGATTTTTATTGCCTTTTTACCAGTACAAAATGTTATAAATCCCTGCCCTGTTTCTGACAGAGAATATATCCATCTATTATCACCCAAAGTTGTCTTGGACTGTACATTTTTATTCAATTGACACCAAAGCATATTTCACTTCCAAATTTAATTGTTTTCACACGTTTCCACACAGGACATTTCTTGTCCCACCTTCTGGTTTCCTCTCGATAAGCATTCTAGCAGCTTTCACATCCTAAGAGGCATTAATAAGGGCCACCTGCTACTCATTTAAAATGTCTCTGCACAGTCTGAGATGAGAGATAATAAATATGTCCAGGCCATGGGGGATCACAAAGGAACCATGAGACAGTATTGGTCAGCATGATGGGCAGCGGTCACAGCATGACATCAACCTAACCTTATGCTCCATTATTCCTCTGTGTAAATTCTCAGCAAATGTCACAAATGTCATGTATATATGCTGTAAGCAGTATGTGGCAGGTACCACATGCTGCTGTAGGTCTGAAGTGTTAGTTTTGACACATAATATTGATTCCCCTGTCCTCCCCCCCCAACAAAACCAAACCAAAAAAAAAAAAAAATCAACCAACCAACCAACCAAAATCTGAAAAGTTGCTGAAGACTCTTTAGCAGAAAATACAAACAATTATTTTGTATGTTTTCTGTAAGTTAGACTAGAGATTTTTTTCTTGGAAGAGAATGAAAATTCCTCTCACCCCTGTAGTTGTTGAATATGAATTCATTCAGTCATACTTCTAGCTTCAAGCATCCCTTGCTAACATGCTTAAACATTTATTCTTTATGCTCAGCACTTTTCTTGGAAAGTTTTTTTTTATTTCCTTAGTAATATTTTCTCTTTCATGATAATATATATAACCCATTAAATATACAAATTTTATTGACTTTAATCTTTTTTTTTTAGAAAGTTGAAACAAGGTCAGACATTCTGCAGAGTCAAGCCAGTGCAGTGAATCTGATTTCCTTATCTACTCCCCCCCCC
>CM021731.1:168119694-168133472 GCA_011075105.1 Heteronetta atricapilla
AAAAAAAAAAAAACAAAAATAAAATCAAAACATAACAATTGTTTAATAATAATGTTTTTTTTTTTTTTTTTTTTTTTTTTAAAAAAAAAAAGTACAATGGGAAAAAAGTACTGAGGAAAACTATATGCTGCTGTACAAGAAAATGATTTTTATTCCTTTAATAAAATACATTAAATAATATGGATTATTTCCATATGTTTTAGACTTGCCTTTTTATATGATTTGCTTGGGGTCTATATACATAGAATATATATATATATTATTTACTGTAGTATATTTCTTCTGAAGTATTGAAAAGTTCCTTTCCAAATGCTCTTGTCATTAGAAACAAATTTAGAGAACAAAAATCTGAAATGAAGAAACATATGTTCATGTTCATGTTCAATCAGCCATGAATTTACAAAATGTAGGTCACACAGTCATTGCTATTGAAAGGAGTAGGTTCAGAACACTTCATACTTCCTCATATAAATGTTCAGAGAATAAGGATTGAAAATAGTAAATGTGGTCTTAGTTGCAACATGGAATAGCATGAATCATCAATTTTGTGAAATGTGAACTCCATATTCCTGTAGAAATTTCAGGTTATTTAACATCTTATGCCCTTTTGCTCCAGCCAGTGGTAAAAAGGCCCTATTA
Organism: Heteronetta atricapilla; assembly: GCA_011075105.1. Classification (NCBI taxonomy): domain Eukaryota; kingdom Metazoa; phylum Chordata; class Aves; order Anseriformes; family Anatidae; genus Heteronetta; species Heteronetta atricapilla. Next base: position 168,120,334 of record CM021731.1, read on the forward strand.
TTAGAAAGATATTTTGCGGTAAGATATTATGGAAAGATATTTTTTGGATATTTTTCCTACTTTTACTACTTCATTTAATATTGGTTAGTAAAGGAAAGAAACACTGTGGGGATTTTGTTTGCTTGCAACTTCAACTTGTCTGGGAACTACAATTTAAGTGGCATGTAGTAAATGTCCTGTGTAGAAAAAAAAAAAAAAAAAAAAAAACAGTGGAGGAAAAAGACCCAAATCTATTTTACATGCTAAGAGTTTGTGACTAAAATATAGTTAAAGAGCAGTTGTATCATTTGCAACCAGAATTTCTTTGAAGGCTTTTGTCACCAATCTATTGCTTCAGAGTTAGCCTTTTCCTGAAAAGGCATAGAACTTGTCAGCATTGTTGTCAACCAACTCATCGAGTCTTATGGCAAAATTAAAAATCCCAGGGGATTTTCTTATGGCTAAATTTTTTTCTCTCACTTTTGATCACATCCCGGAATGTACTGTGCCCTCTTAAGTTGTGATGAGACTGCTTCTACTTTGTCACTTTTGACTCCTCAACCCAACCACCATAAATTTAGTTTGGGGCAAGTTTCAGTCTACAAGCTGAAACATGTGGCGTCCTGCGTGGTTTCACTACAGCAGGCAGATGTCAGAATTTTAGCTGTAAGGCAGAGTTTTCTGTGTTCAGGAGATTGCATCCTTTCCACTTGGATTTGGTGCCCAAAGCATAACGCTAAATTAGTTTGCTATCCCTAGGGTATTTGCAGTTTTAACACACATTTTTTGATATTCTATTCCTTTGTATGCATACATTTTTTAATGCATACAATGTGTGTATATCGTTCATGTGTGTCTACCCACATGTATAAATTGCCACACAAGAAGCACTGTTTACTCTCTTCTTTCTTGTCTCCTGAAGTTTCATTGCCAAGATAAGGACTTAAAGATATCGTGTTAATATTACTGATCAAATAAAGTTTAAAATAGTTTATATATTTGTTCATTAAAAAATACTTTCACTGTATTTGCTTTCCACGAACATTGAATCTCTTTGATTTTCTGTGCTTAAACTGTTTGACTCTCTTGCTACACCAAATAAACACCACTGGAAAAAGACAAAGAGAATGCAATTTGAAAAAGGCAAGGAATATAAGCTGAGTATAGCCAGTGTCAAAATACTAAACACCTGCTTGTGTGACACATTCAGTCTGATGAAACTATATTTTCTTTTGTGATCTTCAGCGATGCCTAGTGTATAGCCTTTAGAGAATTCTGCCTCAGACTTAGCTGGTTAGAGAATAAATGTATCAGGGACATGTACAGGCTGATGGCCTGCTGCTCTAGAGAAAATGTAGTAGAAACAGAGAGCCTGCTGACATAAAATAATTTGGTTCTACTTGCTCCTTTACCTTCACCATAGTCTTTCGTTATGCCAGCTATCAGGTGTATTTGCTGGGTATCTGAAGGTCTGCTTTTTATCTGCTAAGAATGTGCTTGTGAACAGTGAACAGAGTTCTTGTTTTAATATATATTTTTTCTTCCTTATTCTTTGGAGTTGAGCTTTGAGTTATAAAATGTAAATGCAGTTCATAGACTCTGATGATTCCTCTCAATTTACCAGCTTTTAGCTAACACAATCTTTCCAGTAGATTATGGTCTCTCTTAGAATGCCACACCTTTTTTATTTAGGCTGTCTCTATGCAGCAATCACAAGTGAGATGTTAATGTCATTAAGACTTAGTAGGAAAAAGAGAGTCTAACATACCTTACTTAGTCCTCTTGTCAAAGCCAGGAGCTTAGACTGTCACTTGAAATTTTGGGGAAGATTGTATCTAATACATGCAATAGTTAAGTGCAACAATAGTTAAGTGCAGTCTTCAGACTAATAGATCTACTACTTTTGAGGCCATTAAGATGTTATAGAGGTCTTGCAGTATGTAGTAGGCTCCAGTGCACTCTCATCAGTCTTTTTAATCTAAAAATGCTATTGAAAACAGTCTATTTATAGTTCCTTAAGCTAACCACAGAACTGTTTGACCTGTGAATAACCAAGACCTACTATTCAAATAATGACTACAAAATAAGACACATCTGTATTCAGGGGCTGTATTTTTTCAGGGCCATGTTTTCAATTGAAAAACTGAATAATAATAATAATAATAAAAGTAGTACAAATCTTTTGTTATGTAGAACAAGTCCTGTTTTCTTAATTGGGCTTAACCTTGCATGGCATTAACTAGGGATTTAAAAAAAATTTTTTTTCTTGAAAGAAATTGTCAACATCCTATCTGCAGTTAGTTACATAAATGTAAATCATGAATAGCCGGGCTGCTATCAGAGGAGTTAGTCTATTTTAACAGTTTTCAGTCAAGAGACAGAATTTGGCATCTAACTGGATTTATTATTATTATTTATTTTATTTACTTATTTATTTATTTTTGTACTCTTAAAGGCGACAAGCTACAAGGGAAATTTCTACTCCAAAACAATTAAAATGGGCATATCTCATTAATGTTTTTAGTAAACCTTTGTAACATCAGTCCTCTTTCGATTCATCAGGGAAAAAAGAAAATATTGAATTGGAATTGTCAGAAAAATCTGCAACTTTCTCCTTTAAGTCATGAAAATATAATCAGCTGGTCTCTTTTCTTAAATCTCAGAACTTCCTCTATATTGCAGTTAAGGAAAAAATCAGGTTCAAAGAAAAAAAGAAAAGTACTGTAAAATGATTTTGCTTCTGTTGCTCTCTGAAACTGCAGGTGTGAAGGTAGGGTAGGGTACAAGGTACAAGGGAGGGTAACTTTGCTCGATGTAAGACTTTGGAAACCAGACTGACCACAGCTGCTGCTGAAAGAGGTCTTTTGTGCACATCAGAGCGGGGGTGTGATGGATGTCAGGCTTCTACCAGCTGTTTTCACTACCATCACTCTGTCGTGGCAGCAAGACAGATCTATCTTCCTCCTGGCTTTTCCTTCTAGGTTTGCCCATGCCCCTTTATTACGATGAGTAAAATATTTGTCTGTCATGGGAAAGAAAAATCAAATTTCAACTGAAATCCTGAGAACTGTTGATATCGCTCTAGTTAGATGCCAGTGTTCAGCCAGTGTAGCTTGGGTAATATCAATAAGCATGGCAATAGTTTTAGATCTTCTTGTGTTTTGCATATATTGCATAACCTGTGCAATACAGAAAGGAGCATGAATAGTACGATAAAGATCTGCGCTGCAGATGAGAGCTTTGCAGCAGCATCAAGGAAGAGATTTTTACCTTCATTATATATATATATATATTTGTGATTTCTACAGAGCTATTGAATCCTCTTGGCATGCTTAGATTTTTACCTGCCAGACATCCATAAAGGAGAAAAGTGCTCTTCTAGGATGCAAAAAATCTTGGTTGCTGTTTTGCTTATAGACTATTATGTCCATATTATTTCAATTGAAATATTTTTTTTTTCTTTAATAAATAAACTAGATTTTTTTCCCTTGGTAATTCAGCTTAAGATTCTTGCAAAATGAATAAAAATAGTTTTCTTTATTATTTTATGGAAACACAACCTAAACATAGTTGCAAACTTCAATTCATTTGAAGTGGTCAGTAAATCACGAATGTTCTGTGTGCATATATATACATATATGTATAAAATTGTATGTATGTATTTTGAAGGTTACAGAAAAACAGCATTAGGAAATGTCTCATTGTGCTCATCATAGACAATTTGAGAATTGGGTTTTGTTTTACTGAAATACAGGTGTATGCTATAATGAGGGTTATAGACACCTAGCAAAATTATAATTATTTTATATATTTTAAAATAAAAAATGGCAATATGTTTATAAATTATTTTGTCAACAAGGAGTCTTTTAAAAAAAATAAATTGTGTCAGGGAAAAATGAACATTCTTTTCAACAAGAAAGATATGAACAAAATATTAATAACTAAAAAATGTACAACAAATATTTTAAAGCATAATTTTAATGTTGTGGAATATTAAATGCTGTTCATTGCAAAATTCAATTTAAAAAAAAAAAACTTTCCACACACAAAAAAAAACCCTTACATTATCTACATCTTGACTAGTAAAGAAATAGTAGGATAACTAACTTTGACAGATTTGCTGTTTCTTAATTTAATTGAGACAATGAGTTTTGATAAATGTTATGAATAATATAAAAGCAATTCTGTATGTATTAGCCTTTTAGATAAACCCATACCAAACATTCATAATGGTACTGGAATGGAGAAACTTATTCTTCTGTTCCACAAAACATCATTCTAAAATCTTGACTTAATGTAGTCCATTCTGTTGGCTTTCAGCACTGAATATGTGTTGTCCTAGCCAAACTCTATTTATTTAGGTTTCATACTGCAGTCAGATTTCAATTCAATTTCTCCTGTCATAGTGAGTGATTGTATACTGCTTCTGTGTGCTGTTAATAGCTGTCATGTGCAACCGTTTCAGCAGTAGTTGGTTTCTTCTCTTTCTATGTTTAGTATTTTCAGTTCACAGGGTAATCAATTTCTGAATAAAAAGAGTGTAGAATATGAAGATTTAATACTGTAAAAGAAACAGAAACAGGGCAAGAGATTGTATTGAAAATCAACTTTGAACAATTGAATTTAAACACCACAGATAGTCTTGTGATATTTTGATTGAAATGTTTGTTTTATCTATTCTCTACACAAGTAAACACCAAAAAAAGGTTGTAAATTTATTAAAAGATTGATGAAAGTTTGACACCTTTACACTTTTCTTTTGTTCTCTTCTTACTAAGTTTCCTCACCCAAATTTAGACAACCAGTTGAGAGCCAATGACCATATCCATGAAAAGAAGTTGGCACCTGCCAACCACAGTTCTAAGATTCTCAGATTACTCTAATTCTACGATCAGTCAAATAGGTCAAGAAAACTGCAAAAGAAGACAAGATAATTAGCTCACGCTGAGACATATTTTCTGGACATCTAAAATAAAGTGTGATGAGTTACATCAAAGTCTTCAGATAATGTAGGTATATATGAAATATGAGAAATTTGTTAAAAAAAAAAAAAAAAAAAAGTAATTATTGGATGCACTTTATTAGTCACAATGATTATCCTGAATTTTAACGTTATTTGGAAGAACCAGTATGATGTACAGTTGAAAATCCAAAATCACTAGAAAGCATGCCATTTAACTGAGTATAGTTTAGAAGTTATGCCATCAAATTTCAGGACACACAATTTATACAGTGATTAACTTAGAAAGGTATCCATATCTTTTACATCATTGCACTGAAGATATTATTTGTGTGCAAAGAGTAAGGACATCTTATAAGTCAGTAAACCAATAATTTCTTGTTAGTATAAATGAATGCAGTCCTACTCCAAACCTGTGGTTCTCTAACTGTCCGTGGGTGAGCTGTTGAGTTTGCAGTGCTAGTCCGTGCCCTGTGCTACACCTACACGTCAACGTGCCACATATTGTGTCCCTGCTTAAGACCTCTGCTATTGTTTGAGACAGTAGTTCTCTACAGTACTTCATTATGATAGAATAATGAATTCTATTATGATATTATGATATGAATTATGATAGAAGTTCAGACCGAATAGACGTGGCAAGACTCAGTCTAGATACCTTAAAAATTTAGTACAGAGCATACAGCCTGTTATTACCAAAGGTACTACTGCATTACCAGGTTACACAGTTTCAACATGTTCATGGAAGGGATTAAAAAAATGGTGGTAAATAATGGAAAGTAATGACTAGTGCATATCTGACTATGAAAGAAGACAGATATCCCATTCAACTGGTTGCATTACACAAGTGACTACATGCTACATTCCACCATGTTTACTGGGTCTAGCTAGTATGTTAACTTTCCCTGTAGCAGCCCATACAGTGCTGTGCTCTGCACTTGTAGCTAGAACAGCACTGGTACCACGCCAGTGTTATGTCTGCTGCTGAGCAGCATTATCAAGACTCTCTCTAACCGTCCTAGGGGGTGGGCAAAAAGTAAAAAAAGAACGTCACCAGGGCAGCCGACCTAAACCAACCAAAGGGATATTCCATACCATATGATGTCACACTCAGCAATAAAAGGTGGAAAAAGGAAGAAGAGGGGAGGGGTGGGCTCTCATGGTGAAAACATCTGTCCTCCTGAACACCGTCTACATGTATACGTGTGCTGAGGCCCTGCTTCAAACAAATACGTGGTCAAACATCACTCATTTGTGGGAAATAGAGAGTAATTATTATTATTATTATTATTATTATTCTACCCTTGTCTCTTCCCTTTTCCCCCTTTTTCCCTTTAGTTAAATTGTTTAATTAATAATAATATTTCCTTAATAATTATTTTTCCCTTTAATTAAATTATTCTTATCTCAACACATGAATTGTTCTTTGCTTTACTTCTTCCCCTCCTCTTCTAGGGAGGGGGAGTGAGAGAGCGGTTGTGGTGGAGTTCAGCTGCCTAGCACGATAAAACCACCACACATGTACAGCATAGATTGTTTTTATTTTTATATTTTCTCATATGTTACTACTTTTATGTATTTTCTGTCATAAGTATATACAAGAGTTTGTCAATAATGAAGGCTCCTAAGCTTCTCATATTACAAAAAAGACATAATCTATGAATGCAACTGTTTTACCAAGGAAAATGGAATTGCTGTTTTTGGCCATTAATAAGATTATGCTCTCAAAATTAGGCTGTTCAATAAAAAGTTTTCTGTTTAAAAACTACTATTAGAGTTGCTATTATCTTACTAGTTTCCTTTTTAGAAGTCACAATGACCACATTGGATGATTCTCTTCTCACACAATTGATAATTTAATAATAACATTGATTTTGGTGACATTGTTCTTCATTTGCCCAGAAAGAGCAGAGAATCAGATTAATTCACTGAAACTATTTTCTTGCCATGTTATAAGAATATATTAAAGAAGCCATAGGTCTTTTATGGGACCTCTTGTAGTCTTCTGTCTTGTTATGTTAACAGTCGGCCTAGATAATGGTGTCAGATTTAGAAAGTAGAAGAGATTGATTTACTTTTCAGGCCCTTCTACCCAGCCTAATTATTGTGTTACAAATGGCGATTTTTTCACCCCTCTGAAGGAACACTTTGATTAGTGCCTGCAATGCAGGTGCCAGGGCTTAATGTCAACTTAATGTAAGTGCATGTCAACTAGTTTCTTTCATCATATAGTCAAACTGTATAAAACAGCCGTTGCAAGGCAGGAACTGATACCTTATATGAGCTTAAAATTGATAGGTTTAGAACAAGTACGAAATCTGCCATCTCTTTTTGTTTAACTATTTATTTTGTTATTCTAATAAACACAGACATGATAGGTAGATGTGAAATGGAAATAATATTACTGTACAAATAGGTAGTTTGTCATTGTATAAATTTATTTAAAAATCAGATCTGATTTTTCCTTCCCCCGAGCCCCTAAGACAATGCTGAATAGTTCTTCTCACAGTTTCAACATTTCTGGCCCACTTCTTTGCTCATGTACATAGTGACTTGAATTATTTAATTACTTTATTATTGAACAAAAGTAGAGTGATGATCTTTTTGGTTTGTAATAGATTCTTTTGTAGATAGTATTCTTTTAACAGTTGACAATGGCTAGGTAAACACAGGCTTGGTTAAGTAAACAGAAACACAAGATTTTATAGTTAGCACTAATTCCTTTAAAAATTATGAATCAACATTCATACCAACTTCAGCAGAATTCATATCAGACACTTGTCTTCCTAAAGACTTTCTATTATAATTTTCTCACTTTTTATTATGTTATCTCATCTTGTTGAGAAATATGGTTTTTTGTTTGTTTGTTTGTTTTGGTGTCTGGTTTTCATTTTTTTTTTTCTTTTTCTACTTTCAGTACACTGAAGTTAAAAAACAAACAAACAAACAAACAAAAAAAACTGGTGTAAGATTCTTTCCAAAATAATTTTATACAAGTTAATACTTAAAAAAAAAAAAAGGAAAAAAAAAAAAAAAGAAATAAAGGAGTTAGAATAGTTAGAATGAGGAGATTGGTGGGGGAATGTTGCTATTCTAAATGGCTCTTGATGGCCCTGAAGATATGATGTTTCTGTGTGTTTGAGTTTGTGGCTCAGAGAACACCAGCTTCTTCCTCAGCTACCTCATTCCCTTTGAGTCCTTATCATTAACTTTTAAAATTCCTGTCCCATAATTGGTTAACATTACATGTTAGTAGGTGTCTCATACACCTTAAGTTACTTTTCTGTGTTCAGTTTGATACATGTTCCTTTCAAATTATGTGAGAACATATTCTCACTGTGCACAGTTGTGTCTGCTTCTTTGATGTGTATGTATGTAATTATTAGCAACCTATATCAGTAATAATTACAACATTCATTACTTACACACCAAATATATCTAATACACAAAAATAGCGCTTGATAATCATTTCTGATTTGATCTTTGTTTTTTGATTTTTAAATTTAATTTTTCTAATTAACATATTATGGGGAATGTATCTGGCAATAATACTATTCATATTGTATTAATATAATTATCCTACTTTCAATAAAATAAATGGAAAACACAGAAACAAATATCAAAAGTGAAATTAAAAATATATAACCTGTTGTCTTACTACAATGTCCAACACAGTTAAGAATCGTATATTGTTGGCAATCCAGTAATTGCTTTTGATGGACACAAACAAAAATGTTATGCTTTCTCAATTAAAATCAGTTTGTTTATATTTTCACATTTGAGCCCACTTTAGCCACAGTACAGTCTTCCTACACATGTATAGACTTATTAAAGCCAGGCATTAGTGAAGATAAGTAGGAATATGAGAACTTAGAAGTGAGAAGCATTAATTGCAAAATTTTCCTACCCACCTGTATTTTAAAATTTGACTACCTTGATTTGACTTGCTTGACTAAAGTAATATTGACTTCATGCATTTTTGGTGGACTTCCATGTCAATCTACTGAAAAATTATGATATACACAAAGATATGTAGCACAACCTCTTTGCACAATTAAATGGACATTGGTGAGCCTTAATCCTTCATCACTGCTAATCAGACTCCACTGAGTTATTTAGTTGGGATCATTTATAAGGTGTTTGAGTGCTGTTATAAGACTTAAGACATAGAAATAACAATTACATTATAAATGAGTTTTTTTTTTATTTTATACAGTACTGTTCTGTAAACATCACTACATCTAGATAATGCTATATCTTCTACTCTCACCCTGAGCATGTGCAATGTAAACTCTAAATATTGTCCAGGAATTCCAGACCAGTGGTGAATTTAAGACTCTATTGATAAATAAAACAGGGCCACAGGCTCATCATGGCTCAGAATAATTGTCTGAATTTTAAATCCTTCAAGGAACTCCAAGGGCAAATTAAAGGTACTTTTTGTATTATTAGTGTTCTCTTCAAGCTTTGTTTTATTATGTTTCAGAACGACTTGTAATTTCCTTTTTATTTTGTATTATTTAGTTTTTTTTTTTTTTTTTTGTCCTGAATGAAAGTTATAGAATACAATGTAGTACTATAAAATGCCATTTTGTCATGTGCCTTTCATAAAGGAATACAAAACTTTTTATGAGCAAAAAGGAATTAAATCTTGCACAAACATATTAGAGACTCCTAATGTACTTTTGCAAACAACTTAATAAAAGACAAGCAAACAGTAAAAATGAGTAGTCTATGAAGTTACAGGAATACAAATTAGAATAAATGGAAAAAAGACAGGAATAAGAGATTACGTTTACTGTCAGACATTAAGTTCCTCTAGTATAATGGTATATATAAACTTAGTCCTTTGCTACTTTTTATTTTTTTTTTCACCCTGAGTCACTACAATGTGTAATATACAACGTACATAAGTTTTTGGAGATGATGTTTGAGTTTGTGTTCAGTGTTTTTGAAAAATGGGATCATATTACTGTGATTTAAAAAGTGACATAAACAAATACTGGCACTCTGGCATTTGCATTATGCAGCAGAATGATCTGGAAATATGGGTTCATATACATTTTATGAAGTAGTAGTCAGGAATTTTAACAGACCACACTTTCTCTTGTATACTAAAGAAAATTTACCATAAGTGAGAATAGAATTTGACTGCATATTTACAGCAATCTCACAAATTAAATAAGAAAATCCAGCTTAATCTCCAAACCTGTGAATTTGAATTCAAAACTTTGATTCAGAGTAGGCAATTATTTATGTTGCTTAAATTAAAGTATGAAGAGTTTCAAAGCTGTAGAAACATATTATCATGCTTGCAACACTAATTGCAAGGTAGTTTTTTCAATAACATGTGAGAACATGAGTATCATCTATGTCATCATTCTTGCTAGATGCATAATTATGACCCAATGCTTTAATTTGAATTGTCCAAGGGAAGGCTGAATTAACCTCCTTGCTAGTAAATATAACAGCTGGGATTCTGTTAGTTCCCTGCAGAGATCTTCAGGCAATATTTATCAGAAGTTTCAAGTGCAAAATAAACTGTTGTGCTACAACAGTCAGTCTGCACAGTGATATGTGTGCAGATGTAATAAGTGGCAATATATAGTTACACAGCATGAATTTGATCCTGTTGCACCTCTCCTAACAATAATGTTTGCACATTTCTAAAGTTCTGATGCACAAACTTTTACTTTTTATAGCTTTTATGGGAATGTGTAGTATAAAATGTTTTCCTAGTGTAGGAACCAACACTTTGTAAACTTCTTTCCAAATGGGAGTTAATACTTGTAACAGACTTAATGAAGTTGTGTATTTCTCTGTCTTCCTTACACGGTTTCTGATTTGAACTTTTATTCATCTGTCCAGATTTGTCAGTGTGCTTTTATGTTTTTACTGTAAGATATCCTTGAAGGTTGGCCAGGGAGTCTTGCTCTGGTTTTCTAAGGTTAGGAGGTTTGAAACACTCTTAAGTTGTGCAGAGACACTTAACAACAACAGTAAGAAGAAGAATGACAATATTAATAATAATAGCAATAATAATAAAAGGTCACTGCTGCTGTGAGGCTCTGTAGCAGTCAGTGCCATCCTAGCTCATCTCCAGCGAGTTGAACTGTTTTGTCAACAGCTCCACCTGCAGCCCATGGGCAGCCGAGAGCTGTGCACTGCCATCCTAGGATGTGTTTGCTGAACACAGTTGTCTGTTAAAATTAGATTTGAAAGGCAACACCTTAAAACAACTTTTTGCGGTTGGAATTTTGGCACTGTCAGGTTTTATATGATTTCTGAGAGTATAGCCGTAGGCTCTGTCAACGGAAACTCACTGTGAAAGAAGCAGGGAGGCAGAGAAAGAAGAAACGAGCTATCATTGCTGCTGAAGGCCTGCAATCAGGCATAATAAACTCTCCAGTCAGCTGTTTAAATACATACACATCAAATTAACCTTTTTTTTTTTTTTTTTTTTTTTTTTTTTTTTTTTTCTATGAGAGAAATGATTTCCATGAGTATGCTTTTTCTTACAAAGGCCGATTCTAAGCTGTTGGGCACTTCGTACCATCTCCCTTGTGATCTGAGAGTGAGAGCAGAGTTAACTCATTCTGCCAGATCTGTGATTTTAGTTGTTTGAATAACTTGTCTGTCCAGCAGTGGCAAAGTCAACAGGGTTGTCTTCAGGGTGTGAGGAAGTTAGCATGGCTTTGGTCTATTTTTAGCCAGGGTCTGTATTTTGGCAACACTAGAGGGCTGTAGAAGTCTTTTACTAGACACATACAAGTGAGAGAGTTCTCTCTTTCCCCTTCCCTTCGCCCCTCCCCTCTCCCGGTGAAAAGTGGTGGTGCTAATGGAAGTAAGTGCTAGTGCAATGCAGGAGGTGTAAATGTACATCCTAAACAACCCTCAAACATTAGTTTGAAATGTCTTTTAATTAGCAGAATGCTATGAGTTTAGTTATGAGTGCAGTTATGATGATCTCTATCTTTGTATGTGCCCTGACCTTTAATAATGTAGTTATTGACATTATTTTATAGGAATATTCAGACAGAATAAGTCATCTCTACTTTATTTCACACTTTAACTAATAACGTGTTGTTGTTGTTGTTGTTTTCTTTTTTTTTTTTTAGGGGTTCGCTTTCATACATTCAGCCAGTTCTAAACATATAGTCTCTGTATATAGTGTTAAAATTCTGTATGTTGTCTTCAGAACACCTTCAGATATCTTTTTTGACCTCTTAGTGCCCTGGTGCCCTGGAGAAGTTGAAATGCTATTCACAATGGACAGGAACATTAGTCAGTAGGCAACAGTCATTCCCTGGCCTCAAAAAACAGTACACACAAAACCTTCCCTTCCTATTCTCACTGTTCATGACAGCAATCCTACCTACTCATCTGTAGAGATGGATGGGGTTTTGGTATATTCTAAAGATTAACAAATTTAGATCACTTCAGATAGGTGTGGAAGTAAATTCTGCAGTGAAAGAGAACTCATATACCTTGTCATTAGTTCCCTATTTTTTACTCTAAAGTAAAGTACTGACAGTACTGTCAGCAATCTTAACACACGGGGAGTGAGTCAGTCTCTCTCAAAAAAAAAAAGCAAGCTTCAAGTCATTTTGGGCTTTATAGGTCAAAAACAGCACTTCAAACTCCACTTGAAAAACAACAGGCAGCTAGAGAAGATTTGGAGAGCAGATGTCAAATGCTCATAAAGGGATACAAAGCATATCAAGCAGAATGCCACCTTCCTATACCAGAATGTTTCTAGGATGATTTAAGGTGCAACCCAATGTACAGCTTGTATCAGTAGCCAGATCAGCACTTGATAAAAACATATTTGCAAATGCTAGAATTTGATGACATATCCATGACATAAATATAAGAATAAAATTGTATTAAATATAAGATATAAATATAAATATAAGGTATTAAAAGAAGAAAATTATCCTCACCAATTTGGGTGTTATAAGGTCAAGTAAGATTGCACTCAGAGGGGTGCAATACTGCTCAGTATACTTCAGTTTCACCTAGAAAGAAGTTACTTCAATCCAAAACCACATTTACTTGGCATTGTCTTTGCTATTGCCTTTTTGGGAAGGGTGAAGAAATTGTAATACAGTTCTCTGGAGATCTTGAATAATGTTGGAGGAAGTCAGAAGAAAAAAATAAAATAAAATAAAATAAAATAAAATAAAATAAAATAAAATAA
>CM021731.1:168133482-168164628 GCA_011075105.1 Heteronetta atricapilla
AAAATAAAATAAAATAAAATAAAATAAAATAAAATAAAATAAAATAAAATAAAATAAAAAATTGCTACATGTTATTTGATCTTAACAACTTTATAGTCTTTACAGTGTTCTAAGTGTGTATTATAAATAGAGCTGTTTTGGTTTATTTTATTTTCTGGAAACAACTCCCCTTGCTTTCAGATATATAGAAATAAGTAAAATAGCTCTTCAATTTCAAACATGTTTTAAGACTTTTTCATAACATGATATATGAACAGAATAAGTGAATATACTAAGATTCTGCTGTTTGGATCAACCCTTAAATTTAGATGCATTTTTTATCCACTCCTATCACTTTATTGTTGTAATAGATTGCATTTGATTTTATGCATCCATGCAGTTTTGGAAATTGAAACATTTTCATTTGCTTAGTTAGCTCAGGACATATGAACCATGGACCATTTTCATAGCACCTATAAGAGGTCCTAATATGTTTTATGAACTCAGACAACCTATGCTCATAGTATTGTGAGCACATTTTACATCATAATGAAATGCAGATAGCTATGGAGAAGAGTATGGCAACCAATATGTTGATAGCAACATGTATCAACATTACATGACATTATGAAATAGGAAGTAAAGAATGCAGCATCCAGACTGAAATATTTTTGGTGTCTTTTACTCAGGCATCTTATTAACTAAAATATATATTAATGTGAATTATAATTAAATGGATTTTTTTTTTTTTCAAATTAGAGAAGAATAGCAAAGCTTTTGCTAGTGTTTTCAGTTGTCAAAATACAGTGCTGGTAGAGTTACTGTTGCAATGTATTGATTACAAGAGAGGAAAACAATAGATAATCTGAGCAAGTGCAAAAAGAATCTCAAGAGTTGAAAGCATAAGAGGTAGCACTATTGCCCCCCCCCCCCCCTTTTTTTTTTGAAAAAAATCTTCTTCTTAGCAAAATTCTGTAAATCTGAATGAAGTGGGATACATAATTAATAAACCGTACAGAAAAGAAGTTAAAAATGTATAACAAATTTGTGCTATTATAGTAGCTAAAGGAAATTTGGAGACAGTGTAGTTCAGGTTTGCACACTATTTTGTTCTGCTTTAATGGTGAATGCATATGCATGTTGCATATGTAATGTTTATAGGGAACTTATATCACCTTATATCACCTTATATCACCCCATTAATCACCTAATTAAGGAACAGAGCTTATGCCATTATAATATTTTTGCTTTGCATCAAGCAGTGCTTAATATCCTATGAACCAACCATTCTGTATGATCTTGAGCTCTTTGTAACTTTAGTTCATTATTGATGTGTCCTTGAAGAACTGAAGGTAAAAAAGATATTTTGTGGTACCAGTTATTTATTTTCTTGTATTAATTTAGCTGAATATATAGCAAGTTTCTCAGCATGAAGTGTGAATAACATGACCAAGCTGGTTTGTATTTGATTGTACAAATAAAGTGAAAGCTAACTTTCAAATATGACACCTAAGTTGGTAAGGGGTTAGTAATAAAGAAACAAGTGGCTAATTGTTATCAAACTTGGTAAAGTGATTTGAATTCCACTGTGATCACTGTAAAATCCTAGGAAGATGGACCATACCTAGAGAAAAAACTATTCAGTAGCGCAGTTACTCAGAAAACTTTTCAGAGAGAAAGGAAGAGTAGACAATCAGTGGAATGTGAGTGCACTAAAGTGAAAAAGGTAACTATGCAAATACTAAGACTCAACAGTCTTAGTATTGTCCCCGATCTTCGCATTAGCGTGACTACTTTATGAACACTGAGTTTTATTGTGGTGCCAACAGTTAGATAAACAAAACATGGAATATCAAAGGAAAAAAAAAAAAAAAGAAGAAAAAAAAAGAAAAAAAAAAAAAGAGTTGGAAGTTGAGATTTGATTAGAAGCTATAAATACCTACATGAATAACAAAAATTGATGATACAGGTCTATTAAGTCTGTAGGAATGAATATATCAAAGTATAATTGTTAAAAGCAGAACATAGGCCAAATCAAACTAAAAATAAGATGGATATTTTAACTAATCTTGGAAACTATTTTCTGATGCAATTGATGGATTTTCTGTCACTGGAAATAAAAATGTGAGGTTTATTTATTTTCTTCTTTTAAATACACAGTTTAAATCAACCTTAAATATTGACTTTGAAGCAAAAATAATTAAAGTGTAGTATCTATAACATACAGGAAGTCAAATAAGCACAATAGTATTTCCTGTCCTTGGAAGTGCATTAACCTAAAATAGAAACTGTGCACTCTTTCTGTTTCTTTTAATTTCCTTTCTGTATCCTATCTGTTAAACTATGTGTAAATTTGTTGTCTTTTCCTGAAAATACTGTGTGTAGAGAATTTCATTTAAAGTTAATAAGATTAGTGGATATGGGGTCATACCCTTAATATATAATGTAATTTATTTAGATATTGGCTATCTTCCAGTTCATACCACAATGAATTCTACTTTCCTGAAAGCATTTTTTTTTTTTCTTCCTCTCAAGAATGCATGGCATTGCACAATTGACCAAGTGTATTATGGGAGAAGTTCATCTTTCTACAGAGGCTTAAGTATTACCTTTCCCCAGAGGCAGAATGCCAGTTTGATTTGATGGACTGGTTTACCATAGCAAATTGCATATCCCAGAACCACTTTTGACTAAAAGTTACTGGTCTGTAGTGTACCATCTGCTGAAAGTCTGATCTTCCTAAATTTAGATGATTGCTGCAGTCAATTTGGATAGTAAATAATTCACTTAAACATTGTAGTAGACAGTTTACCACATGAAAGCTTGCTTTTGCTCCTTCTGAAATTTTAGCTAAGTGGAATGGAAAACTCATGTATAAACACAAATACATTTTTCACTACTTTGAACCTATACAACTTTGGTGTATATATTATACTGTTTTGAACCAATACAGCTTACACACATACAAATATGTATCAATGAAATCACTATTAGAATGTGAATAGATGAATCTGACACTTAGCACAATAAGATAAGCAATGAATAATGAACTCAGGTAATGCAAACTAATGGCTTAGTGATTACATTACTTTATGATGACAGTTTATAGGATGAGACATCATACTGTTTGTATTTTTTAACTGGTCTACCCTGAGAACGAGGGAAGGCAATACTGAATGTGTGGCTGAAGATTTATTATTATTACTATTTTTATTTATTTTTTTCTCAAATGGGGTATTTTGTAACTTTGTGAACAATGAATGGTGAGAAGCCTGAATTGTTGATTAAACTGTGTAAATTGACAGTGTGTCCTTGTTAAACTGGTGCTACTCCCATAGCTTGTGAATGTCCACAGGGCCAAAAAAGTACAAGTTACAAATATCTTATAGGCTTGCCATTAAAATTGAAGCTTTCTTGATGGTGGGATTTGCAGACGTCCTTATCCTGTACCCTAACATGTCCTAACACCTAGTTTAAATAACAATTGTCAATGCAGATTGAACTAAATGAGCAGGTCTCACATGGGTTTTGTATGGGTTTTGCTCATCTTTTCCTATTGTATAGTTTCTAAACAGTCTACACACAAACAAATTAGAGAAGATCAGGAGTTGTGAACTGTCTGTTTTAGTTTAGATTAATTTAGTTTAATTTTATTTTCTTTTAAGCTTCCACTTGTCAATCCTTGAGACAGGATGACTGCAACCTCATATGTTCTGTGATTCTGTTTGTGTTTGAGGATTTAAGTTTTCCAACACTCTGAAACAGGTTTTGCTGCTACTGTGAACCCTTGCATACTACCTATCAGCAGCTTCAAAGCCTTTGTAACCCTCATGCCTAAGTAAAGGTGGCATTGCTAAGTAACTCTGAAAGGTAGAATTAAAACACATGTAGTATATTAGGAAATTTAAGTACTCTTTCAGATATAATTCATGTTTCAGGATTTAGGAAGTAGCACAGAGCTGACTCTAATTTTCATTATCATCCACAGGAGCCAGTGGGATTGTTACTCAGGCATATATGTGGAAGCCAGATACTTTTAGTTAGCCTAACAGACAGTAGCTGAACCTCACATAATGTATACCATTCACAGGCTTGACTGCTTGTTCAACATGGTCCTGCATTATAATTTTAAATTTTAGCTGTTAATGACCATGTTACCTATATGGTGGAATATTATAGTGTTTGTATAGTCTGCTGGCACTGAATTCTTTCTATTGCTGGGAACTGATTTTTTGAAGATGATTTTTAAATTGGGAATGATAGTAGCTTTAAACTAAAACGGTTCTTCTAGTGGGAGGTTCTATTTGTAAAGTTGTGGTGAACACACTGAAACATTCTGATAGTCACTTGGAGCAATTTGTCGAGAGATATTAAATACAAATTAAAAAAAAAAAAAAAAAAAAGAAGTATCTAAATGTAGAATTCAAGTAAAAAAGTAAAAGTCAGAATTCTGCAAAATTTAATTTATGTGGGAGCTTTGCTGTTTTATTTCTTTCCAAATTAACAAAAAATTGGTATAAAAAGTTATTTCCTTATTTAAAATAAAAATGAAAATAACTAATGTGTGATCTTCCCCCCACAATTTTTAAATAACCACATAGTGCATGTAAATAATTAGGAAATGCTAATTACTTAAAGGTCACAGACAGAGTTTCAAATTTTTTAAATATCCCATGGTTTCCTTTTTATAAAACACACTAATTAGATTTCATATTAAAAAAAAAAAAAATGGTGTCATTTTAATGCATTATTCTAAATGGAACTATGTGGAATTTATGCTAGTATATAATTTCTTATTCTTCTATTTGCTATTTTTGCTAATTGACACGTCTGAAAAGACTCCTTAAGAAACAATATAATTAGTCTATTTGCATTGCCTGGAATTAGGTGACCTTTGGTTTTGGCAGTAATTAGACCATCCCTGCTGTACACTGTTTCTTCCTGGTAGACACTAAACAGGCAAAAAAGGAGCCCAGCCAGTGACCTTTAGTGACCTACAAAAGATTTTCAAATGCCATTAAAATGAAATGGAAGTTATAATTAATAGTGTGGTATCATCCATACGTATAAACGGTGTATGTAGGTGTATATAGTCAGCCTAATTTTTAATGAAGATGTTTATAACTGGTTCTCTAAAGCTACTGAAAAAAATATATAGCTGTATAGATAATGTATATTATAATCCAAAGAATCCAAAGCCACATCCCTTTTATAATACTTTTTTTTTTTTTTTTTTTTTTGTCTTTTGTTGTTGTTGTTTTGTTTTGATTTTCCATAGAAAATATTGAAAGTCAGAGTTGTAAATTTTGGAATAATATTTCTACACTATTCACAGAGACTCAGAGAGGACTCTAAAGAACCAAAATCCAAGGTGTTAGCATGCTCAATCTTATATAGATAATATGTTCCATGAATACTGTCATACAATAAAATAAATCTGGGTTGTCATTAATCAAATTGAAGGTCCATATCTTTCTTTCTGGCAGTTAATTGAAGCACCCAAGTTGATAGTGTAGATTAAATAGACTACTAGCTTAGATTTCACTTGTGTGATCCAAGTCGCAGGGTAGAATTAATCAAAATTGTAAAGTACCTATAGTAAAAAGCTCACTAGAACTGGATTACCCAGAATGTCAGAACTGTTGAAGATTTACCAGTAAGTAAGGTCTGCTTTACATCAGCATCAGCTGATTAAAATAATTGATCTATCCTTTCTATCTTTTTTTTTTCCCATTGACTTTTAATACTGAAGTTTTAGAAGAAAAATGAGGCATGCCCTTGAACCTTGACCCATTGTACATGGGACAGTATTAAAAACAAGCAAACAAACAAACAAACAAACAAACAAAAAACACAAATTACCATAGTTCTCCCTTTGTTGATCATAATGAATGTCAGATAAAGTCCTATAACTTCAGAAATGCTGAATACCAACAAAGGATTATTATTATTTTTTTAATTTATTTATTTTTTCATAGGACAAATAGAACTTTCTCTGGGAGGTTTAAAAACATAAATCCTCAAATATTTTCTTGAGAAAAGTATGTATTATCTATTTTTAAATAAATACCATAGAAGTTATTCTCTTAGCTCAGTGTACTGTATATACCTCATAGTTTTGCATGCAACTTCATATCTCCATTTTCATAAACAACACATTCAAAACCAAGCATTAAGAACATATTTGAACTCAAGTTAATTTTAATATAATAAAGAACTACATACATATGAGTTAAGTGAATTTTTAATCTGAAGAAGTAGAAATGTTCTTCACTGCTTCACATCTTCAACCAATAAATGGTTTGGAAAGAAGAGCAAAGTTTTTCTTTTTAGGGAAAAAAAATAAGATATACCCTTAATTTGAACATCCAAGTTCCACACCATAGAGGTAGTGTTCATAGAGATAGGTCGTACCCTCTGTGGTCATAGTAGGTAAACAAACAAACACCACTGATCTTATATTTATCACTGTCTAGTTTTTTTTTTCTTTTTCTTTTTTTTTTTTTTTTCTAAAGATAATAAGCTAAAGGTAAGTTTTCTGGGATGTCTAATTTCAACTTCAACATCTGACATTAGTTTTCAAGACTGGAATACATTGATCACCATTCTCTAAAATTTAATGATTGTATATGAGCACTGTCAAAGAGCTCAGCTGAAGGAAAAAATAACTGTGGAATATATGATTACATTACAGTTTTATAGCAAACCTACCCCCTCCCCCCCAAATTCACTGAGAGAAGGCTAGAGAACCATGTCACCCTCCCTCTTCTTTCCTTCTATTATTATTTTTTTTTTTTTTTGAGGTCAGCTCATTAGAGAAAGTTCCTAGCTTGCTTGTCTGAAAGAGTTAAACCTTTACAGTGTCAGAGCAAAGATTTCTGAGGACTCAATGACTCAAATATTAATTTTGACAAAATCAGTAGACATGGGGTCACAGACAGAATAAATTCCTTTTGAAAATCCATGCTGTAAAAAAAAAAAAAAAGAAGATTGACAACCTTTTTTTTTTTTTCTCAAGATTGAAAAAAAAAATCTTATTCTTAACATTTCACCATCTTTTGAAACAGTGATTCACTGTGATGTCAAAATTTAAAATGTAAATTTTAACGCAAAATGGCTATTTGCAGTTTTTATTCTGTAGTAGTAAATTTGATTTTAAGGAAACATTAGAAAAAATATCAATAAAATTACATCATGTGGATGCACACTTAGAAGACTGTTAGCAGAGGGTTAGCCTTTAATAGATTCAACTGTCTAAAAAACTGCACACCATACAATTGTCTGATGAAACGGAAAGACATAGACACTTCCACAAACCACTTAATCTCACCCATTTGAGATATATCTGTATTTAAATACAAATATATCATAAACATAGTTTATTTTTGGATAATTATTTTTAGCAATCAGGTACCTTGAACTAGGTTTAGCTGAAAATGGATGCTTAATTTTAAATAATGAATGTTAGCTGAAATTCATGGTGTCCCAAAAGTTTTACATTGCTTAACTGCTAGTAGGAGCTCATAGAAAATGTTGTCACTCATTCAAAGTACAAGAATGGAAAGCAAATTCTCCACAATGTAATTCATCCTACGATCAGTGATATTTGATTGTAGCATTTCATTAGTTCCACAAAATATTCATAAATCTCTATACTGAAATGCAACATAAAATCTGAAATTCTCAATGGATTCCTGACTGATGATGATGACTCTGAAAGATGTCATCTGACCAGACTCAAACAACCACTATATGGCAGGAAGAAAACAAAGCAAAACAAAACACAGATTTGCTTTCATTTTAATAACTTGATAATATCTCTAAAGTTCATCACAAGTAATTTCAATATCCAGCTACACCATATTAGTTCATTAATTACCCCCAAAATTGATGAAATTTCACTTTTATAGTAGGAAATGATACAGTGCAGAAACAAAGGACAGAGTAGATTTTTATTCTAATTGAATCCCATGTTATGCTACTTTCCATCACAAATAGATTTTTTGTGTTTGTCCTTTCAAGTTTACCGAATCCCTTGTTTTGTGAGATGATGGGCAGTAGTAATAAATAAACAGTGCTTATTTTCCTAATCAAAAGCAAAGTTGTTAAAAAAAAAAATCCAGCAAAAAAAAATTTGGCTAGCTGAGTGCTAAATAATACTGACTGACCCTTTTCCCCTCTTTTTACAGAATCCAAAACTGTCACTTCAGTAGTTTTTTTTTGTTTTTTTTTTTTTTTTTTTCTGGATAATCAGATGCAAATATAGATAGATCTCCAGGATTTTGTATAATACAAAATATTTTGCTTGTTTGTAGAATGTGTTCTATCTGTGTAGAATGTGTTCTATCCCAATGCTTTCAGATACAGAGACCTGCTGTGCAGACACAGATATATTTTCTCTGAAACTGTGAAGTATTTTGTCAAATGTATTTTAGGCCAGATTTTTGTCTGAAGTTGTAAATGAAAGCTATCTAGAATTAGAAAAATATTTTCTTTTTGGAAATACAGCAAAACATAAACCTTAAATAAATTCTAGTTATGCTATTTATGGTTTAAAAGGATTTGTAGGATATTCTTGCTTTTGTTCACTTGCTTATGGGGAACATATATTATCCATGAGCAATTTATGTGAATTAAGGGTGGTGTCATTGTCACAGTTACATTAATGCTACACCTGTTAAACCCGTTAGGATAACAGGTGCAGAATGGGGACTGGTAGAACACAGAAAGTGTTTTCCTTTCAGGTACACAGCAGTTGCTATTTATGCAAGTTTAAAATTGCCAGGCATAACTCACATAACAAATGAGTATTCAGTATTTTCAAATTCATTTTTCTTTGCTCCACTTGCAGTTTGGACTGTCTCTAATTTCTTTTCCTAACCAACATCCTAAAACATGACCTTATTTTTTATAAAATTGGAGGTAAATTTGTGTCTAATGATGGCCCATGAAACGTTCTGAACATTAAGCTGACTGAAAAATTACACCAAAGACTATCCACAGAGAATGGCCTTTTCATTTTATTTTATTTTTTAATACAATACCATTGTTACAGGAGAAACAATAACAGAATATTCTCGTATGTAGAAGTCTCAGATGTACAATAAAGATGCTTGTAGAAAATATTTGTAAGATTGGGATTTTTCTGTGCATAGAGAATGGGATTATTTTTCCCCAAAAGGGATTAAAAAAAATAAAAAATAAATCTGTCTCCAATAATATTCACAATAGATCTTCAAGTTCAGTTTTCTTTAAGTGTTTAAAAAGATACATCAGTTAAATAATTGCAATAATTTTTTGAATTTTAGTTTCAAAAGTAACTTAAGACAGTGTAAAGGCTTTGTGTTATACAACAAATTTTCTAGTACTCTAAAGAAAAAATAAATATATATATATATATGTATATATCTGTAAAGATATTTTTAGCTCAGAGGATTTGTAAATTATAAACCTGTGAAATTAGGAATTTAGAAAAGAAAGACTTATTTACCCTTAGCTGCAAAAGTATCTAAGTCTTTTATTAAATTCACTGTTGGCATTATGGTCTCTGAACCGATTAAGAAGAGGATGATGACCATAGCTTGGCTCAGGATTAGATTTTAAAGTGATTTACTAGCATTATCTTACGGGTTTTGGAACCCCC
This sequence comes from Heteronetta atricapilla, assembly GCA_011075105.1. NCBI lineage: Eukaryota > Metazoa > Chordata > Aves > Anseriformes > Anatidae > Heteronetta > Heteronetta atricapilla. Next base: position 168,143,105 of record CM021731.1, read on the forward strand.
AGCAAAAAAAAAAAAAAAAAAAAAAAAAAAAAAAAAGTAGTTAATATGAAACTTGGTATCATCCTCAGATTTTAGTATCTTTATTTTTAGGGGAATTTGCTCTAACTAAAATATGTATATATACAATTTTTGATTATATTTTTAGGCATAAATATTTTATTTTGGGTAACCCATATTTTTCTGAGTTATTTGTAAGAAACAATTCCAAGCTTTTGTTATTCTTTTAATCTGCACTAGTTTTAATTACCTGAGGGGAAAAAAAAAAAAAAAAAAAAAAAAAAAAAAAAAAAGATGAATAGATTTCAGCTACAAATGCTTTTAAACTCCATCTTCCTTCTCTTCTTCTTGGAGTAAGAATCAGAAGATTTAGACATTATATGAAAGTTATTAAAACAAAATGTCATCAACAGCCTAAGATAGTTGTCACTGACATTTCATCAATTAAAAAAAAAAAAAAAAAAAAGAGAGAGAGAGATTTCTATTCTTAAAATGTGGAAGTAAAAATTACAGATTAACAGGGAGTAGATGTAAAGTGTAAAGGTGTCACTTCTCTTTTGCATCTCCGTCTACTTTCCTCTTTAGCCTTATTCAAATTTATTGCTGATTTTTTTTTTTTTTTTCAGAGCTATAAAATTCTGGAGTGTAACACAACCTTCCATAATGTTTCCCTCAAATTTTATAGCAGAGATATGATTTACTATTGCAATAAAACTCTGCTATAAGGATTTTATAACTGCTTCTATCTCTTTTGTTTATGAATAAAATGTAAAATGAGATTCCCATCTGAATATATAATTGAAGACAAGGTTACTTATTGCAAAGTACTTTAGGAAGCAAAACATATTAGAGTGTGTTAGTTTAACGCTGACAAGAAAATGTCTCACAATGTATAATTCATATCTTTGATATCGCAGATCCTCAGAATTTAAGACTGGTAAAATTCATGTGACTTTGACTCTGTAATTGCAGCTTTTTGTTTGTTTATTTGTTTGTTTTTACAAAGAATTACAATTCTAAATGCTAAAATTCTGAGTTTTTTTTTTTTTTACAAGGAAAAAGGCATTTTATTCATACAAAACATTGCTATGCATCAACAACAACAACAACAATTTACACCTGATCAGACTTTCTCCTTCATTTGTGACACATTATTTTTGCAATATATATACATATATTTTTTCAACTGTGAATATAAAAAAGAAGTATAAAATTAGGACAAAATAAGGAACAATACTGCATATTTCCTCCAGATTTGAGTTCCACATATTAGAAGTTTAGGCATCCATTAAGCACTCCCTGAGGCTTAAAAGGAAGTTTGGTTTATAAAAAAAAAAAAAAATCAGTGAGTTTTTTTTTTTTTTTTTTTTTTAACACTTGTCTGTATGGTGGAGTTGCAGTTTAGCATAAAAGAATAAAAGAACAGCTTGTAGTCTAAAATGTGTGGCTAGCAGAAACTGTCAGATGCACAGTATGGTTATAGAGAATGGAGTATGTTCTAACTTCAGTGTGTAGGGATTGTGTGCATGAAACCAACCTAGGCATGAATTGAGATGGTAGCATACCCTGCTGAGTTGACTTTTGTGCTTTTGTGCAGTGCTCATACAAGGCTTACACGGTGTTTCTCTGCTGGTTTCTCTTCTCAGATGAACAGTGGGATCCACTTACTGCTTGCTACCAATTCTTTCTCATTTTTGCTGCCTTGTCAGATTTATTTGAAAGAAATTTTGGAGCAGTGGAAAAATAATGTTATAAGGAAGTGTTTATTATTAGAGCTCTTTGAAGGCATTTTATTTATTTATTTATTTTTTTCAAGAAAAGCTTAAGCTTTTGAAATGTCTTCCTAGTGAATTTCATCTAAATCTGAAAATTCATAGGAAGAATTTTAAAAATAATAATAATTCAGTATTAATTGAATTCAAATTCTATTTTGCAATGTAATATGCAGAATAATATAAATAGAAAATAGAACAGGATGACCTGTAATGGCTGCCTGTGACAGCATGGTTTTGGATTTGCTAGCCTAGTAGATCTCTTTCAATTCTATGAAAAGTAATTTCAGAAGAAAGGATTAAAGACAGTCCACATCGTCAGCTTTTTGCTTCCTTGAAACAAAATTTCAGCAAAATTGCCACAGTCTGTGAATTGTTTCACTGTTACAGTAGAAAATGCTTCCAACATTTTCTTCAAAATACTCTAGATGCTTACTACAGCTTTAAAAAATAGGTTGTACAAGTAATTACACTGTCATTTTGTAAGCGTTATGCGTATAGAATAACACATTCATTTTGTGTGGGCCTTTTTCATCAGCATTAATTACTAGAATGTGAAACTGCTGCTAAAGTTGAATGGCTCTTATTTTATCTTAGTAATTCTATAGCAATTCTCTGCCTATATGTTTCTTTCCCTTACTATGAGGTTTTAATTTTGATTGAATGAATAGACCATCTTATTCATGGTAGCAGTTATTGGTGAATTGTGACATTAGCAGACAGAAAAATGCAGGGTGCAGAACCTGAAGGCTGTGAACTTACTGCCCCTTGTTCCAGACAAAGCTTTACTAGCATAAGTAGGGTTTGAATTAAGAAATGTGATAGTAAACTGTAATGCTAGTGGATTGTGACACTCAGAATTTTCCAAACTAAGCATAACTTTAGGAACGAGAAAATGTACAAGGTTGTATTTATTAAGTCTCTCTCACAAACAGTGTAAAATAATAATAAGCTTTTAGGGAGGAAAATTTAAGTACAATTATTCTAGAAAATGACACTCTGGGGCATACAAATGGAAAGAGGCTTGCTTGAAATCAACAGACAAGTCACTGGCAAAGTAGGGTATAAAGTTCATGTTTCTCAACTCCTAGCCACCACAGCAAAAGCCTTCTGAACACCAGGCAAAGTGTATATAAATTGCTTATCTCATTTAATCAATTGCTTGCCATTGCAGAGGAGTTTGGATTGGTAGCAAATGTTTTTCTCATTTTCTGTCTGCCTTTGGCAAAAAGGTTAGTTTTGTGAGAACTGAACTGCTAACTAAAGTCTTTGGGCTTAATTTAGGAGCTTGTGGTTAATGGTTTATGATATATGGGAGGTCAGAACAGATGATCTGATAGCCCCCTCTCACCTTAAACCATATGAAACTATGTAGGCTCCTGGAATATGATAAAGCTAATACCAGTATCACAGATCACAGTGATAAATTCAGAGCTAAACATTCTGCTTAGCTCTAGTCTGAGAACAAGACTATGTACATCCCAGTGCTGTGAAGGGACTCACAGCACTCTCAGCTTGTCACTGATTTCTATCTATATAAGTGCACCAGAGTGCAGAAACAGGAAGTTTATCCATCTCCAGCTAAGGAACCTGAAATAGCTGCACTTAATATAATGGACAGCTATTTTATGAAATAAATAAATAATAATAATAAAAAAATAAAGTCAGAATGTAAACTCATACTTCTCATACTTGAAAGAAGTATGCTAAACAGTACATTTGAGGGTGTGGTGGGCCTACATGAAAATCTCATTTTTTTTTTCTTTTCAGCGATTAGGTCTGTTATATATTGAGTGCATTGTTTCTCTTTCAGAGTCCTTTGGTTTAGTTATGAACACTGTGAATGGGTTATGTTCTTTTTCTCTTAAAAACATTATTACTGTGTCTCAAGTCTCAAAGGACTAAGTCCTTTATGGCCACTGAGTTGAGGAAATCCTGTAAACCAGAATATAAGCAAGTTTCTAAAAAAGAATCTGAACCTCTTTTCATATTACCCTGCACTCTATACGTACCATTGAAAAATGCTGCTTGAGAAAAGGGTTGAATCTCCTTGATGAGAGGTTGAGTGGTGTGTTTTATTCACTGTAGTCTCAAAGTGGAGGGTCCATTGAAATTTTCTAGAAAACTGAGGAATAGAAGCTAATTAGAAAATGCTTCAGAGGTGGAATAATTTTGATTGCATGGAAATATTTCTGCTTTCTGTATACATATTCCAAATGCCACTCTCTGACGTATAGAGGCAAGATGAAATTAAATGAAAAGCAGATCTAGCTCCTGAAATATGTAGAGGCTGCATTTCACTCCAGCTGTTGTCATACTTTTCTGCATACCTTCTGCTTCACTGAGCAGTATGACTGCTTCTGCTATTGCTTTGAAGGTTTGCTCAGCAGGTAGGTCTTATGATGTAGGATTCTGTACTGGTAGCTCTCCTGCCCTTATGCAGTAAGAAGGGCCTAATGCCTTTTGAAGATCAACAAGTGAGCTTTTAGGGAAGAACAATTTTGTGCATAAGCCTTATTTTTCCATCTCTTTTAAAATAAAATCTTTATATACTATCATTAAAACATAGGTAGGAATAGTTGACTGATCTTTGTGATATGACTCTGAATGGAAATAAATAAAACAGGACTTTTTTATATTTAAATATAAAATGTAAGGAAGAGGTGTTGCTATAATCAAATTATGAGGTTAAACTACATGGATTTTATTTATGTAAACATAGCTGACCAATGTCTTTTTAAATGTCATAAAGAAAGAATTCTTAAGGTTTAGGCAGGATCTGGATATAAGGACCTAGATAAAAGAATCTAAAGAAAAAACATTACTTAAATATCATTATTGTAATTGACAAATTAAAATAATGACAACAACAACAACAACACAAAATGTAAAACAATAAGCAACTGGCAAGTTCATTTCTTAACATTCCCTTCTTCCCCAAAAAGTACGTTCATACATGTAAATCCAAATTCTACATCCCCAAAATTCTTCCAGTGAAGATTATAATATTCTTAAGAACTAAAGATTTAAAAAGAATGTTGGCCAAGCCAAAATAAAGTCAAGGAAGGAAATCTGAGACAAATTTATGTTATGAAACACAGGTGTATATCTTTCAAGAATGCAAAACTTTCCTTGAACACCCATATTTAGACTATGAGTGGCAAAAGTGGAGAATACACACATACCTTTTTACATAAAGGAAGTTCTATAAGTCCTGATTCAATATCCTACAGCTTCCTCCTTTCCATCTGTGGTGCAGATGATCTGTATCATTTGTGATCTCATTGTTACTCTGCAAGTTTTGAAATTAGGCTGGAGGTGCTAATGCACCTTCTGGCTATATTTGAATTGGATAATTGAAACACTACAATGAAATTGGCTTCTATGCTATAAAAGTGCTCACTGTATAATCATGTGGGACTATTACAAATGTTTGATTGTTTTTTTTTTTTTTAATGACATTGCTGTGAAAGATTCCCCACACCCCTCCATGCAATAAAACATCATTCATATTTGTCACTATCTTAAATAAAATTTCACATAAAAATTGAATATGAAGAAATATATTTTACATACACATAATAGTGATTTCTATTTATATAAGTGCATCAGAGTGCAGATACAGAAAGTTTATCCTTCTCCAGCTAAAGAGAATGAATATTGTTGAAGGACACGTTGTTGTTTTTTAGCTCTATTGAATAGTAAGCATGGTCTAGTATATTTTAGGGTTACCCTGGCAATGTCATGCACGCTATGTCCCTCCCTAACACAATCAATGCAGTAAGTCATTTTTACCATCAATTTGCAGAACTTACTCAGCCTGGCACACTACCTTTTAGATTCCAGGAAAAGTGATTTTCCCGTCAGTGATTTTGATGATGAGAGGTTTTTCTCACTCTTTGTATTAGACATCAGGCTACAAAATCACTTCTCATCTATGTGGTTGGGATTCACTTCTTACACCAGTTTTAGGTCCCTTAAGTGCCTCTACACTGAACAGATTTGGGGTAGTATGTGACTTTTATATCCAATCCCACATTATGTTGATAAGATTTAAACATCACTGAGTCATTCTATAAGTGTAAATCAGAAATCAAAATTTTCCTGAAGAGTTTTCTCTTTGTTCCCCCTAAAACTAGTTACACTTTTACTAATAGTCTTTTGCCATTGTATGCCAAGATACTAGGGCTCCTTCTGATGACAGCTGACTGCCAATAAATAGTTAACCCAATTTGAAAAAGACACTTGTTTTCAGCTATAGGGGTAGAGTGTGAATCATGGAGCATAATTTTTTATACACTGAAACTTGTATTTTGTATAAATATGTATATATTGCCATCCACTTGCTATGGATGTAGTATATTATTAGCTTTTTGCTGAACTCACACATGCTGGTAACTGAGCACTTTGAAATGATGGTGAGCTTGGGCACATAAAATGTAACTTTAGCTTCGAGGAACACAATGATTTTTCATTAGATTTATTTCTGGGCATGATACAGAAACTAACGACCCTGTGTTGATAACAAGAGACAAACCATGTTTTCTATAGACTGTGTTATATTTGTTTTCTGCCTCCTATATTGTTAATCAAGAGGTGGAGATGGAGTCTGACAGGGGATAAATTATGTTCTGGAGTTGTCCTGTTCTTTCTTTGCTAGGATGAGACACTGGGTAGCAGAGAACAATTGCTCACCCTCCAAAAAGGTCCTTTTGCACATGGGTCTTTCCTGCTTAATACTTGAGGCAATATAGTGAGTTTATAAAACAGGTAGTTATTCTTAACAGATGGATACCTCAACTATCAGTCTTTGAGGAACAGATTATTTTGATTTGCTTACTTTAGTACTTTTAGGAAGAAGTATCCAGGAAGTATCCAGGAAGTATCCTTTCTTTCTTCCACCCCAAAAGTCTTTCTTTCTAGCTGTTTATTTCAGCACAGTAAATACCAGAATAAAACAGCCTAAGTTAACTACATGTAGGGGAGGAAGCAGAGGGGAGAACTGGAGTACATAGGTGAATTTTTTCAGCCTTAATCATGTGCAAGAAACATTCTCTTCTCAGTGCTGGATGTCAGGAACTCAATGTCAATTGGTTATACCTTAATTTCCTCAGTCTGAAGAGGGCATGGAATAGGATATAGAGGAAAGAACTCTGCTGTCTGGTGCAAAATTAGAAGTTCATGAAAGGTGGGTATACTTTTACAGTTTACCATTTAATTAAATTGCATTTACTGGTGGGTAAAATGTTGTAAACTAATTTCACCAGTTCATTTCAGACCTTTTCATTTAAACTGACAGAAGCAAATTATGGTGCCATAGCTCATTCATCCATGATTTCATGCTCCTGCACGAAACAAGAAACAAGAGATTGGAAACAAGAGGCAAATCTCAACGGGTTCCTCCATGGTAAAACATTTTTAATTAGTAAATAATTCTGAAGCTGCTTATTCAAAACAAATCCTCACTAAGCAAGCCATATTGTCACTTCCAATCACAGCACTTTCAGACTTCTCAATGACTGTGTGCATAGGTTCACTTTTCACAGCATCTTTCTTTCCAAAGAAGCGAGAGAGTCAGTTCTGAAGATGTTGTTGTTTCTTGCCAGTTAGACTAGCATATAAATTGAGCCAAGTATGCCTTTGTGGAAACACTTCAGTCTGCAATCCGTGAGGATTATAAATAAAAACTAAACAGTGAGTGTTGAAAAATGTGAGAGAATGTCAAACAAATATGCATTTGATTTAATGGAAGTATTGTCAAAAATAATGTTTTCCAGTGATGGCTTTAGCAGACAGAGCAAAAAACAAAAACTTGAATATATTTTGTAATGTCAGTGTGTTTTAATTCATAAAGAAAAGCAATTAAAATTCCTGGGCTAGGATAAAGAGTATATAAATAAAACAAACAGGAGAAAACTGAACCACATTTCTGAAACATTTAAAGACTTGGCAAAGATGAAAAAGTTTTTTTTTTTTTTTGTTTTTTTTTTTTTTTTTAATAGTTGTATGGAAAGCATAGATTTTGTTTCCAATTAATTTATTCTTCCCTTGGCAGAACTATATCTCATACTTCTAGTGTGAATGTCTTGGCAAGACATCTTTTTTCCCTACCTGTTTCCAAATTGCAATGCTATATCCACTAAGAACAAATAATGTTAAATCGTCATTTTAATGTTGCAGAATCCAGCATCTAGAAGCTAGTATTCATGCTATTACTGGAAACTCAATTCAGCCCCACTATGCGCAGGAATGACAATAGAGTTTGTAATTACCTAATCATATATTGATCATTGTTTCCAGAGAATCATTATTGTATTCAGTGCACAAAATAGTCCAAATTAATGAGCTATCTTCAATATTTGTTCTTCTCCTTGTTCACTATAAGTTGATGTTATTTGTTGCAGTGTTCATATCCTGTTCTGAAGACAGAACTATTAGTTTTCTAATGGAATTTGCTATGACATTTATCACTACTGTATCTGAATGCTTCACAAATATTAATACATTTATTCTTCAGTCCAGAATCAAAAGGATATTAGCATCTTCTGCAGCTTTGGAAAAATAGAGCATAAGCCACTGTTGCATAATCAGTCTCAACTTTTAGGCCACAAATAAACCATTCAAGAAATAAAGAACAGAAACTAAAGGTGAAGTTACCTAACTTCAGTATTATTTCATGTTACTTTAGAGGAAGTCATGTAGACATTGTTTTTAGTCAATGAAAAGCAAATGGCAGTAACAGAACGTGATTCAGCCTATCATAAAGATGATATCTTACAAAGAGCATCTTTGGCAAACGCCCATTTCTGTCCACTGACTTGAGAAGTAACCTGTTCTTTTCATGCTAATTGGTCATTTGTACAAAGTCTAACAACTTTTCTAGTATCATATAAACATTTTGTATGGTGAAGGCAGATACAAAATCTAATTCAGAGCAGGATTCATTCATCACTCTTTGCCGGAGAACTATTTTGTACCTCTTGTCTATCCCTATATCTCTTAATACCTAAATTTGAAACAAGTGATCCATTTCTGCACACAACAGTACCATTAACGACTCAGTCCTGGTTCATTCCCAGAAGAGCTTTGTCCAATCACAAACTGGACAATCCGGGGTCATTTTCTCTTCAAAAGTTAATTTTTCTCAATAGTCTTCTCTACCCTGTTATTAGTCCTATAACTGTGCAGGTCTCCCAGAGGCTTTTCTCTCAATTTATTTTAAAATCTCCCTTCTTTCATCACCTTCCTCTTCTTCCATTGGTAAATAGGAATGAATATCTATTTTTATTTGTCGTTGGCTTGTTATACATTCTTGATCTTACCCACTACCTTTGTGTTGCCTTTCATTTAATTCTACTCCTACCTACAAATTTCAGACTGCTTCCCAGGCCACAATCATCTTCTTTCTGTCCAGTTTCAGTCCTATCTCCTTTATTTATTTATTTATTTGTTAATTTATTTATTTATTTATTTATATCTACATTCAACTTCATTGCCAGTTATCTAGTCACAGTGTACATCCCTTGCCAGTTATCTGGTCACAGTGTACATCCCTTGCATCCTCTGCAGAAATCTAGATTATGGATTATGTTCTGCTGACAGTTTTATTATTGCTTCTTCCATCTTGCTCCAAATGGCAAAAGAAAGTGATATTGCTCTATGGATGACAGTATTCTGGAACAATGCAATGCACTAAAGCAACATTCAGGCTTTTTTGTTGTTGTTTGTTTGTTTGTTTGTTTCCCTGGAGTTTTACTGTTAAATGGAGAGTAATCAAGGAATGAAACAAACAAACAAACAAAACAACAACAATAACAAAAACACAACAATAACTTTTAAAGGCATTATGAAGTCTGGCTGAAATGAGTAGCTAGCTTGCTAATATATGTCCACCAAATCACATGTACTGTAATTTACAGAAATGAAACATTCCTATAATGTTTACTTTCTTCAGTCTTGCACAGTCTAAACTTCTGTAGAACAATATTAACCTCCTTCTCGTCAGTCTCCTACTGCTCAGAGTGTTTTGAATAGCAGCAGGAAAATATGACAAAAGACTCTTGTCAGTTTTAACTCTGCTGTAAGCTGTCAAATCTTTGGGTTACAGCAGTAGCACTCCACCTGTCTGTCTGCTGATTTAGAAAGCAAGCAATTCATTGGTTTTATTCAGTTTATAGTTTTGAGACCTTTACAGGTTTTTCTAAAAGCTTAGATTCTGTGGAAGCTGAGAAGGACCTGGAAGGAGTTAACATATTCACTAATAACTCAGAGCAAATTTCCAGATTGACAGTAATTTGATTCACCCATATAAGTGGAGTGGAATTAAGTATTACATTGCATTTTGATATCCTGATATTTCTTTATGATGAATATCTCAGAGAGTGTAATGAAATTAACCCAAGTACTAGAAACATCACAAGAAAGTGATCCTGCTGAGTGCTCAACTGAATGAATGTAGATAGGCAAATGGTCTCTTAATATTTGAGTCTGTCTCAGAGGAATTATGTAGATGAGTATTGGCATGTAGGAAACTAAAGTATAACTTACTTTCAAAATATGATTCTTCTAAGATTTTTAAAAGACATTTTCTGCCTATATATACTTATGAGTTGTATTGTTGACATCACTTAAAGGGTTGCATTCAGTGATGCTTCATGTGAGTATCAGATAGAATCCTCATCTTGAAATCCTCTATTGCCTCTAGCTTTCTTGTCACTTCAAAACAAAATACCAAGTGAAGGAAGATCTTTATCCTGTCAAGTTTCGCTAATATATTGCGGCTTCTGTAGTGTTCTCCCAAAGCATCAGAATGCAATGCTGAATGTAGGTACCATTCAAAAATATCAGCTAGTTCACTAACCCCTCCCCCCCAATTATTTACTTTTAAGCATTTTTGAAATAAGTTGTTGTGTTGTAATTGCTTTGTCCAAGTCCTTTAGAGACAACAATGACAAAGAAATCAAACTGCCCTCTCTCTCCTTGGCCTGGAAAGACCTGAGTATTCTAGCTGTCTCCACAGCCAACACCAGAATTTGAAGAATCACTCCAAATTTGATTGTTGGTATCCCAACCCCTGTTAAACTCTGGATAATGGTTGGGGAATTGGTTTCAGAGAAATATCTACAGTCCAAAGGAGCATATCTGTTTAATCTAGCAAAAGCCATCTCAACAGTATTATTAAACCACTAAGAGAATTTTCAAATGCCATTTTCCTTCTTCTTCCTTCTGGCATCTATGCTGAATTGTTCCCAGATCAGAGATGTGAAAGCCCCTTATGATTAAGGGACTCCGTGAGAGTGTGTGGGTGGCCCTGTGCCAGACCACTGCCTTTCATTTCTCTAAAAGCCTTCACCTGCAGATGATAGACAGTAGACTTACTGAGTGATAGCTGTTAGAAAGAAGGTGAAAGACAGGAGAAAAAAAAAAAAAAAAAAAAAAAAAAAAAGAGTGTTGGCAGATTCACAAATATGTGACTATTCTTCCAGACTTATCCCAAGGTGAGATAGTGGCCATTAAACTGGGTATTTAGACACCTTGTTTGAAAACAGGAAAACTTTTAGGCATCTCAGGTCATCTGTTAGAATCCATCCTCTCTATTTAGCTCTGCTGATGTCCAAACTGCTGCAACTTTCTCTTTTCAAGCATTTGTAAACAACTGGAGAGTAGATGCTGCTACTGATTAAAGCAAATAGGACAATGATTAAAGCTTTTGATACCCTACCTCCTCCTGTACTCAGTCAGCTCTAAAAGGATTTGAAATTATGCTTTTGGGTCTCTCTGTTTAGATGTGGACATCTGTGCAACACTTGATCAGTTAATTAATATATTTTGTACTTGGTAGAATTCTGTTGTTTGAGAAAAGAGAAAAAAATAGCAAAAGTTTAGAACAATGTTTAGATATATTTTCTACAGAGCATATTAGTCAGATTCAAAGGCGGCTTTTCCTGCTTTGCCCCAGAAATAGCAAAGAATGGAAGGTCGCATACGACAGTTCTTTACCATTTCTTTTAAGAAGTGTTATTTGTGCAGTGTTTTCAGAGATATATATGAGGTAGATAAACCTTATTCTTCTTAAACCTTCTTAAACTCCTTGTGATACCTATTACCTAGCTGTTGTTTTGTTTTCTTTTTTTGTGCTTTTTTTCCCTCAAGATAGTGTTTACTGAATCATAAGTGAAAATTTTCCTGATTTGCTTTAATAATTGTCAGAAGCTTATTACCAATGTAGTTTGATAATAATATTTTCTATTTCTAATCTAGATGTTTTGGGGACTTTGGTCAAGATCCTGATATAGAACTGTTATATAAGGTTATATAAACTATTCTTTTGTATAGAAAAGAATATGAAAAGAAAAGAATTGTATGACAAAATTGTTAGAATTAGGTACACAGATGATTCAATTAAAGAAGTTGGATCAAGCAAACAAAGAAACAAACAAATAAATGTAAAAGCTTGAAGGCAAAAATATATGTCATACATAAAGCTCACATTTTATTTAAAGGTAATTCTGAAAGGAATCTATTTTAATTCTATAGTATAAACCAAGGAAGTGTATTTTTCAGATGGGAGTGCTCACAGGAATAGTTCACTCTTTGATCTAAGCTTGCAGTTTTCACTTATATAATATCCTTGCAAGTGAATACAATTTCTTCTTTGATATAACTGTGATCCTATAGATATGTGTGTGTGTAGCTATGTGTTCATCAACACATGGAATTTACACCAAATGATTTGCTGCACAAGCACTTTGCAATTCAGAACACTTTTAAGCATGGAGAATAGATATAATAGATATTAGGGAAAGGAAAAGAAATACTTATTATTTTTACTGTATAGGAAAAAAATATATATATTATTATTATTCCCTCCAAAATAAAGCATAAATGCTGAGAATAGCAATTGTTCCAATTGTAATTCCAGAAACCTCTCATGGTATTTTTCATTTATTTATTTATTTAGCAAAATGCATATGAAAATTTCAACTCCCCAATCTAATTAATTCTGCTCACTAAGATTATGACTGGCAAGTCTTCTATAAAATGAGCATTTGTGGTTTTGCTGTTCATATTTCTTTTGTTATTTTGGTCAAAAAACTCCCTCTGTGCTCATTTGCTGCAATTAATTTCACTCGATTATGATTGGACACCAAGCAAAAGTATTTTAAGAAAAAAATTTCTATTAGTTTTTGCTTCTTTTACCCTCTAGACTCATTGGTTTTGCCAATATGTCTGCTTTTTTGGCACACCTGCTTTTGCAGCCTAGATTGTGTTAGTATTTCTTCCTAGTGAATCAGTTGTGAGCAGCTTGCAACCAAATTCCTGATTAAAAAGTTAGCAGACCTTGAGTGCAATTACTTCAGCTCTATGACATTCACACATTAAACCCAGCGTTAATTGTTTCCCATTTTTGTAACAATCCTTATAATAGGATAAAAACAGAAGAGATCATTTCTTGAAGTTAAAACAGCAGAAAATAAAGATATTTGTTCTGATTAATCATCTCAATATAAAATTAAACGCATTCACATGTAAACATACAAGTAACATTGTCTTTGTGCTAGATGCCAATTAAATTGGCACTGGTACAATTTGAAACTGTTATTCTGGAGACTGACAACACATGTTTTTCATGTTTGAGTTTAGACAGAAAACAGGATTGAATAAAGAAGATTTTGTGTTGCTGGTTCAGAGGAGACCCAGACCATTATTAATATAAATGAAATGTTAAAAATAGTAATATGTAATTACAAATTACAAATTATGTTATAAACATTTTTGCGAACAATATTTATATTATTATATAAATATTATATAACTATATATATAATATAATATATAATATATATTATATTTATTATATATATAATATATTATATATATATTATATATAAATATTATATAAATATTGATAATGCCTATCAATATAGATATCTAATAATGTATATATAATGGAGTGTGTATAAATATGTAGAAGGGAAGGAATATATGTAATTACTGTTTATTATTGTTTTAAAAATCAAAATACAAAGAGGAATACCTAAAAATAAAAATTGTCATCATATGAGTGGAATTAGGAGATTAAATTAAAATGTAATAGGTTGTGAAAAAAAAAAAAAAAATCAGAGAAAGGTCTGTTGTGTTTTTTATTTATGTTGTTTTGGTTTGTTTTTGTTTATTTTTGAAAAGGAAAATATCCCCAGATACAACCATAAAGCATAATGATTTAGATCCATCAAGCAGTACACATAACAATACACATAGTAATCATATGGAGCTGTTACACACAGTAGTCATATGGAGCTGTTACTGCCATCTTTATTTCCCCATGGCTCTCTTGTTGTCTTTACTTCATCCAGTCTTCAATCAGATTGTAAATTTTGTGGGCGAACAGCTTATTTTTCTGTGTTTGAGTATTCTCACAGTGCCACTCTTCTATTTTCTCCCCTACCTTTGCCTACCCTGCTCTGTGTAAAGCCTTTTACATTTAAGTAGATAGAAATTATAAACACATTTCTTCTACCTCAAATTATACTATAATGAAATATTTATTCTTTGGATAGCATTTGCTACCAGACATCTTAAATTAATTTGCAAATATCATGTTAGCTTTTTTAGGAATCATGCCTAGATGAAAAAAGACAATATTTCCCACTTATTATTAAACAAAAATATTGAGTGCTTCACATCACTGATATCTGAGGGTAGCTGGCCCCTGGTACTCAGTACCTGGAAATAGACCCCAGCTATTCTGAATAAGAAAGAAGAATAAGAAACTTCTATTGATTACAGTGACTCACACTGCAATAACTCATGAAGCCTATCTTCTAACTCCATGTCCTGTACTTCATCCACATGATTGCCCCTCCATCCCCTAGTTTGGAGTGGCTGCTTATATCCTCTCACACATTAGCTTATCTGTCATTTTCTGTTCAGTTTAGAAACTCAGTAACGTAAATTCTTTAAAATGTTACTTGTATGACCTGGCCCTGATTTTAATTGTTAAGATTCAGGCTAGCATTCCAGATGGTCCTCTTTACATGGGCTGACAAACTGGACCTGGTTAATGTTTAGCCATTTCTAAGAAAAGTGCCAACTGTTAGTTATTTTTCTTGTTACTGAATATCATCCAAGATATTCAGTAGGTAAAGTCCTAAAGGATATTTGGAATTATTGCTCTGATGAATATCTAAAGCCAGTGTTATTGACTTAGCAGTTTCTTCTTATGAAAAAAAAAAAAAAAAAAAAAGATGACTCAAGAAATTAGAGCACATCTGTCTTTCTTTTCCTTCCATCTGTCAACCCAGGGCATGTACCATATCATTTTTTTTTTTTTTTTCGTATTGTGGGAAACATTTGGCTTCCTCATTATTAATTTAACTATGTACAGTTTGATGTTATTTTTGTTAACTTTACTTCTGTTATTAAGACTGCTATTCAAAATATGTTGTCCAGACTTTCTAGTTTCAATTCTAGAGATTTTTAACTGTTTACATTCCTAAGATATAATGATAACTAAATTTGCCTATCTCAGAGCAAATCCCGTAACTACTGGTATTTTGCAAAGTGTGTGTGAGGCGTTTCTTTAATCTCTTGTATGTACATGTTTTAGGCTCATGTTTGCATTAGATGCAGAATTAATGCTTTAATCATTTTGATTTTATTCCTTTCAATAAAGTCAGTTGCAGTAAATATTATCTAAGAATATTTCTATGGAAAAGGAAAATTTATGGTAAGAACTTACACAAATGTAGTTTTAGCTGCATTTTTTCCCTAGTTTCAATTAGGAAATCTAAAAAAAAAAAAAAAAAAAAAAAAACCCCCCCATAAAAAAACCCCCCAAATAAAATTCCCCACCTTTTTTTTTTTTTTTTTTTTTTTTTTTTGACATTGTATAATTCAAAATTTGAGGGCAAGTTTTTTTTATATAGTTCATTAATTAGCCATAACTATTTGATCACCACTTACAAAATAGAATTGTAGGCTACTAAAAAAATATATGTTTAACTGTTGCTAAGAAGTTCAAACACAGAATTCTGTTATATAGTAAATATTTAACATCTAATTTGAGTGATGTTTTTTGAATGATGATTTTATACAGTCAAAGTTTGTTTAAGAAGCCATAATCAGATTTAAATTTTTATATCCAAAGAACAACTTAGTAGCACACACTAGAAAAAAAAAAAAAAAAAAATCCAACACATCAAGGCAAAAAAAGCTGAGTATATTTGTTGAGTGCCTTCAGTACAAAAGATAATATGTGTGAGTAACAAAATTGCAGTCAAAAAAAAATAGTAAAGTCAGAAACATTCAGAAGGTTTACTGATAGCTGACAACAAAAGCTTGGTATTTTATTGGCTTTAGTGCAAGTGAAGATGTTGATATACTTACCCTAATTCCATTGAAATTAGAGGAACATTTTCCAGTGGCTTTACTAGGTTAGGCTTGTGTTTATTACTTTTAAAAACTTAAAATTGAAATTATGCCAGCAAATATTTTCTCCATTGCATAGAATTTTCTCAGTCCCAAGTTTGTTTCAACTGCACTTTTCACTGCACGTTCATTTTTCCAGTAGCAGTAAAGTAATAATAGCATTCTCTTCCTCTGCCCATTATCCTACTAAACAAAAAGGTTCCTGTTGCCTCTCTCCACGATATCCCAGCTCAAGAGACACCATCTATTGGCTGCCTAGACGTCTGCTCCCCGAGCAGGAACACCAGAGATGGACACCACGTATCTAGCTCAAGTGCCAATTTATTGCTGCGTAAGATAGCCTCTTATACCCGTACACGTGACCACCCCAGATACTTGTGACCCCTTGCTCCAACCGCTATCCCTTCCACTTTTCCTCCCACAGTTCCAGTTTCAGATTTTCTCTCAAGTAGGTGTGGCCATCTGACATTTTTGACCAGTTGTCACCCTACCAGCATTTCCTGTGAAATCTCTCAGAATTTCATATCTGTGATCTGTCAACAGTAAAGGGTAAATCATGGGATTTGGGTGCATTCTTTATGTATCTTGTCAACCTGACTGAGATAATGTGGCTTCCACAGGCACTGAGCTCTGTGATGTATTCTATGCTCTGATAACTAAAATCCCAAAGTACCACCATGCATTTTCTTCCATCTGCCATAGTAGTACATATCAGAAAGGATACTGATCTACTACGTGAGAAACCGATATCAAAACAATAATGCAGCTCAGTTCAATTTGCCCATAATTAGATAAATTTATTTAATATTTGTTCAAATGATGAATTATCACTCAGAATTGTGTTCTACCTGTAGATAGCTAGTAATAGACCATATAATAAGGTAACAGCAATATTCTTAAACAATTGGCTTAGGTTTAGATACAAACTCTTTGGACTTTTTTTTTTTTTAAATTATTATTATTATTTTCTTTCTTTGGAAAACAAAGACACGTATACTTGTGCTTTTATAGTACTCATGTGAAGTGCAATTTTATTCCTATTTGCCTGTCTTTTTCATGCTTTTATTTAAAATAATATTGCTTCATATAATTAAATATAAAACAGAAGATTTGTGCTTGTCATTTTGCCTGATGAAAAGCTGGCATTTGCAAAATACATGTAAATTACCCTTGAAATGTTAGTAAATGTTGGGCTCAAAAGTCAGCAGTCTTTGGCTATCTGTATTAATAGACATGGTCATGTGCTCTAGGTGGAAAGTGTACAAATAAGTCCATCAGTTTAAACTTGATGGGATCAAAGGTGAGGACATCCAACAAAATCTGTGAAATGAGAAACTTGCTAGTATGTAAATTAGAAAAAAAAAAAAAAAAAAAAAGACACCAATCACTACATGTTTTATACCTAAACAAATGTTCCACATCCTCTTTTCTCCAATTTTGTGGACATGTAACATCAGATAACTCACCGTTAGGCCAAGATCATACGAATGTCTGTACTTTTGCATAAATGACTTAGCAAATATTTCCAGTAAAAGCTAAGCAGAAGAAATTAGTTATAAACATCAGCTAATGTAACTTCAAAAATCTCTGCAAAGTTATTCCTTTAGGTCACTAAAAGAAAGAAATTGACTAGTGTGAGTTACTAACTTTAAGCTCAGCTGGCACAAATTAGTTGAGATCATCAACACTAGAACATGAACACGAACTATCAAAGTAATCTTTCAACCTATTCTAAGGTGATCTGTGGTGTTAGCAGCATTTTCTAAAACTGTTCAGATAGTCAGAGTTCTTGTTTTCCCTATAAATTTTAATATGTAAAGATCATGCCTTAGGTAATTTGTGGAAAATATTGAAAATTGCATGAAATCTAATAATAATAATGATTCTTGTCAACTCATTCTTTTTCTACTTGAGGCCAGCAGAAAATACATTTATTGTACTTTCTTACTGATACAATAAGATTCCAGTGAGAGTACCTGCTCTTTTGATAACACAGTAGTACTGCTGTCTTCTTTATGTAGATGATTTCCATATAAAAGACTTTATTTTTCCATCTTTCTACTTTAATATTCTTTGTTACTAAAGTTTTATCTTTCTTACACTACTGAAGTGTATTTTAGAATTTTCTAGAAACTGCTGTGTGAAAACACCTTAATATGGTTACTCTTTCATATCTTATTTGGCACTATAGTTTCACGTACCAAAGATTTGCCTTTTAAACTCAATAGTCAGCATGGAACAGGGATGAAAGACCCATTATCAAACCAAAAAAGGCCCATTCAGCCACTGAAAGTCCTAATCTTCTCTGTGGATTAAGATTTTCAATGTTTGACATCACAAGATATTAGCAATCAAAAGTCATATGTGTTATATGTGGTGGAGAAAGAATGTTATATGTGGTGGAGCAAGCATTTGTTGCAATGTGTATTGTTCTGTGAAGAATTTCTGAATAATTTAATTTTCATTTTCTGCAACTTGTGTTTACATATGTAAAATGAAAACTGTGAAGCTCTGAGTTTTCAGTTTGGAATAAAATAAAATAAAATAACAAAAAATAATTTAGAAATCTGTTCTTAAGGAAGTTCTTATATTTATCCTGTCATATGTAAAAAAAAAAAAAAAAAAAAAAAAAAAAAAAAAAAAAAACCATAGGTTTTCATGGTGCACATGCATCTTAGTGGCTCTTTTTCTAGTAGAGATGTAGATATGTTTTAACTGTGGAGTTTTAATTAATTTATGTGTGCAATCAATTGGGATAATAATATTTGTTTCAAAAATAAAATATCATACAAATTGCATCTTTCCCAGGATGTAGCAGTGTAACTGTATTATCCTTGACAATCATGCCCACTTTCAGCTTTTCCAGTGTAGATCCATTTATTTAATTTGACAGCTGTGCTGTCCATTGTGTTAATAGATGCGCAGATGCTTTCTAGAATCATAGAATGTAAAAGGTCTTATCCTCAAAGGGCAATGCTGCTTCTATTTCTGCTTTCTGTGCTTGCAGAAGACATGACTGATGACTCAGAATTAATTGTAACCCAGTGAGCTGTCAGTGACAGATACCTGTTACACACACTAGTATTAGTTCATAAGGCAATGTTATAATGTACTATTTCCCATACAACATCCCTAAATTGAGAGGGATGGAGGACTGAGAAGGAACATCCTTCCTTTGGCTCCTCCAGCCTTCATGCTAATACAGGAATCTATAAGAATTCAAGTTGTTTCTGCACATCCAAGAGAAAAATGAAATTTTTAATTGCATTTCTTCAAGCATATAAAAATACAAGATAAGATCAACATCAAGTTGTCTGATTGTTGCACCAATTGCACCAATAGCTTTAGAGTTTGGTTGTTTACAGACCTTCAAACATTCATTCTCTCTCTCTCTCATCTAAAAAAAAGTGTTAATATGACTACCTTTAAAGTCCCATGGCACAAAACCTCCTGCTGGACAGTTTGCTATTTGCTGTTAAATTGGTGGTTTTGAAGCATGTTTTTCTTCCTCCTTCATACACAGTTAAAAACAAAGTGGTTGAATCTGGAGGAGGCTAATTATAATGTAGAATCACCTCAGAAAAAATGATTGCTACCTTTACACAAGAGCCATGGACTACCTGATTTCCAGGGTTACATTCTATACTGAAGAGTGCTAATTGGACAGAATACTAAGCAAGTTTTTATCACATCATTCTTTTTCTTTAAGATCACTTGTAATTTTCCTGTTTCCTGGTACTGCATAAATCCACATATCTGTTGTTGTGACAAAGTGATAAAAACATAAATACATAGCACTATTGTAACAGTCATTATCAGTTTTTATCAACGAGATGCGATATCAAGAATGATTATTGATGTGATACCACATGTATCAATTTAGTCAATACAATAAATAAGCCATAATTGATGGAGTACTTCTGTAACTCATTAAATAAGTGTATTTAATACAATTTATAGCAGTCAATATTTTTACTATTTTGTCATTCAGGTAAGACGATAATAGTTTTTCTTTTATAAGCAGCCTTGACATAATATATATTCCTCAGATGGGATATATGCTCCTCAAATTTGGAACTGTAATTTATAGTTAAAAGTAAGTCCTCACTTTTTTTTTTTTTTTTTTTTTTTTTTAAACCCTGTTAACATTACTGAAGCCAGATAAGTTTTAAAGAATGTAAATCAGGACAAATTTATTATTATAATTAAACTTGTAGAATTTCAGCAACGACTGTTTTTATATTTTAATAGTTCATATACATTATTGATCAATACTTTTATTAATGTAAAACTTCTGAGAGTGTAGAGAAGTTGTGCTGGTTATTGTTATAATTGCTACAGTGCTTCTGCAATACTTCTTCAATTGAGTGCATTTGTAATGTGCTTTATCTGTCTTTCTAGGAGGAACTCATCAGCAAAATCAAACTAAAATAAATTGAAGATCACTGAAGTCTTTAAATTACTAAAGATCACAAATATAATTCCGTTAGAATTAAATTGTTTATCTTTGATTTCTTTGCATGTTGTAATGCAAACAAGTTCTTATAAAATGCGCCAGAGCAACAAATAAGGCAATTCATAGTCAGTGCAGTATCTTTTGTCTATGAGATCCATTTCTTCATTAATGGCAGCTAAAATTTCAAGTATTGAATGTCTGAAGTCATGTCCCTAAATCAGTACGTAACTTGAACATAGTACAAGATCTACCTGTAGTAACTGACAGTTTAACATTGGGTATTTAAATTTGAAAACTCTGGATTTCATGTTACTCTACAGTCATGGAGTATAACAGAGGTGACAAAGGGATAAGTCTGTCTTAAGTCTTCTAGTAGTTAAATGCCCTATAATTACCTAGTCATCTGCAGTCAATGACTGAGTACAAACACCTCAAAAAGGCATTTTACCATTATTTTACAATTCTTTTTTTTAGGATGTCATGAATGTCACTAAAGCTACCTCTCTCTTTCTCCCTACACGTGTTTAGTATACTACCCAAGTCACAAAGGTAATTTTTGATAGGTATCTACAAAGTTACTTCAAAGTTACTTTTCTAATTAATCCTTTCTCAGGGTTATTTTCCCGGGAGTTTCTGGTAAGAAATACTTTAAAAATACACTAAACTGTAATTTACTGTAGCCATTTGGGTGAAATATATTTCTGAACATTTTTAATGATTTAACTTAGTTGTCTACCAGTAGCATACCTACCTATTTTATTTTAAATTTTATTGCATACAGCAGTTTCTCGTGGGGGGGGGCCCCCGGGCCTGCGGGGGGGGCGGGGGAGTGAGTTGGGTGAGTATGGGCTTGGGGGGAGGGGGTGATG
>CM021731.1:168178030-168203754 GCA_011075105.1 Heteronetta atricapilla
CCCTTCCCTTCCTTTTCTTCTTGTATTTACAGTATGAACAGTGATAATGCAGTTTTTTGTTGTTGTTTTGTTTTGTTTTTACCTCAGAAATATATGCTTATCACAGTTTCTGATACTGTTTGCTTTTCATAAAGTAGTTTGCAAAAGCTTCTGGTTCTCAGAAATAGTTTTAAAATGATGAGAAAAATACCTAAAGGTCTACTGATCACTTTCTTATGAAAAGATTACTGTGCAGATCATGTGCAGACCTTTAAAATTTGTCTCCCCTGCCTGCCATCTTCCCTGGGTTGCTCCAAAAGCAAGCAAAAAGGAAAAAAAAAAAAAAAAAAAGCAACAAACAACCAGTAAACCTGATAGTAACAATTGCCTTATAAGCATTGCCAGTATTTTTCTTTCAAAAGTTAAAAAAAATGTCAGGAGAAAAGAAAAGAAAAGAAAAGAAAGGAAAAGAAAGGAAAAGAAAAGAAGAGCACTAATCAGTGTGTCCTGTGCTCTTCTTTGTAGTCCCAGCGCCGTGTTACGTTTCACCTCCCCGATGGCTCCCAGGAAAGCTGCAGTGACAGTGGTCTGGGAGACCACGAGCCGGTGGGTGGTGGAACCCTGATCTCACACCCTCTCCCTCTGGTTCAGCCGCAGGACGAATTCTATGACCAGGCCTCACCGGACAAGAGGACTGAAGCTGATGGCAACTCTGACCCCAACTCGGGTGAGTCACCCTCACTGCTCTGGCTTCTCTGAGTTGTTTTGGTAATTCTTTTCCATCCCTTTGAGCTTTGTAATGGTAGAGATGTGTTTAAGTGCATGCGGGATATGATTTTAACTCATAACGGTTGGCAGAAAATAGTGTAGTTTGCCTGAAGTGCCTCATATTGTAATTTATAGAAACAAAAACATGCCCAGTAAGGAATAAAACACATCTCCAGACAGCTGCACAGTGAGAACAGCTGAAAATACTAAAAGGTAGTGAGCTTTTCTTGTTAATTGTTTGCAGTGCTGCTGTCATTTAGAATTGGGCTTCTGTTTCAGGACAGCCATTCTAAATACACATTAAAAAAGCAAGGATATAGTGGTTAAGTGATCTGTTAGACTAATCTAGTAAATCAGTGAAGCACTCAAAAATGCAATTCCAAATTTATGTAACACACCTCTTATTCCCCCTTCTAACAGAAAGAAACTTAGAGTTTCTCTGTTGGGTTGGAATGGCATGATGGCTTTTTGGAACTGTTGGATGTGTATTTTAATGTATGTGCCTACTTTTGGAAATTCTTCTTTTCCTTCTGTATAATAAATGTACCTGATTGAAGTGTTTGTGACAGTCAGTACAAAATAAATAAATAAATAAATTAAAATTAAGAGCATTCTTAACCAATACTATGACTACTATGTTGGCATTGGAAGATGGAAACCGATACATATTGAAAACTGGGAGAGGGCAATAACACTGCCCTTTAGCTTTCTGTTTTCTGTCTGGAATGTGGAGACAAAGGTTAAAAGTTAAAAGTTAAAAGTTGTATCTGTGCTCTTGGAAGGTAATTGAACTTGCATTCTCCTGCATCTCAGGAGTACAAAAATAAGAATTAGTTTCTTTCTGACATTTCTCCCTCTTGTATAGATGAGTAAACTTTCACTGGACCTGTACAACCAGGAAAGAAGGTGGCCCTGGGATCTGCTGAAAAAAATGAAATTAAAAAAAAAAAAAAAATCAGGTTAATGTTCTCATTTGGGCAGAGCTGGATCTGAATTACGACATTTAAATCATGGTTAATGAGAACGTAAACTGTGGAATATTGGCTTTAATAGTATTTTTCTTATACCTTTCATGGGAGGTCAGAGAGGGTATGTTGGGTAAACTCCATGAAAAACAAAGAAAAAAAAATCCTTTCTCAAAGTTTTGTTTTGGTTTTCTCTCCCCCCTCCCCCCCCCCCCCCTTTTTTTTCCCTGGATATTTATTTTTTTCCTTTTTTCCCACAAAAATAAATAAATAAATAAATAAATGTTGGTAGGGCAATAATCTTAAACACCAAATATGTAGAAATGCAAATAACTATAATAGACTAGCAACTATGAATGACTTTGGAACAAGAATGTGCATCTGTTTAAGCAAATGAGGGCCTTAAGTAGAATTATCCTGTTAATTCTCTGACCATGTATGAAATGTTTGAAAGATTTAACAAGATCAGAGAGGAGTTTTAAGGCATCATTGCATGTTGGCACTGTTGCGTTGGCTTCACAGACTCTGAATTGCACAGCTCTTCAGAATGTGATATAAAAATCTCCAGAAGAGTTCAGAAAAATGTGCTCAGTAAACTTTGTATCAAGCTACTAAAAGTGTGATTTTACAATTTTTCTGTCAATAATGTTTTGAAAATGTAGTATTTTAATTATTGGTAATATATTAATTCCTAATACAGACAGTAATAGAAAATCAGAGTGAATGAGTATTAGAGGCTACACAAAAAGTTTTAATATAGCCTGTAGTTATCACTGTTTTAGTCTTGGGGATGTTAAATTTATGACAAATTTATGAAAATCTAACCAACAATCAATCTGTACTGATGTTTGGTGAAGTATTGAGGTATAGGCCTTTTGCCTTTTATCAAACTGAATTAGAGCAGTGTCGTGGTTTCACCCTGATGGACAGATACATTCCACCCAGCTCTCTCACTTCCGTGTCTCAAAAGGAAGAGGAGGAGAACATATCATGGAAAAGGGCTCAAGGGTTCAGATAAGGCCAGGTAGATTCCCTCACCAATTACTGTTATGGGCATAAAAGACTGATCATAAGGGAGATTAATATAATTGATTATCAACAGACTACAGCAGTGAAAAACTAAAAGCAAATCAAAAACACATTCCCCCTCATCCACCCTCTTCTACCTCCTCTCCCAGAGCAGTGCAGGGGAATGGGAATGAGGGTTGCGATCCGTCCGTAACATTTTGTCACCTACTAGACCTTCACAGTCACTCTCTTTGCCTGCACAACCATGGTGTCCCTCCCATGGGGTACTGTCCTTCCAGAACTGATCCAGAACTTCCCACAGGCAGCAGCTCTTCAGGAACTGCTCCAGTATGGGTCTGTACCACAGGATCCATCTGTCAGGAGCAAACAGATCCGACATGTGTCTCCCACAGGCAGCAGCTCCCCCCAGCCCCCTTGCTGCTCCTGTGGGCCCTCTCCATGGGCTGCAGCTCTACAGCCTGCTCCTGTGGGGGTTCTCCATGGGCCGCAGCCTCTTCCAGGCCACATCCACCTGCTCCACCAGGGGCTCCTCCATGGGCTGCAGTGTGGAGATCTGCTCCAGGGGCTGCAGGGGGACAGCCTGCTCCACCAGGGGCCTCTGCGCAGGCTGCAGGGGAACTGCTGCTGCGTGCCTGGAGCACCTCCTGCCCTCCTTCTGCACTGACTTTGGTGTCTTCAAGGCTGGTTCTCACTTTCCCAGCTGCTGATGAAAATTTTTTTTTTTTTTTTTTTTTTTTTTTCTTAAATCTGCTCTCACAGAGGCGCCACCAATGTTGGTCACTTTTGGAGACATCCAGAACTGGCCTTTATCTAACATGGGGCATCTTCAGGGCTTTTCTCATAGAGGCCACCCTGTACCCCTCTGCTACCAAAAATTTGCCATTTAAGCACAGTAGAAATGTACATTGAAACAGTACATTCTATATCTCACAAAATTTCATAGACCACCAAAGGAATGAATGATATAGTCATTAATATGACAGAAATCATTCTAGGAAAACCCTAGGCAGGAAAGGAGTGGTGCTGCCCATTAGATGGATTTGACTTACTCAGTATAAAGTTATTGTCTAGGCATCGTATCAGAAATTATTTTGGTACTGGAGGCACAAGTTTTTGGATGAGATATGAAATGGAGTTTGAAGCAGTTTATGGTTTCTGAAGATCCTATGGCAATTTTCAGAAGAGTAAATATTAGCTGGTGATTGGGCAAAATTACTTTGTGGATATTTAAATATGTTCATGGTTAAAATACCTGGTGCATTATCATCTTGACATTGTATTCCTTGACACTTTTAATCTGAATTTCTAGTCCTGTTGCAGTGAAATGTTAAACAGTAGTTGTATGAAACATTTTGGTGGCCATTTAAGGGATTGCTGAAAATTCTTGGGGTATTCTGAGGTAAAATATATGTTATAAAATGACAGAAAATATCTTATTGGAGAGTAGAAATATCCTATCTACATGCATTGTTGCCTGTTTTAGGTGATAAATGTTGATAAACCGTATCTTATTTTAACTGTTTCATGAAAAAGAAAGAGAACTACTTATGGGAGTGTTTTCTAATATCTCCAAGAATAAAATCAACACCAAAAAAAAAAAAAATACAGGCTTGGCCCACAGTACTTTTATGAAAGATTATTCAGTAAAGGTTTGTTACAATTCATAGGAATATGATGTTAATCTTGATAGTAAAGTTGCCTCATGGTGATAGCAATTTTGGTTAATGGCTTTAATACTCAGTGAGTTATGTTGTTTGTAATTGTATACTGTGAAAATGTGTAAATAAAAATGCAGCCATTGTTTCTCAATATTACTATGTTGCTATTTCAATTATATTTTGAGCAGTGACCAAAATCTGAAGGGAATGATGCGGGGGGAGAGGGGAGTTAAAAGTCTTAATAAATTATTTTACAAAGTATAAGAAACCTTATTGTCATATTTTCTTGCTATCATTAACTTGTATAGAGACATAAGAGCTACGATTAGAAATTTAAAGAAAAAAAAAAAAACAAACACAGTGAGAATACATTCATCTGGCTAATCTTAAAACAGCAATCTCTCTCATGGGGAGAAACTGAAATGGAGAGAGACTGAAAACAGCAGCACTGGTAGCACTGTCAGGCACACACTGTCACTTTATGAGGAAACAACATAGATAGAAATACGAAGTAAAAATTGAAACTTATAAGAACTTTAGTAGTGGTTTGTAAAATCCAAGTTTGGACTTAAATCTTTTTTTTTTTTTTTTTTTTTTTTTTCCCCCCGAGTCATTTTCAGTTCACTAAGGTACTTTATCATTTCAGCATTTGCCTGATCAATGTTAACCAACTGTCAAAGAACTGTGATAACATCTCAGTTGCAATTTAGTTAATTCCACCTTTATTTCATTTCTACAATTTATCTTGTTTAAAAACAGCATATCACTACAGAGTGACACCAGCATTGTGGTTTTGTTATGCATTATTAAGTGATAATAACAACTAATTCAAATTTACTACAGGAAGTCTCATTATTCAAGAGTCATGGTTGCAATAATTTAATTTTGTATGTAATATTGATGTGTAAGGCACATCAATGTAACATTGTGTATGTTACAACGTTTTACTGAACTGTAATAATACTGAACTGTTTTAATGCAGTGATTAAAAACCTTAGCCTTGCCATGCCGACTGTGACTTTTCAAGAAGTATGGGCCAAGAGAAATGGAAAGCAGCATGGTATTACCTGCCAACATTTTTTGTCACAATGATGACAAACAAAAGGGAAAGAGTGTACATGTTACACTGCTTGTAGTCTGTAATAAAGTAAAAGCACATACCAAATGAGGAGAATCTGTAGTTTCTTGGGAACTAATATTTTTGAATAATCTGAATTATTATATATGTGTATAAATATGGTTAAGTATATATTTACATATGCATATTTGGAGAGTTTCACACTTGGTGTGTGAAACGATGACCACACATCTCACATGTTCTCCATATAAATACTACCTTTTGCACTTGGAGGGTGCATATTACACTTCCTATACACATTGAAGGAAGATATTCCAAAGGTCAATCATCTGGTGAAAGTTCTTTACCTTTTAGCATAGCAGATAAGAATTTAGAAAACATTAACTTTCCTTAGGACCTCAAAACAAAACAAAACAAAAAAAGCAGGAAAAAAAAAGTAGAAATAAAATCACTTAATGCTGTAAAATGTACTTAATGCTATGGCTTTATGGCATCTTTCATTACAAAATATCCATGTTTATTTATTTATTTATTTATTTTAAATGGTTTTCAATGTGTATATCATGAAATGCACTGTTGACACAAATTTCTATTATCAGTTATGTTAAAAATGTACACGTGTCTGATGTATTTTGATGTTAATTATTTCTTTGGTAGTCAGTCTAAAGAAAGCTATGTTATTGTTTGTCAGCAGTCAGGCACAGAATGTTATGTTTCACTTCTGTAAGTGTGGTTTTCATCAGCATCAAACAAAACCTTGTTAGTGAATAATTCCCTTTTCACTGCGGTTTGGTAAAGGTTGTCAGGGACTCAAATTTACATTGGAATTGTTAATGTATCTAAGGGTTTCATGCAGAAGAGCTGTGAGTTAGAACTGTATGAAGGAAAAATGTGCCTCCTAGTGTAAAGAAAGGGAAATATGCACTTTTATGAAAATGCTTGATAAATCACATTTTTGATAGCTGCAAGCTGTGGATGTGATTCATTTTTCTTCAGAAAGATAAAAAGGAATAGCATATATTTAGTGGAGTGCTAGAACTGCTCTGGGGAGAAAGTCTGTAATACACTATGGATGAATCTATGCAATAACTCCAATGGTTTAAAATCAGACAGAAATATAATATTTATGTTGTCTGATGTATGTTTAGGAAGCTAAGTAAATGCTTGCCTGATTTTTGCACCTTATTAATAAGCAGTATCAATATGTGTTACATAACACAAAGTAATAACTATTAAAACAATGAGATGTAGAAAAAAAACTGTAACACAATCATTGTGTTTTGAAAGTCATCCCTTTTACTTTGGTAAAGTAAGCTTTTTACTTTTCAATGAAGTAAAAACGATGACCTTCAACACCTTCAAATTAAGTAAAATATTCTGTTATGAACTATCATATTGCTTTAGAATTCCAAACGAATTATGCCATTCTTGAAGTAATGGCATAATGCTGTCTACAAACAATAATGTTTGAGGATAGTTTTTTTTTTTGTTTGTTTTTGTTTTGTTTTTTTTTTTTGAGTATATTAATATTATATTGGTAAATCTGCCTGATAAATACCTGAGTTCTCACATGTACTCACATTTTAATAAACCTAATACTAGAGTGGTTTAGCCAAATGATGTCAGGGGTATTAAATCATACTATAATTCCAGTAATAAGTAGAAATAGCTCTGTGGCGGTGGTTTAATTATGATTAAAGTTCAGAGTAATGGCAATATGGTCTCGTATTACACTTGTTCATATGATAGGATCCCATGTGGAGAAGCTAAGCCCTTCAAGCAAAGAGCTTTGGTTTTATAGTGTCACCTATCATTACACCCAGTAGGTGATGATGGTTTAACCTGGCAGGCATACCCTCTGCTTAATCCTGACTTTCATTTTGCTGTCTCAAAAGTTGCTTGTCATACTTGGCAATATTGGAATCCATAGCTGAACATCCTAAATATAGGAAGAGTACTTCTATTAATGTTTTTGCTCTAGATAAATCACTGTCCATTGCTATCCTTCTGTTTTCATAATGTGAGACTCTGTGTGAACTATAATAGGAGCATTTGCCTTTGAGTCATTTCCTCCATTTCATTAAACACAAGTTCATACCTCACACAGATTCTTACACTGTCAAATTTAGCTACAGGCAAGTAGGAGTAAGAAAAGCTGGAGTCGAGTTGGTGAATTAGCCTACTGAAGTAAATAGTCTGAAGTCTAAATTCAGTATTACTTCCATGAATTTATTTCTCTAAAAAGTTAAAATAACAGCTGAGAGGTATACAAGACATTGCTATCTCTACATCTCTTTGGTACTTCCTTACACTGAGGATTTTTAAACTATCTTCGTTACATCTGACCTGTTTTCCTCTCTTCTCCCCATACACCAAAGCTAATTGGAGAGTAAATCAAGATGGTAGAGCCATTGCATGGGCAGTGAGAGGGGAACTGGTCCTACTGCTGCTCTGAGATGAACACCTAATGTTTTTGAACTTGCTAGCTTCTGCTGCCATCCAAGATAAGAAAGTTCAGGGCTTCAGCAGTGAGTTCAAAAGGCTAAATGGGGCATGGGGACTGTTCAGACTTGCTAGAAAAAGTTTGAATGTTTGAGGATTAAATGAATGGGAAGGTTGTATAATAGGTGAAAGCTGGTGCCTATGACTACCCTTGCTGCTGCAGAGTAAACACACTCCTGTTTGGACCCAGAGATACTTTTGCCAGTGGTACAGGCTAAAACAAAAGATGACTTAAGGAACTGTGCAGTTATTTTTTTACATCAGTAAGAGTTATCTTCTCACAGGGCTTTTCTTCCTATCACAGTAAACCTCAACCAGCTGCAGAGATTCATAGGTTTTTGAAGTTTTAAAGCATTATCATTACCTAGTCAAACCTCTGACATAGCATAGTGCATATTATTTCACACAAAATTTCTTAAATCAAGCTTGTATTTTAAAATAGTCCAGTGGCTCATTTCCCTTGGTGATAAAACTGGATACTGTATACATAATGTCTGAATACATTTAGCTTCACTGTCTAGCTCCTGTCTTTGAGACTGTAGAGCCCTTTGTCAATTGAAGTCTTCACTTCCACCAGTGCATAGATTTCTGAGGCCCAAGGGACTACTTTGACTAGTACAGCTTCCTGCAGAATACAGGTCAAAAATCCTATCCAGTAACTTCCACAAAAGTCCGTATCTTCAGGTTATATATAGCTTAGATTTCAGAATGATTTGTTGATTTAATGATTTCCATTGACATAAGAAACTATTCAGATGTTTACTGACTTTGATTGAATCACCTTTTAACTTTTCATTTGATAAACTAGATGCTTGGTTAGTTAAGACACTGTAGTCTTAAGCTGGGGAAAACAAGGAAACCTTGAAGAAAATAGGGAGGCTAGTAGCCTTATCTATTCTTAAACTGAGAAAATAAGGAAACCTTAAAGAAAACAGGGAGACCAGTAGCTTTGATCTAGGAGAAGCAAGGGAGGTAAGAAATGAAATGTAAAAAAAAAAAAAAAAAAAAAAAAAAAAAAAAAAAAAAAAAAAAGAGAGAGAAAAACAGCTGCAGGAAGATTCCAGACTGAGGTATGGTAACTTTTTTTCTCATTAAGGGTCATTAACAAATTAAAAATCATACCCATGAAAATGTTAATGTATGCTAATATAGGATATGGAATCCAACCCCCTTCCCCAGGTCCTCTTTAATGTGCAAACTCAGTACAGAGAGAGAGTTTCACAAGTTTGCTGCATATAAATAATTGTGATTCAAGCCAGAGGTGTGTTTGGTTTGTGGAAGATCATCAAGCACTTGACTCTACAGAGGTATACAATTAATTATTTAATTAAAAGACCTTTGTGTGGATACCAATTCTATGTGCTTATTGGCAGGGTGCACTGGGCACGAACCTATGGATAACAACACGGTGGTCATGTCATCTTGGTTCTGTAATATTTTTTTTTCTAGCATTTTGCAAAATTTTGTAATTTTTTGTTCTCCAGCACTTGAAAAATAATGCATTGGTTCCATATCTGTCCAGAACATAAAAGAATAGTGAATCTTTCAGTCCTTTCTAACAGGTTTACAGATAAACAACATAACAGTTTCAAGTTCAATTCACCAAAAACAAAGAAACAAATGAAACACAAAACATAACTATTCTAAAACAGAGATTTTTTTATTATTATTATTATTATTTTATATCAGTTTGTGTCTATGTAATTCCTTGCTTTGACCTAAATGGGTACTCCTGAGCATGCTATTGAACAGCGTTTTCCAGCAGTAGAACAGCAATTAATTTTTCTATCTTTTAAAGACTTTCCCTAGGAAATAAAAGTAAAAAGGAAAACTGAATAGATGTATCTTTAATCGGGGTTAAGAAAATTAGAAGAGCTTTATTAGCATTCTAAATGTTCCATTGGATAACTATACTCAAGACAATGTACTTAAAAAAAAAGTAATAGTGTTTGAGAATTTTGAGTCTTAGCAGTGCAGCTCCTATTCCCAATGGCAAACACTTGTTTAAAAGAAAGATTATAGATGTGAGACTAAATGTGTTGAGTTTAGCATGAAACTGTTCATTTCAAGAGGTTACAAGTTATAAGTAGAATTAGAATTACTGGTGGATCCGATGTGAGGAGTAACCCCACACAGCAAGAATAAACCCATTCCACCAATACAGGCTAGGGTCTGACCAACTAGAAAGCAGCTTTGCAGTAGCAAAGCGTAGGGTCCTGGTGGACAGCAAGCTGACCATGAGCCAGCAGTGTGGCTTTGAAGAAAAGGCATTAGGATTGCATTAGGATTGCATTAGGCAGTGCTGAGGGAAGATGATCCTTCCCCTCTGCTCAGCACAGGTGAGACACATCTAGATGCTGAATTCAGTACAGACTTCCCACTACAGAAAGAAAACATATATAGATACCTGGTGGGGAAGGGGATGAGTAGAGATGGGGTCAGACTCTTCTCAGTGGTATGCCAAATGAAAGGAGAAGGGGCAATAGTCACAAACTGATATACAAAGAAATTCTGTTTAAGTATAAGAAACAAACAAACGAGCAACAAACACCACTTTCTTAAAGACAGGGTGATAGAACTCTGCACCAAGTTACCCAGAGAGTTTCTAAAGAGTCCACATTTGGGCATTTTGAAAATCCTATTTGACATGGCTCCAGTTGCTCCTGGGAGATAGGTCACAACAATCTACATACGTCCTTTCCAACCTCAACTGTTCTGTGATTTTGCAATTCTATGAATTTGTCTTATATAAATTGTAAAATACAGATATGAAGAAGGAAATAAAGAAAAAAAATATATTTATTCTGTAAGGTAAATGCATTGTAAGTATATAATAAATGAGTAAGACCAATGATCTGTCTAGGCCAGTAATTTGTGTGAGCAGTAGAAGAAACTATGTATGGAAAGCACTTTAGCTCCTAATGTAGATGTCTAAAACTGGTCAAGTAATTTTCATAGATAAGTACCTATATCCCACCACTGATTATGAAAGATGACTATACTAACTAAAGAAGAGGTATGTGTGGTGTGTTAGTTAAAAACGTTAAAAATGGAACTCAGTTCCATATTATAGACTCCTAAATTTGGATGCCTACATGTGGAGATCTAAAACTTTATGCTAAATATGTAAGCTCCCTTTTTAATTTGTTGAGTGCTACAACTTTCGTTTCATTCTAAAGACATGACATTTAATGTGCATACATTTGAGGGGTTTACTTTTGTCTAAATG
Organism: Heteronetta atricapilla; assembly: GCA_011075105.1. NCBI lineage: Eukaryota > Metazoa > Chordata > Aves > Anseriformes > Anatidae > Heteronetta > Heteronetta atricapilla. Next base: position 168,189,239 of record CM021731.1, read on the forward strand.
CCCATTACTGTCTGCAGTATAATTCTGGTTTCATTTCCTCCAAAAGCAATTCCATTCTTTTGCTCCAAAAGGATTCTTCAATACAAAAGTAGGGGATTCATGTCAGAAATAGCCTTCTGAAAATCAATGGAGACATACTGTTTAAGAACAAATCTTTCTTTCTCCATGGGTCAACTCATTTTAAAGAAATTTCCATTACTGAACTATCATCAAGATATGCTTAAATATTATGCTTAAATGCTTAAATATTATGCTGAAATATTTCCATCGTAATCTATAGCAGTTTTAAAATCGTTCACCCTGAAAAAAAATATAAAAAAAGTCATTTTCAACTTAGAACTTAAAATGAATTCTATGTACCTATCATTTTGGAAAAGGATACTATGTTGCTTACATACCGAATTCATTTAGATTAGATCTTCATTGTCTTCAAAATCTAAAGACCTAAATAAAGTGTTTTGCATTGAGACAGGTTGAATAATTTTTTTATTTTTTATTTTTTTTCCTTTATCCTTACTGAATAGTACTGACAAAATTCAGTACATAGCTACATTTATGGAAAAATGCCAGGGAGACAGTGTCATGTTAGAGGATTTATGAGAGTGTGACATTCACCTGTTTCAAAGCCCTGCCAAGGGCTTTCACAGAGACAGTTTCACAAAGCTGAATGTTTTTAATAATGCAACAGATACAGCAGATTTGGAATTGCCACTGATAAATAAACTCACTGCAGTAGTGCTAATAAATAATAGTGATAGCAAAATACTGTCCTTGGGTATTCCTCACCAAAGAGTGAAGGTGTAGAGCTTCCAAGAAAGCACCCCTGTCTTGGTGCACAGACCGTCAACAGCCTTTACTAGGTTTTAAATCCCTCCCCCCGCCCTTCCCCCCCCAGCTCTTTTTACTTCACTGTAACTTTTGTTCCTAACACTAGCTTCTTTCTTATTTTGTCTTTTTTGGTCCTCCCCCTTCCCTTCCCTTCCCTTCCCTTCCCTTCCCTTCCCTTTCCTTTTATTCCACTAATTCCTAACACACTTTTATATCCTAACCTTATCTATTCCCTCCCTGGGGTGACGTTTAGCATGATTTGTGTGGAGAGTTGAGTATTATATATGTTTAGCTTGTACTTCATTAAGCTCATTATCATATTCAGGGATGTGAACCTTAATATTCATTTTAAACATAATGAAGCAAAAAGTTTCATTTAGGCACCATCACCTTGAAGATTCTGTTCTGCCATCAAAACAGGGCCATCCTGCCAACACAACACTTCCTCCTTCAGCAACATCTCATACCAAACTTGTACCATACCACTCATACCATACCTCCATCCCCAAAGTTTGTATAAGAGAGAAACAAGAACAAGCTGCTCAACTTCCCTTTGATGAAAGCCAGTGCTTATCAGTGATGCTAACAAGTCTGACTATTCTCCACAGATAGCTATTGAAATCATACATTAAGTAAAAACTATAGTTATAAATTATTCATTCATCTAAAATGACAGAAAAATATGAAAACTGTATTAACTTTATAATCATTATGTATTTATTAATTTAAAAAAATGCAAAAATCTCCTGATGTGCATGTTTGCCACATTAGATATCCTTCATTTATGCTTATGTACAAGTACATGACTGACGTTAGACTGTGATAGAATAATTGATCAGTTTTAATGCTTAGCTTTTACTAAATATCAATACATCTTTTTCTTTTAAAGAAGAGTTGTCAATTACTGAAATTAAAGGAAAACAACTTATTAGTCAAAACTTATAAGTTGCAATTTAAAATGTACTTAAAATATGCAAGCACATTTCAATATTAAGAAAGACTTTTAATGTAACAGAGAGAATGCACACAGAATACATTTTATTTTCAGTAGAGATACCAATACAATTTGACTGGTGTTTTGTTTGGTTGTTGTTGTCTTGAAACCCAGACACTTATTAGTTGTTGTGAGTGTGAATGTGTTCTGGCAAGCACACTAGTCATTAACTAATGAATTGTATGTACAGTCTTTCAATAAAAATGTGTAGATGGTTAATAGTAGTGTAGTGTTACCAGCAATTTTAAAGTGATTTGTAGGTTCGCTATGGAATTAAAAGTGTAATCAAAAGTTTCCTTGCACTACTGATTTATTTTTTTTTTTTCAGTTGATTTAACTGCAGATTCCTTAGATCATTCAGTGGAGGAACAAAATGACTCAAAAATAATCATCCACACCACAGTGGTTTAGTTGTTTTGCAGTTTATGTATTTCTCTTCCTGCAAAATGAGGGGATAGTATGAGGTTATTGCTTTGTGCCATTATTCCAGGTTGAATGTGTTAGAGTGTTTTGTTTGTTTATTTGTTTGTTATATCATACATGCATGTCCTTCACTACTGCTTGATTTTGAATGCACATATTCATTTTCAATTGTAAATAGATGGTTATATATAACTATGTCTATTTTTATGAGTAACTACGTTGTTTGGAGAAATATTCACTATACTTTTTTTCAGAAGGGTGAAAATATCTAACATGTTATAGATGAATATAGGTCACTGTGCCAGCTGTAAAAGCTAAATGTATGCACATCTAAGCATTCTCACATTCATTGGTATAACCCATTCAGCTAGGGTACAGAGCTATTCAGATTATCTAGATTTTTACTAATGATACCGACCGTTGGCTAACTTCCCTTTAGCATTTAAATAGATACTATGACTGATCTATAAGGGAGACATAACTAAAAATAACCTGATGCACCATTGGTTACAATCTGGTTGATGCTTTGTTCAGTCTAGTCAGAATGGTAGGGTGACATTTTCAAGAGATTTGAGCTAGAAGCCTAGGCTCACAAACTCTGCTTCTGAATATACAGACTGGTGTGTTGGGCATAGAGTGCCTGTTCAGATCATCTTTGAGAAACCTAACAAAAATAGTCTTTTCAATCCTTAGTATGCATTATGCACAATTAAGCCTCCTAGCCTATATTAAAGCCTCCTCATATGAGTCATTCTTCCCCCCAAATCAAAATAGTTTAGTATTAAATATATATATATTGATACTCACTTTCTATCTTCAAAGTCAACCAGCATTTTTGAGCTACTTTCTGCATAAATTAAGGAAGAATTAATGTCCAAACAAGACAAATTGGATGAAAATTGTGACTTTAGAGGCACTTGTGAGTTTATCCAAGGCCTTTTGCAAACAAAGAAAACAATATTATGAAAGAGTTTCACTTTGAAATAAGTCTAATTAATCAATAATGAAGAATGCTAGAACAGCAAAATAATAAGTTGCTTTGCATGTTTATTCACTTTTGGGCTGAAGGGTAACCAGATGGTTCGACAAGAACATACATAAATAAATAAAAGAATCTTTATAAAAGAACAGTAAAAACATTTAAGAAATAACATTTTGGTCCCTTGGAACATATTTGAGTACAAAAGAGACTCATGGGCCACAGCCTTTCAGTTATAGAGGAACATTTTCTGAGACTTTTTATGTCTCTCCTGCCTGAGTGCTTGACTGAAAGTATATTCTGCTCTTCCCTCTACTTTAGAGAATTTTTAATGAAAACTTACATTGAAAGCTAAGGCATAGAAGAGAATTTAAGATTTTTTTTAATTTTTTTTTAAATAGCATACAAACTGAGATTCATATGTTACATTACTTTAGATTCAGAACAGCTTTTCTATGCTGTCAAAAGCAGCACAGAAAATGGGACCAGGAAAACTGTGTAAAAACACCTGTAATCATTTACTTTGTCTTTTAATGATCATTTATGGTGGTTTTACTCTGGTGGGTGGCCAAGCTCAACCACAACCGCCCTCTCACTCATGGGGGAATGGGGGTTATGGTCAGTCTATAGCGCTTCTTCGCCGCTGCTCCTTCTCGGTTACTCTCATCCCCTGTGCTGTGGGGTCCCTCCCACAGCATGCAGTCCTTGACAAACTGATCTGGCATGGGCTTCCCACAGGCAGCAGCTTTTCAAGAACTGCTCCAAATATGGGTCTGTCCCACGGGGTCCATCCCCCAGGATGGAGTGCTCCAACCTGGGTCCCTCACGGGCAGCAGCTCCTGCCAGGTCACCTACTCCTGCGTGGTCCCCTCTCCACGGCCTACAGGTCTGGCCTGGAATCTGCTCTGGCAGGGATCTTCCACAGGCCGCAGTCTCCATCAGTGCAGGTCCACCTGCTCCACCGTGGTACTTTATGGGCTGCAGGGGGACATCCTGCTTCACCATGGTCCTCACCACAGGCCACAGTGCCTGGAGCACCTCTCCCCCTCCTTCACTGACCTTGGAGCCTGCAAGGCTGTTCCTCAGTCCTCTCACTCTCCCAGCTGCTGTGTGGTGCAGTATTTTTTTTCCCTGTCTTAAATATGCTCTCACAGAGGCACAAAACAACATCACTTATTGGCTCAGCTCTGGTCAGCAGTGGGGCCCTTACCAAACATGGGGCAGCTTCGAGATAGATCCTTCTCACAGAAGCCACCCCTATGGCCCCCTGCTACCAAAACCTTGCCACATAAACTTGCCACACCTTTACAAGTAAATATATTTGGTATTTTAACTGGCTGATATTCATGAATGTATTTTTTAAACTTTTCTTAAAGCAGAGTATAAACTTATCTTGAGAAGTACAAAAACCATGTGGTTGTCACTAACCTTCACATTTTTCAGCTACAGCTTAGCTAACAACAGAAACTCTAAAATTGTTAGACCACTCGTATAAACTGATGGAGCTTTCATTGACACAGACTGAAAAAAAAAATTAAAAAATAAAAATAAAAAAGAGATTGGTTTCTTTTTAAAGAAAATACCATTTTCAACATTTTAATGTTTAACAAACTTTTAACAAAGTATCAGCCAAAATACATTTTGATGTTCTTAGTCCCTGTGTCTGTAGCCAGTAGCAGCATCCACATAGTTTTTTTGTTTGTTTGTTTGTTTGTTTGTTTTTTCAGGCCTATCGTTCTTCTGCAACTTAGTCCAAACTGATTTTGTATCCTGCTTTAAGCAAGAGGTCTGATTAGATGATATCTCAGGACTTCTTCCAACCTGATTTATTTTAAGAGTCTATTTTTTCTAATATCTTCTCTCCAGAAAACAAAACAAAACAGAACAAAAACACATAAAATAGGAAAAATAGAAAGAAGTATTTCCTGCTGATACTCATATTCAACCACTGTAGGTCTGTGTCTTCACACACTAACATAATAAATCTTGGTAGTAGAGCATGTTAATATCTGTCTATAATTCATGTCTTTAATTTAGAAATCAATATGTTTGAGTTGGTGATAAGATAAAGTGTATTTTTCAGTGAGGTAGCTCTAGGTGTGACTGTTGATATTGCTTAATCTGTTGCACAAGTGCAGGGAAAGAAAAGAAGATTAGACTGGGGAGGCAGAAAAAATAACGTTTTGGGGCTTGGAAGGTGTCAGCTAAATTGCCAGGTGGATTGATTATACACAAGAGTGTAGGCATGGTACGTGAAAAATCGAGTGCTGAGAAACCGACATGGGTGTAGGTAAATCTTCCATGTACATTGAAACATTTTATAACTGCTCTGTGTTGCTCAGAAGTCAGAAAAGTATTTTATTTATGTCTCAAAAATGTCCACAAATCATTCTGCCAATTGAACAAACATGAAGGGAAGAACACTTGTTCTTAGAAGTCTGCAAAGTTGCTGAGAAAACTGGAAAACAACCCAAATCAAGAAAGAGGGTGCTTAGTTGGGTGAAAAAATGAATATCATCGTGTTTAATTCAGCCTTTTTCCTTTATGGTCTTGTCAAATGTCTGCCCATCACAAGATACCAGCCTACTCCATGTTGTATTCTGCTGTGCCTAAGGTATACAGTATCTCATAAATCTGGCAGTTCGTTGACAGCAGTACTCTAATTTTCTGCTCAGGTTGTCCACCAAAATCTGTATAATGGTGTTACATTGTCTTGGTGACTAAGAACATATAGCACTGACCTCTGAAATTTATAGAGGAAGTATTTGCACATGGCACTTCTTCACTAACACTAACAGTATATGAACAGGGTTGGCTATATTTGTCTTTTTGTATCATATGTAGTGATACATATGATACAAATAAGTATAATTTATACACATTATGTTCAGTTCATCTGAAGTGAAAGTGTAAGTCATATGTAAATGAATCTGCTTAATGTGGGAGGCACAGAGCGTGGTATCTTCATTCTTAGGAAAATATGGCAAAGATATTATGGACAGAATACTGTTTATTCAAATAAATTTGACATATATTACTTCTTAACCCATATTAAATACTTTGACTTTTAAATACTTTGACTTTTAAATACTACCACCATAAAAAAAAAAAAAAAATACACACACAAATCTCTTTTTTTTTTTCCAGTGGAAGAGATAATTAATAATTATAAACTTGGGTTTAGTATCTACCTAAGTAATCAACAGTGTTTTTAGTTTTGATGGAATTTATTCTACAGCTATGATCATTTGAATCAGCCACTCAGAATCAAAAAAGGTTGAATTCTGTAGCTAGTTGTATGTCTCTGGATGACAGTTCACCCAAGTTACAGTTTAAAATCCTTGGAAGATGACTAGTTAAAAAACGGAAAAAGAAAATAAAAATAAATAATTGAAAATAATCTTGAACTTCCGTCTGTAGTTAAGGATCAATTTTGCAGATAATCTGTCTTCTGAAAGGTTTGTCAGACTAGGCCATTGATCCTATTAAAGGGCAAAACTGAAAGCAACTTGAAAATAATTCTTTCTACCATAACAGTTAGTTGTGCTCCATAACAGAAACTGGGAATTTTTAAAGGGAATAAAAGCAACGGTTTTCATTGTTTTTGTTGTTGCTGTTGTGTTTTTGTTGTTCTTCTTTTGTTTTGCTTTATTTTTCAAGGTTGCTGCCTTTTCAGTCAAGGTATTTGAGGAAAGAAATCCTTAGTTATCACTGTAAGCACATTTGTTTGATGACAAGTAATAAAAAGTTAAATAGCACGGAGATCTAAATTTCCAGCTGTGTGGGCACAGGCGTACATTGCTTTTCCTCCTTATCCAGCACATGTGCCAGCAAGATCTGCTAATTATAAAACATTTTGATTATTTCTAGGTCTGTCTTGCAGAGTAAGTTCACTGTACTAATCAAACCATTTCTATTCAGCCATATGAAGTATAATAAAGAATGAGTCCCTTACTTATTACCGTTTCCTGTTTGCTCAAATGTTTTCATGAGTTTCTTTGCAAAACTTTGCCACTTAATTCCCTTTCAAATTCCCAAATAACAGTTCTAATTCATGAGGGTAAAGAAGTGCTACCAGCTTTATCTTCATTAGCATGTCATGTCCTAAAAATATTTGACATGCAGGAATTTATCAGTGTGAGGATTAAGTCAATCATTAGACTAATGTTTGCTGCACTACAAATATCCATTTCAACCTATTGAATTTATTATCTAATATCTGTGGACACTGATTAGCAGTTTTGCTCATTATCACACTGAACCTGCTACATAAATCATGGCCTTAATTTTTTTGTATGATTGTTCCTTTAACTTTTTTTTAACCTTTCTGGCTCAAGTGCTTCAACTAGATTTTTAAAAGATAAATATTTCATTTTTCATGTTTCATCTTGACTGTAAATCAGAACAATATATGACAACTTCCCTACAACTACATAGAAAGAGTCTCTTCACTCAGCCTGCCTCTATACTATTAAATATGTGCGTATATTTTCAGTTTGCTAAATACTGCATTATTTTCCAGCCCCTTTCACTTTATATTTTATCTCATTTAGAAAATAATAATAATAATAATAATATAACAACAGTTGGATATGAATATGTTTTCCAGAATTATATATTGGTGTATTGGGTACAGGTGTCCAGGTGCTGGCAGTGGGGTTTTCCAGGGCTCCTCTGTGAGGAGAATCAAGGGCTGCCCCATGCTGGGCATGGCTGGTTCTAGCCAGCACCAATGGCCCCACTGAATGGAAGGATTAGGCCTCTGGCCCAGGCCCAGCAGGCAAGATATATTTACGAAAGGGCAAAATGCTCCACAGCAGTGCAAGTAGTAAGGAAATAAGTGTGAGAAACAAGGGTGTGAACACCAAGGTCAGTGAAGGGCAGGAGGTGCTCTGGGCATGACAGGGCAGAGATTCCCCTGAAGCCTGTGGATGATACCACAGTGGAGTAGGTAATTTCCCTGTAGCCTGTGGAGATGATCACGCTGGAGTAGATATTCTCCTCCACACTGAGGCACACAGAGGACCCCATGCTAGAACAGGTGAATGTACCCTGAAGGAACATGGAGAGCTCTAGCTGACATCAAGGGGCCTCTTCATGGAATCCATGCTAGAACTGGGAAAAAGTGTAAGGAGGAAAGAGAAGCAGAATGAAGCTGTTATGGTGTGGTGGTTTTACTGGGGTGGGTGGCCAAGCTCCACCACAGCCGCTCTCTCACTCCCCCTCCTCAAAGAGGAACAGGGAGGAAATACCACAAAAAGGGCTCAAGGTTTGAGATACGGATAAGGAGATTGCGCAGTAATTATTGTGACGGGCAAAACAGACTCAGCATAGGGAGATAGTAAGATTTATTGCCTATTACTAACAAGCTAGAGAAGAGAGAAACAAATGAAAGAAACCAAAAGCACCTTCCCTCCCCCATCTACTCTCTTTCACCTCCTTGCCCCGAACGGCACAGGGGAATAGGGGAATGGGGATTATGGTCAATTTATAGCGCTTCTTCACCGCCACTCCTTCTCAGTCAGTCTCATCCTCTGTGCTGTGGGGTCCCTCCCATGGGATTCAGTCCTTGACGAACTTATCCGGCATGAGCTTCCCACAGGCAGCAGCTCTTCAAGAACTGCTCCAAATATGGGTCTGTACCATGGGGTCCATCCCCCAGGATGAAGTGCTCCAACCTGGGTCCCCCACAAGCAGCAGCTCCTGCCAGGTCACCTGCTCCTGTGTGGTCTCCTCTCCATGGGCTGCAGGTCCAGCCCAGAATCTGCTCTGGCAGGGGTCTTCCACAGGCCGTAGTCTCTGTCGGTGCAGGTCCACCTGCTCCACCGTGGTCTCCTCCACGGTCTGCAGTGTGGAACCCTGCTCCACCATGGTACTCCATGGGCTGCAGGGGGACATCCTGCTTCACCATGGTCCTCACCACAGGCCGCAGGGGACTTCTGCTCCGGCACCTGGAGCACCTCTCCCCTTCCTTCTTCGCTGACCTTGGTGTCTGCAAGGCTGTTTCTCACTCCTCTCTGCTGTGTGGTGCAGCATTTTTTTCTGTCTTAAATATGCTCTCACAGAGGCACAAAACAACATCACTTATTGGCTCAGTTCTGGTCAGCAGTGGGGCCCTTACCAAACATGGGGCAGCTTCAAGATCATTCTCACAGAAGCTACCCTTATGGCCCCCTGCTACCAAAGCCTTGCCATTTAAACCCACTACATATGGATCAACTGTGGCACTCATTCTCCATTGTGAACGTCGGAGAAAATTATGTTTGGTATGTATATATATTTGTATTTCAGACAAGGATCCAGCCATGTCACTAAGGTTATTGCCATGAGTATAAATTTTCAGTATAGGAACTATGCTTAAAGAACTACTTTTCTCCCCCTGCTGCCACCCAAATTTTGTTCAAGCTGTTGCTTCCTCAGCAAAATCTTTCTGTGCAGAACAGCAAGCTTTCTCTTAAAAGAGCTGTATTATTCTATAAGTGTTTCCTATCTAGGAAGGTAAGCTTCCTTAGTGACATATGAGAACATTACTGGAGGCATAAAGCCAGAGATAATCTGTGTCTCACTTGTACTGGGGTCAGTGAGAAGAGGTAGCCCCAAGAAACTAGAATATATTAAACACAGTTCGTTTTCCTGTTTTGTTATGTGAAGAAGCTATAGAGAGGCTATGTCCGTCGGCCATTTCAGCGTGTCTTCCTACAAAGGATGTAACCATACCATTCAAATAAACCACTTCAATAGTACAGGGCTTTTCTTTCCATATGAGTAAAAGGGAGACTGGGAAGAAAAAATGTCACATTTGCCAATCTGGGTCGCTCAATAGAAGCTCTTACAGCTTCCAAGTGACCTATGCTGTGCTATCTATCATTCACCTCATTTATACTGCCTCTCAGAGATTGTTTGGAGACTAGGTTACACAGTCAGATTATAACAACAGTGCTTAGCAATATCCGTGTTAATTTTTTAAAGGAAAATTTTAGTTGCTACAAAAAAACACCACCAACTTTAAATAAAAATAGAAGTCCTTCATTACCATCATAAACCAAAATTAAGATGAGGGCACCTGAAGATATTGAAAATATATAATAATACAACTTTTGGGATGGGTGTCTGCATTATCTGAAACACGTTTCTGTAAAAATTTCACTTTCTTGCTTCAGCCAAACAAGAAACATTTCTTTATTATTATTATTGTTATTTTTAAAGCAGTGCAGGAAATGCTTCAGATGCTTTGTACCATGTTCTCCACTCTTCCTTCCCCTCTCAACATTGACATTCTTAATGGCTTTTCCAGTAATTATGAAAATTAATTCTGAATGTTAAATAATGCATATCTAAACCTGAAAAATGCATTTTACAAAATTCAAGGGCTAGAATCATTCACACTACACAAAACTTTTTGTTGTTGTTGTTGTTGTTGTTTGTTTGTTTGTTTTTTAACCCAGCAATACCACTATAATTTATTTCCAAGTCAGTATATGTTTATTGCATGCCTGAATCTGGAAAAGTCTTCAGATCTTTATTTTTTCTTAAAATTACTGTCCTGACATACAACTGTGAACAGCTTAAAAGGAAAAACTGTAAACAGCTGTCACAGAATACATTAATGTTTCACAAGACTTTGCCTGCAATCATTTTTTTGAAAGTACTGTAAGAGACTCTGCTTATGTTTCCATTATAGAGAGCCTCATTCTCTGCTAAATAGTGTGTGGATCTTTTGTCCCTGGTGTTTTATTATTTCATCCTTTGGATCTATTTTTCGCTTGGTTGAATAGGCAACTATTTAAAATGAGTTCAGATAACCTTTGAAAATGGCTTTTCCTGATGTTTGCTATGCAAGACCTACTCTCCAAATGCAAGCAACAGCAGTCTTGAGAGGGTTTTTTATTTGTTTCTTTTTGGTTTTGTTTGGTTTTTGCCCCCCCCCCCCCCCCCCCCCTTTCTTTTTTCTCCTAATCTGAGTACAAGGCATATTTAGGAGAGTAAAACCACAATTGCTTACATCACTTCCACCTTCTGTCTGTACAACTGGAAATCCAGATGTAAAATACATTAGAAGAATAAGGACATAAAAAAAAAAAAAAAAAGAAAAAAAAAAGAAGAAAAAAAAAGAGTGAAATAAATGGAGCAGTCTGCTTTGTGGAGTTAAATAATCTTGACTCATTATGTTATAGTACACCCTATGGATCAGCATCTCTGTTTTTACATAGTCTCTTGGGGCCTAGTCACCCACTGATCAGGAGTACCTTTTAGGCTTGTATGTAGACAATATTGAACTCAGTGTCAATGTTTTTATTATTATGATGATTGAGCTAACCTGAAAGTTTTGTGTCTGTCCAGAAAAATCTTTACAGGTAAATTCCCAAATGCTACACTTCAGAAAGATTCTACTCAGTTGTTTGAGCTTTCTAGATAGATTATGAATTCTTGAGATAATTTTCTGAACCTATTCCTTTAAAATAATAATAATAATAATAAAAAAATCTTATGATCTAATTATATAACTGAAAGCATGATTACAACTGTTGTAATTGCAGTTAAAATTCTAATCTTCTCATACCATCAGGATTTGGCAAACATTACCTGGTAGTATGGCAGCTCTGTTTTCAGAGTGTTTCTGCAGTGAAGGACAGTTCTGCTGCAGTAGTTTAACTTTAGACAGGAGATCGATTCCATCTTTTGATCTTTATGGTGTTCCTCAAATGGGATGAATTCTGAACCATGCTGCAAGGATAGTATCTGACTCCCAGCAAGTAGTTAAAATTGTATTTTAGTTTATCTAGATCTGATACATGACCATGACCACATAATTCTCTAATTAGAACTATTTAGTCTGTTAGGCTTTACATGAAATTCAATATTCATTTCTGTCAAATCATGATTAAAATGAAATAAAGTAGAATTTGGAAGTCAGTAATTTGAAAATTATGGTTCTTTACCTAAACTTTCTAAACCATTTAGTTTATCACTTGATCTGTTTGAAATTTAGTTGAAAAGGATGGGCACTGGATTTGTAGTTCAGGCAAATATATATATATATATTATTTTTTTTTTCACGTGCTACTCCTTCTTTACAGAATTTTGAAAAGTGCAATGTTGTCTGCATTGAGATCAGAAACAGGGAGATGGATGAGAGTGTCAGATGAATTGTGGTGCATGACAAAGTGTTTCTTTAACCACTCACAAGAATTATACAACAAAAAATACCTCATGATGCTAAGAAACAACATGCTTTCATTTATGGTATGTGTTGATGATCAAAATAAGCATCTTTAAGATGAGAAAAATACTTTATCTGTGACTACGTTTTGTAAGATACTAAGGATATGTTGAGGAGAACATGCTGTATGTTGTATTCAGTTCTGATTTCAAGTATGTCCTCTTTATTTTTTCCCCAAATATTTTGTGTGTGTGTGTGTTTGTATGTATGTATTCTTAAGGTTCTCCCCTTTGAGTGTAAAATAAAATAAAAAGTAATAACACTGAAAAGCCGATGGGCAAAAATTGATTCATAAATGAGAAGGTGGCATTCATCTCGGCACTCTTATTGGAAACCTAAATCTCAGTAAATTTGTAGCCTAAGGATACAATGGGCTTAAAGGATTTCTGTCTCCAAAGAAAAATTAGAACGCCTTTGAGGTAAGGTAAATGGAAAAGGTTGTTTGGGCAAACGTGGAGCTCTAGCACTATTAAATGTTAAGCACCATCAGGGGGTATCTCAGTCATTAACGAGAGTGGCATGTTGAAGATTGTTTGAAGCAGGAGAAGAGTTATGGATGGCTATGTGCAGGTGGCACAATGCCACTGGGAAATTACGTCAAACAAAAGAAGATTTTTTTAAAACTTATTGGTGGGTGGGGGTGGGGGAAGTACTGAAATAGTGTCCTTTCTTTACCTACTGCAGAGTCTTTTTCCCCAAATAACCCTATGTTGTCTTTTAAATGAAATAAATCTAGGAGTCTAAAGTCCATTGTGCAACTTTTTACATACTAGTCAGCCTTGATTTTTGGTATACTCCTTGTTTACTTGCAGTGTAAATGTAAGTACCAATTTAATCCAAAAATAATCACTTTCACTTCAAATCCAAGTATTTAGCAGTCTTGACTGACTTGAAAGTATTTTATGGAACTTATGTGTTAGTTTTGTATAAAATTAAAAGAGATCTCAGGGGTTCTGTAAGCAGCCAGTAAGTTAAGCTATCTGGCGTGAGAATAATGTGTTGCTGTCTAGGGAATGAAAGATTTAGGAGACAAGCAGACAAATTAGGATCCCTGTTTCAAGCCAACAGAGCTTGAGAAGTGAGCAGACATGAAGTGTTATATCTCTAGGCAGTAGTTACCAGCTTTCTCATTACACTAGCACATCCTCCTGGCTGCTCTGCAAAATGGCCCTGAGATTAGAAGCTCTGCAGGAAGCTATCTGTGTTCTCACAGTTGGAAATATGTTGTTGGGATGACAAGAGTTACACGGAAAATGGGTATTAAGATAGTCGTCAGCATCAAAAGTATTTTTCTTTCCAAGTTTGCCTTAGGTGTTGCTTACAGAGAATAGCAGGTAGTGTGATCGATGTTGTAATCCTTTGAGAATAAATAGTGAAATGCCATTTTAAGTTTATCTTTTAGTAGAGGGGCACAATAAACTGTAGTGGGAGGAATTTAACATTTTGCTCACAGAGTGAACGTCAGTTTAATACAGAAACTCTCTTCTAGGTCTTCACCACTTCCTATATAATTTGTTATCTCGTAAATATCCTTGCAGCTACTACAGTCAAAGTTTGGATATTTGTAATATAGTTGACATGTGACCTTTCAGTTTCCTTTGAACTGTCATTAACAGCCATGTGGCCCACAGATTACAAGGTCTTACTTATTTTGCTGTTACTATACACTAGGATTTTTTTATTTATTTTATTATTTTATTTTATTTTATTCATCATCCTTATTCTGGACCCTATTAAAATGCTGTTGTGATTCCTTATATGGTATTCTTACGTGTATGATCCCTTTAAAGTGACCCATGGAATTACATGTTTCATCAGTCCACTTAACTTTTGTCTACCCTTCTCCATCAGTTTTGATTTAAAGCAGAGTAAAAAGTTCTTCCTATTTTTTTGTCTTTGGCTTACTTGTACAAATAACATTTTCTTTAGAGCAGATTACGTGTACAGTTTTAGAGAGCAATTCTGAGATTGCCATTTAACTTGTGAATACTTGTGTAAGTATATACTAGGAATTCTCTCCCCCCACTTTCTCTTTCTCTTTCTCTTTCTCTTTCTCTTTCTCTTTCTCTTTC
>CM021731.1:168203764-168245441 GCA_011075105.1 Heteronetta atricapilla
TTCTCTTTCTCTTTCTCTTTCTCTTTCTCTTTCTCTTTCTCTTTCTCATTCTCTTTCTCTTTCTCTTTCTCTTTCTCTTTCTCTTTCTCTTTCTCTTCTCTTTCTGGATTTGCTAAGCTCTTTCTTTTTTTTTTTTTTTTGGTGACAAAGTCACTCTACAATTCTTAACCAGCTTGTTCAAGGTATTAAATGTCTTAAAAAAATTAAAACTCATAATTTCTATTTCATATTTATTACAAGCCTTAGAGTAGAGACTAAAAAGCTGTGGAAGAAAAAAAAAAAAAAAACATTTTCAGACTAAGGTGTTATTCCAGAACACCTCAAAGAACACCTATCAAAGAACAGATCCAGGTGATGTGAACTTTTATATACAGTTTGCACTTAAACATCCACGTGGCAAGGGGAATTAAAGAAATGTATGTAAAGCCCTGAAGTGCTGGATTCATTCCTTAATTAGAAGTTTTAGGCTACAGATTTAATGCATAGCTTCTGAAAATGTTAAATATTATACATATTAAGGCTACTTAATTCAGATTTAACAGTAGGAGTTTTGGAGGTCTGCCATGTACAAAGTAAAGTAAGGGAAGTAAGCAATCCCCCGATGTTAAGAGGAGCCATCACTCAAAATTATTTCTGCCTAATTTGAAACCATAGATTTGCATGCTAAAATACTATAGAAGCTTTGTGCTTCAGTCAGAAGTTTACATTAAACCTAGAATTAATTGTCCCTATTACAGCATCTCTGTATTAGCAAGAGAGATTTTTATTTTGTATTTTCAGAGTTAGAATAAAAATGTCTGGTAAGACCAATTGAGTCCATTGCCACTTATGGATTTTGTTAAACTGTGATTACTAAATGTAAAGAAAAGCAATATCAATATGTTATTAATAATAACATAATATCTGTTTCTTCCAAGGAATCATGATATTGATTGACAATAGCTGTAAAGCAAATTTTAAATTACAGTATTTATTATGGATATGACTTGCAATTAATTATTTGAGGAATACATTTCATCCTAATTTACAGTAGTGCACCATGTATTGAAGTTCTCTGTAGTTGGACATGTTCATTAATGGCTTAATGAAAATTTAAAACTTCATGATTCACAGTCTGAATAAAAGTTGTTACTCTTGTGACCAATTTAAGGCATAGCTCATGCCGTAAGAGGTTTACAAGAATCAGACACCACATCTTTTTGAACGGTTATGTTTAGAAACATTTTAAGGAATAAATTAACAAAAAAAAAAAGGGGGGGGGGGGGGAGAATTTAGGCATCTGTATTTGATGAGAAGGTACCTGATCATGACATTTACAGTATGGTTTTCCCAGGTTTTGATGTAGACACCAGCTGGATTGTTCCACAGTTCACTTACTTTCACCTGTCTTGTATATTATTAGTCCTTTATGTGGCTAGCCACCAATTAATATAGCAAACGCCCTGCTGAGGAGTTAGGCAACAGCTGAGGGATACACTTGATCGCTGGAAGCTGAAAATTTAGAAAATTAGTTCCTTTAGCATGTAGCTCCTACTACCAAAGAACAGTATTCAAGCATTCAGCATGCTGATAGAAAGAATGTCTAAGATCAGGAACTAGTAATGGTCAGAACAAAGATTTGATACATCACTAGACGTAATTTTCCATTTGTTATTCAGATTAAATTTCTAAAGTGATGCTGCAATTCACAATTAAAAATCCAGTTCTAAAAATAAATTTAAGTAGCTTCGGTGGACCTGAGTAAGTAGCTGAGGCATTAATAATTCTGGGAAAAGACAATAAGGAATGTTTTATTTTCCTTAATTTCCTATTAAATGTAGCATCACCCAAGAGAGATAAGTATTATAAAGATTTCCCTGAAAGAGGTAGGATCCTGGAGTCTTGTCCTACTATCAAGAAACTGTCATTCTGTGCTAGAAAGACCATTTGATACATTGTATCAGTACAATTATATATGATCTTATATGGTAATATTATTATATAAGATATATATAATATAATATTAATTATATAATATTATCTTTTCTATAAAATAAAAGATTTAAGGAAAGTATCAGCCTATCCTTTTCCTGCTCCTGGAGTATTTTCCTGTATTAATGGCTTTCACTGTGTGTGGAAATCTGGAAAGCAAAGTAGAAAGGAACTGTAATAGAAGGAACTAGCAATATGTAGCAGAGGTTGGTTGAAATGCTTTCAACCAATTAATAAGTGAAGAGAACCAGTGCAATCTTCCCTGAGTGCAGAGAAGATGCAGCAATTGTAGAAAAGGCTTTATGTAGGGTATCTACTTGGATCATAAATGGGGCAACCCATTGGCAGCAGTTCTTATTACATATGGATGATCAAGCTTAGTATTAGTCTTGGGCTGAATTCAGCCTGTAGACAGGTTTGGTGCATGAAGGAGAGTGATAAAGTAAACATGATGGAAGTAGTCAGTAGAAAGAAGAAACCCAAATCATAATGATTACTTTGAAACCATGATTACACTAGGCCATAGAGTCCACATATGTATAAGAGAATACATATAAACCAATTCAAAGGGACAAAGCAAAATCAAATAATTTCAGAGTTCACATAACCAGGAGAATCTGGACTAAGAAGTGTGGAAAAGTACACCTTAAAGCTTGTATGAACTAGCTAGAGATAGGAATTAAGTGTAAAATTGCACAAATGCAAACTGAAAAGATAAGATTCAGAACAGAAAATGAGAACCAAGACCTCAGTAAGCAGAAAATTACAAAACAGCGTACAGCTTTAGAACATGCTTATGTAGCTGTCGCTTGGAGGCATACAACTGTTCATAAGGCATAGAGCAGGTATCCTATGTCTGTGGCATTTGGGTACTGTCTCCCTGCGGAATGATTATTCCTTCCACTTTTCTGTCTGCAGGCAGAAAATCACTTGTTAGGTGGCCAGATGCGAAACAGTTTGGATGTACGGAATTGCACTGCTTTCTTGGCTGCTTCAGCTATTTCAGTTCTAGCCAAATCATACTCCTTTATGGGCTTTACTACACTGAAGAGCACCAGTGAGGATGAAAGAGACTGTGGATGTTCACTACTCTCTCTGTAAGCATCTTTTCTAGGAAAAAAAGAAACCTTTACAGTCAGTGTAGAAATCTGCCAAAAAGGTCAGGAGTAGAAGTTGAAATCATCCAACACCCTTTTTTTGGTTGTTTATAGTTGGAGAGAGGAGAAAAGAGTATAAGTCATCAAACTGCAGTTGCATTAATGAACCATTTGATAAAAATTTAACACGGAAAACCTTTAGGTTTTCATTCATTTATTTGATTCTGCATACCTTTCCTTGGGAAAGGTCAAAATTATGAAGCCATCACCTTATAATTGTGTAATTCTGCGCCTCTTTGGTTTGTTTGTTTGTTTTGATTTTTATCTTACTTTTCTCTGGTTTAGTTTCATGTTTGTTCTTCTTCATTTAATTAAATCAAATCCCTAAAGCTTATTCATTTGATATATAATCATAAAATCTTTTGATGATTTGCCCCTAAACTGATACCTTACTGAGCACCAGCAAAAGTTACTGAAAATTATATATATGTAAATTTAAAACAACAACAACAACAACAACAACAAAAACAGTAAGTCACCCACTACTCTACAACTCAAGCAGAATGCCCAATCTTAGTAAAATATGAAAGCAATCTCCTATTGCTAGAACAGGCTGCTTCTATTTCGGTTGCTATGGAGCTTTACATGTAATCAAAATGCAAACTTGAGCACTTCACATGTTACATTGAGAAAGACCAGAGACCCCAACTCAATGAAACATGTATAGAAGGATGATATATATTCCTATATTTACAAAGCCTAAGCTTCAAGCAAAAATGAAAGTTAACCTTAAAAAAGTAGTCGCATTGAATTTTCATACCATGGGCAATATATTTTTATGATTGTAAAATAAATTTACTACGAGTTCAGTGAAACCAATCCAAACAGTGCTTACAGTGTTTGTTTCATTGTGAGACTTAGTTACAGAAGATCAAATATTTAAGAAAAAATGATGCAAGCATGCATAATTTTGTGCTTGTCTGTTATTTGTATGATTAGATGCAAATTTTCCAGTCCTTCTTCATGTTCTTCAAGTAACAGCATTGAAGTTTTCTTTTTCTTTATTTTTTTTTTTCTTTTTCTTCATTTTTTTTTTTTTTTTAATTTTGGAAGTACTTATGTGTATGTATATTTTTATCTGTTTGATTTCATTTTGTTGAATCTTTTTGACTTGATATTTTGCTTTGAATTTTGGTTATCAATTTAAGGCAAAAGATTGGTAGAAAGATTCTTTGAAGGATGGAAATGGTAGACGTAACATTTATTTATTACTTCTGTATAGCCATGTTCTTGAACGTTAACAAAAAATATGGGTAAAGAGTAAATGGAATATGAAAATAGGGAGGATAAGCATCCTTTTTAATGTAAAAATTGTTTCCTAAAGAGTGATTTTACAGTATGTCAAGGGGGAATGGTTTAGTTGTTCCTAAACATTTGCTTTATATATTTAAATGTAATTCAAATTAGAATTTTGTCATCCTATGTAAGCTTATAAGAAATATATCTTTGAATTATTAATTTATTCTCTATGTTTTTCATTAACCCTGTTTTATCAACTAGTGAATGATTTGAAAACGCTTTGAGCCCTACAGCTCAGTACTGTTCAGTAAATCAGATCTTTCTCTGACGTTTTGGGTAAGTATTTAGAAATGTAATCAAGGCTATCTAAGATGAGGAAAACTTGAACAAAGAAAAAGAATTAAGAAGCAAAAGGAGACTTTGTAGTAATAAAGTGCTTTACACTGAATATTTTCCTAATAAAGAATATATATATTTATTATAATTCTATGTAGTAAGTCTTTCTGATAACCATGCTACATTTGCCTTGCATTTTTATTTTTATTTTTTATTTCTATAGTTCTTTTTTTCCAAGTACTTAATGTCACTCAAGAAAGGAAAATTGAAAAGGAGCTAGCCTGTGACAAAATAACTGATGCCCCTTTAGGTTTGCCCCATGAGAATACTCAGATAACAGCTCAATTCCCCTTTATTTAGGTCTCACAGTTTTACTTGTCAATATGTAATTATGATTCCAAAGCACAACAGATTAATCCACAGTTATAGTGTGGCTTCAACCATACAGAATGGGGATGGAAACACCCAAGGCTGATGAAAAGAATTGTCCCATTAGTACTTAAAAAATATATATATATATAAAAAAATCCCTGGGGACTGAGACTATACTTGTTTAAATCAGTTCAACAATCTGAAACAAGAAACCTTTAAAGATGCCCTAACTAATGCATTCTAAAAGAACTGAAATCTTAATTTTGATTGCTCTCAATAAATTTGCAAAGCAATGGTGTATTTTTTAAATAATTTTTGTTTATTTTTCTTTAATAGTTGTTGGCAATATCTTCCCAGGCAGACTGGCTAAATAATTGTCTGCAGATGACATTTTTGTCACATCAAAGCATTTTCTGTTACAGATTGTAATTGATTTTTTTACAGTTTTATGATGGCTTAACATTAGTATGGATTATCAGTACCAGTGCAAATTCCCTCATAGGGGATGAGTTAAGGTAATACCTCTTTTATTAATATATTTTTAACAGCTCCTCAAACAACATGGAAAATGTTTTTGCTTTCTCATTTGTTACTGATCTACCAGCTGTTCAGCTTCACTGGCCAGACTGGATCTCTTTAATCCAAGCATAGACAAATTACCTGTTAAAATGATTATACTGTGTTAGTGAAATTTCCTAGAATTGTGCTCTGATAGTTTATGAGAGTCTGTGAGCCTTCTATCAAACCAGTTTATTTTACGAATAGCAGTGAGGAGCAACACACACACTTTTTTTTTTTTTTTCTTTATATCAACATAATAAGTATAGGTTCACCATAATCCAGCAGGTGGCTCAGATGTAATCTCTTAATCTCCTCCCCCAACCTCCTCCAACTAAACCACTGTTTTTTATGCAAGGAATTCAAAAGCTTCTTATAGGAGGAAAATTCCTGCTATTACCGACTGCATAATTTGAATACCAATGACAAGTATCAGTCACACACTTCAAAAAACAAGAATATATGTCATTAAAATTACCTTCAAAGAGGTTGGTTTATATTTATGTTTTGGCCTCATTGAGACTGACTTACAAACTCAGTGGTCTTTAGGCAACTTGACAAGCAACAGATTCAGATAGCAAACAGCTGGTTAGCAGAATATGCTCCAGGGAAGTCCATCAGAGGGGGGTAGATTGCAAATGGAATTCTGCTAGGCATATCCAACTCTCGTTTGACTAACCAAACAAACCGTCACCTTCTAGCTCAATAAATTCACATGAATAAATGTTAAAGTGTTTATGCTTTTCATTTTAATATTTTAAATTACCATCTGAAGACAATGCTATACCTTTCATAGATTTTACTAATGAGAATTTTACAGTTCTTCATACCCTACAAGCTCCTATGATACTCAGAAGAGTAGAGGATGATTTCAGGCCTGCTGCCACTGATATTAAACAGTAATAACATACATCACCTAAGACATGTATAAAATAACAGAGATGTAGCATCTGTGCTACATTTTAATGGAATAAATCTTTATGAAGGCTAAAAAAATATACTGTTATTATTTCCTGTTAAATAATTAGTTTTATTTATGGATTAGATTGTTTTGATGTATAAGAGCCTTTTTTTTTTTTTTTTTTTTTTTTCTAGTGGCTTTCTAGTAATTAAAAGAATCATGCAAACAATTCAGTTTAACTGGGTATTACTGTGCTCTTTGCTTGAATAAAAATGCTTTCTATTTCTTAATATTCCACAAAAACTTTTAGAAATCTCATATTGTGTTTAATTGGTTGCATTTTCCCTGTCCATGCAACTCACTAGTCTTCATTTATATGAATATAATTTCATATACACTGAAGACCGAATGATTTTGAGAGTCAAGGAAATGGAGAAACATATCCTTTTAAAGTACAGATCTAATAATATGTTGCCAGATTTGATTTTTTCTTTTTCTTTTTAAAGCAAACACTTAGGTTTCTTAAATGAAGTACAATAAACATCATACTACGTTTGTTGCTTTGGTAATGGCTTGATTCATGTGGCATATAAAAGCCTGTAGTACTGTTACTTGGTAGCCGTATCACTTGCTATGAAGTGTATCACCGTGAATCTTCAGATACAAATTGTAAGTTCACTTTAATAAATTGTACTATATCTCCTTCCCAGGTCTTTTAAAATACTATATTTATGCATATCCTTCATATATTGTCTTTAAGTTCCCTACTCCATTTTTCCGGCTTTCTGAAAGAAACAACATATTATAATGTTTTAAGAATGGGGTGTTTCATTTGATTAGGAAGAAAAAGTTACATTAAGGCTATTTGCAGAAAAACAGACAATTGGAATTAGGCCAATTTGATAATGACCTCAAATACAATGTTAATTATAATCGGTTTTAAAGGATGTTATTTCTCACATAGAACAGAATCACGTTTGAAGGAAATTTATATTATCTTCATGAGATGATACAAGTGAAATTTGAATCTGGGAATAAAATGTACTTCAACAGAGTTTTCATCAGCGATTCTCAATCTTTTGAAAGAGATAACTATCAGTGTTCAAATAACTGTGTGATCACATTAACGGATATTTACTTAAAAGGTTTTATAACCTTTTCTTAAGAAATAAGAAATACACATTTCAAGAGAATTCTAGTTTAAAATATCACGTTATATTGCATGGATTGCATTCCTCTAAAATTCTTAAATTTTGACCAGAAAGCTATCAAGATTTTGCTTGTACAACTAGTGCTTCATAAACCATTTACAGCTTATACTTCCTCTGAGTGCTCAGTTACCCTGCTCAAGATTTTTACATTATCTTGCTAGGGATCTACATTAGTATCACCCTTCTCAAAATGACCACCTTCTGAAGTTTGTATCACACTTTGCATTTTCAGATAGTTCCTTCTACTCTTATCTCTCTAAAATAATGTAATTGGTAACATAATTACAACACAATTGCATTTTTATTGTTACTGCCCTTGTAAGCATTCCATAACTAACATGCCAATGTACTTGAATAGTAGATTAGATCTTTCTGTTCTTGAGGTATAACAAAAATGAAAAGGATCTATGCACAACTAGTAAAATAAGCCATAATAAACTCTGATTTAATCCCATTTTTAATCTCTGTACAGTTCTTTTCTTGGAGCACCAACTGATATCAAATGCCTAATTTGTTTAAGAAATCTAATAGTGTGCACTGCAGTTAATTTACTTTGGAACAATTACTAAAAGGAACTTAGAAGTGAATACTACTACTCTGTCCTTTTGCTGGGGGCACACAAAGGGGCTGTGAGTGACAGCATGCTTAGTGGTGGTGAGAGGTTTCAGTCTGTACTCAGAAGTGGTTCCCCTTAAAACCCAGAGGGTGCAGAGGAACAAAACTACCTGCCAAGTAACCAGTCCTGCCAATGTATATGCACCAGAAATGTCTCATGGCAGCTGCCTCAGTAAAGGTGATTTTAGAGTAAAATGTGAAGCATTACCAAGTTATATTAAGTCTAAATACTTCTGTTGTCACTGTTTTTGGTTTGTTTGTTTGTTTGTTGAGGAAAGACTTTTGCAGATGTCTGATCTTATGTACCGGTTGTGTTACCTGAATTATCTTTTCTGTTACTTTAAGACATCTAAAAATCAGGTATTTGATTCAGTCAGAGGTCTGATCCCTCTAAGAGCATGGGAAAAAACAGATGGTCTGTTTGCACTATGTATAAGTTTTTCTTTCAACATTATAGTTTACATGGGGACTTTTACATTAAATAGTAAGAGCTCCTTTTCCACTGCCTTCAGGTGTTTTCTGTACCACTGTCTTATTGACAGATTTTGCTGTAATCCCTAAAACAAAATTAAAATCGACCTGTAAACAGAAACAAGTGTTAAACACTCAATTCACCCTTCCTTTGTAACAATACAAAAATTCCTTTCTAAGTACTTCAACACTTTTTTCACTTTTTTTTTTTTTTTTTTTTGTGAATGTTGAAACTTTTTCTACATTAAACTGAGAATAACTGAGAATATAGCTAGGCAAAATTAATTTATAATGTGGTAACTCCTTAGCTAATGTCTATCTAGTATTTAATTCTGGGTGTGGTGGTTTTCACACTGATAGCTAGCTAAACTCAAGCACTCTGCTCTCTCACTCCCCCTCAAAAGGGGGCAAAAAGGACTCAAGAGCTGAGATAGGGACAGGGAGATCACTCACTAGCTACTGACACGGACAAAAAAGATTCAGCATAAGGGAGATTAATGTAATTTATTACATATTACTTACAGGCTAAAGCACTGAGAAACTAAAAGCAAACCAGAACCACCTTCCTCTCCTTCTACCCTCTTCTACCTCCTCCCCCCAAGAAGCAAAGGGGAACGGGGAATGGGGCTGCGGTCAGTCCCTAATGCTTTTTGTCTCCACTGCTCCTTCACAGCCACTCTCTGCCCCTGCCCCATGTGGGATCCCTCCCTTGGGATGCCTACCTGTGGGGGCTGCCCACAGGCAGCAGCTCTTCAAGAACTGCTCCCACACGGCTCCGTACCACGGGGTCCATCCATCAGGAGCAAACTGCCCCAGCATGGGTCCCCCAGGGGTGGCAGCTCCTCCCAGATCCCCTGCACCTGCATGGGCTCCTCTCCACGGGCTGCAGCTCCGGCCAGGGGCCTGCTCCTGCGGGGGCTCTCCACAGCCTCCTCCAGGCCACATCTACCTGCTCCACTGGGGGCTCCTCCACAGGCTGCAGCATGGAGATCTGCTCCATGTGGGATCCATGGGCTGCAGGGGGACAGCCTGCTCCATCAGGGGCCTCTCCATAGGTCACAGGGGAAAGTTGTGCTGTGTGCCTGGCGCACCTCCTGCCTTCCTTCTGCACTGACCTTGTTGTCTGCAGGACTGGTTCTCTCTACATTTTCTTTGCCTTCTCTCTGAGCTGCTGTTGCACAACCATTTCTGCCCTTTCTTAAATATGTTCTCACAGAGGTGCAACCAGAGTGGTTAATAGGCTTAGCTCTAGCCAGCAGCAAGTCCCAGCTTTTGGAGCCAGCTGAAGCTGGCTGTTGTCTAACATGGGGCACCTTCTGAGCTGTCCTCATAAAGGCCACCCCTGAAGCACCCCTCACTACAAAGCCTTGCCACATAAGCCCAATACAGTGGGAGAGAATGAGGAAAACCTCTTGATTCACAACACTGAAATAGGTTTTTGCTACTATAGTAGCTAAAATATATAAAATTCATAATTTCTAATTACCAGACTATTTTCTATAGGAAAAAAATCAGAAATAACTTCACAATATCGTCTCTGCTGCCAGTCAAAAAATTCTGTTAAACACAGTCTGAATTCTCTTAGAAATCCACATGAACTATTTAGCCCATAATCAAAGTACCTTGTATTCTTCTCATAGAAAACAGTGCCTTTAATTTCTCATTTTTAAGAGCAGCTTTAAACTGTTTCTTTACTACTTTTAATGTTTTAAATACTTTTTTTTTTTTTTTTTTTTTTTTTTTTTCAGCAATGCTTTTACCTATTTTAACCCTATTTAAGTGTTAGGCAGTCTGTGCTCTCTGATTAACCTCTGTATATCCATATTTGAACAATTTAAAAGTCAAGAATAGGAGATGCGTCCAGGGTAGAAAAAAAGTGTTTCAATATGTGACACTTCTTTGCCAGCTCTGAAATGTGAACAGACAGACCTAAGCTGCAGAAAGGTCCACAAAAATGGGGCATATCTGGGGCAGTTATTTCTACTGTACAAAGGAACAACCTCTCAAGAGAATATAGCATTTTGTGGCATCCAAGCTTCATTAATTTGAAGGTGGTTGAGCAAGTCAGACCTACCTAGTTTGCCATTTGGAGATGGCGATATAGCAAAAAGACAAAATGTAGAAGTACGGATTATTTAAAATTCTTTTCAATCTCCAAGATATTTGGTGTAGTAGAATAATATCATGGCTAAAAATGCAAGATGTAGCTTCTTAATGTTTCTTTTGGTCACAAGTAAAACAACAAACAAGCAAAAAACCCCTTCCTTCCTGCTGCTCTTCTGCTTACAGTAGAACTGTGTTTTTGCAGCTCTAATAGAAATTCTCAGAACTGAGTCATACTTTTAAATATTAACTTATTTTTCATAATGCATTGTATGCAACAAGGTTTTCTTTAAATACATACCATGCATGTTTGTTGGCTGTGTCATATTCTATTTGTGTACAGAAAAGTATATACAATTATGGACACCTACTTAAATTTGAGCAAACATCAGCCTTTATATCAGTGATTGATTCAGACTGAGTGAAACTTCTGAGAAATCCACAGTAGAACACCATCACTGAATAACTTTGTTGTTGTTGTTGTTTTGTTTAAATTAGAATATGGCTTTATTGTTGTTGTTGTTCAGATAATTCAGTTATGAAATATTAGTCCCAGCAACAATAAAATAAATGCCTGAGTAAAACAAAACTTTTTATATAATCTCTGAGAATCACCATTATGTAATAATATATCTAATGACTCTCATAATTTAAAATATTAAATTATAAGAAAATGACTGCTTAATGAAATCCAGATGGAAGCTTTTTCTCTCACTGGGATTTTCTCCCATTCCATCTGGTACGTCACCAAACCGTTCTCCCACTTTCAATTTATAAAAGGTGTTTACAGTAATATAGTGAGTTTAATTCAGTAAACTGCCTAAATGAAGCTGATCTAATCCAGTGGAAAAAGTCTCCCAATGTTTTACATTTTGTTTGATGTTTAGTTCAGAGAAGAAGTTGAGCTTATGAATCTTCTGTAAAGTATTTTAAAAAGCTATTATGTAGATTCCAAACGCTCATTCTCCTAGTGTAAAATTTTACCAGATTCATATGTTTCGGTGTAGTTTTTGTTCGCTCTTTGCCTCTCAGTTTCTGATACAGATGATAAAACTGAATAGAGCAAGTGTTAGATCCAGCAAAGGCTGTAATTGTACCCAATTGCCTGTAATTTGTATCCAATTATCCCTCAGCCTCAAGTTTTGGAATAAAAGCTTTTCCCTGGGAATAAATAAATAACATAAATAAATAAATAAATCCTTGGTTTCTTTCCCTGCTCTCTACTCAACATCAGTACTCTTTTAAATAAAAAATGATGCAGGTAGGCCCAAAATTCTATTTCTAAATATCCACAAATATTTTGATATCAGTCTTTAAAAAGGGAAGCATTGCTGCTTTAGTTATGTGATAGCAATATCAACCTAATAATTAAACTACATGCCCTGTGGAAGTTTTGAGAGTTAGTCATCACTGCAACTTGAGTACAGGAAGAAAAACTTTCTTTATGAAAAGGAAATCTAATTCAGTCTTCTTTCTTGTTAGTAGAATCAAAAGAAGGATTAAGAGACAAGTTGGTCACATTTGCTGCCAGGTATGAGTATTTTCGTATTCTCAAGTACAGAAGTATGTTGCATTCTTAAATGTATAGCATTATTTTTGCATGGCATCAGAATTAAGACTGCATTTTAGTATAGCAAAGGACAACTATAATGATGAAAACAATGAATAGTGTGGTTTGGCCCTTTTTAAAAAATATATATATATATATATATATATTTGAGCCATGTTTTATGTTATTATCTCCAGTTGTTGTGGATTGAACAAGTAATAAAAGGAATTTACATCTTGTATATTCTAGCATTATTATTTTTGGTGTTTCAAGAAGCCATTAAAATTCTGAGTCCTTTGTTCCTGTCATCCTTCTAGTACTACTTAGAAACAGCAGT
The DNA here is from genome assembly GCA_011075105.1 of Heteronetta atricapilla. Taxonomy (NCBI): domain Eukaryota; kingdom Metazoa; phylum Chordata; class Aves; order Anseriformes; family Anatidae; genus Heteronetta; species Heteronetta atricapilla. The sequence continues at coordinate 168,216,585 of CM021731.1, forward strand.
GGAAAAATGAAAACATTAAAAAAAGAATTTCACAGAAATTGTTATTAAAAATTTCCATTGGGATTCACCTTGTTTGTCAATGGTCCTTAACTTCCTTTTTTAGCAAAGCATTCCAGTTGCACAAGTTCAGATTATATTCCTTTCACCAGCAGCAATTTACTCCCCTTAGGAAAACTTTTCTAGAACATCTGAAACAAAGTTTCATATCACCTTAAAACATACTTCATTATAACAGTTTGTAGGCCCCAATGAGATATGATGAACTATAGCAATAATGTGGGTGAGTTGGTTATGAAAGCCAGAAAAGATTTACGATGAAAGTAGTGTTTCAACCCTACGCAGAGAACAGTTGCAGCTCCAGAGGGCAGTAGCTTGTTAGAACCTCGTTTTCTTTACTTTCAATTAAATTGGGTTTAGAAAAACATTTCAGATAATCCCATCTGGTGTACTGAGACAGAAGGCATATTGCAGTATATTCTGCATAGTTATGCAGTTCGGTGGCTGAGGAAGAGGTAGCAAGTGTACCCAGGAGGATGCCTAGGGCAAGGAGGTCGACTCCACGCCTCAGGACTGCCTCCACCAAGAAAGACAGAAGGGTTATTGTTGTGGGAGACTCTCTCCTCAGGGGAACAGAGGGCCCTATTTGTCGTCCTGACCCTACCTGTAGGGAAGTCTGCTGCCTCCCTGGGGCCAGGGTCAGGGACGTTGCCAGGAAGCTTCCCAACCTGGTTCGCCCCTCTGACTACTATCCTCTTTTGATAGTCCAGGCAGGTAGTGATGACATTGAAGAGAGAAGCCTGAGGGCTATTAAATGAGACTTTAGGGGACTGGGACGGTTAGCGGATGGAGCGGGAGTGCAGGTGGTATTTACGTCCATCCCTACGGTGGCAGGAAAGGGTACAGAGAGGACACGGAAAGCCTACCTGTTCAACACGTGGCTCAGGGGCTGGTGCCAACACAGACATCTTGGGTTTTTCGACCATGGGGCACTTTACTCGGCACCAAGCCTGATGGCCGCAGACGGGTCCCTATCTTTTAGGAGAAAACGGATCCTGGGCCAGGAGCTGGCGGGGCTCATTGAGAGGGCTTTAAACTAGGTAAGAAGGGGGATGGGGCTGAAGCAAGGACTGTTGGAACTGTGCCAGGGGGAACGATAGCAAGGCCGGGGGATAAGGCAATGGCCCAGCTGAAGTACATCTACACCAATGCACGCAGCATGGGTAACAAACAGGAGGAGCTGGAAGCCATCGTGCAGCAGGCAGGCTATGACTTGGTTGCCATCACGGAGACGTGGTGGGACCAGTCTCATGACTGGAGTGCTGCAATGACTGGCTATAAACCCTTCAGAAGGGACAGGCAGCACAGAAGGGGTGGTGGAGTGGCTCTCTATATTAGAGAGTCTTTTGATGTTGTAGAACTCGAGGTTGGGAATGACAAGGTCATTCCTAACCCCTTTGGGTTAGGATCAGCGGGGCCAACAAGGCTAGTGTCCTGGTTGGGGTCTGTTACAGACCGCTGAACCAGGATGAGGAGACGGATGAGGAGTTCTACAGGCAGCTGACAGAAGTTGCCAAATCTTCAGCGCTTGTACTCGTGGGGGACTTCAACTTCCCTGACATATCCTGGAAGCACAACACAGCCCAGAGAAAGCAGTCACGGAGGTTTCTGGAGAGCGTGGAAGATAGCTTCCTGACGCAGCTGGTTAGTGAGCCTACCGGGGGAGGTGCCCCGCTAGACCTTCTCTTCAGAAACAGAGAAGGACTGGTGGAAGAGGTGATTGTCGGGAGCTGTCTTGGGCAGAGTGACCACGAAATGGTGGAGTTCTCTATTCTTGGCGAGGCCAGGAAGGGGAACAGTAAAACCACTGTATTGGACTTCCGGAGGGCTGACTTTGTGCTGCTGAGGACACTGGTTGGTAGAGTCCCTTGGGAGGCGGTTCTGAAGGGCAGAGGAGTCCAGGAAAGCTGGGCGCTCTTCAAGAGGGAAATCTTAATGGCGCAGGAACAGTCTGTCCCCACGTGTACAAAGACGAGCTGGTGGGGAAGAAGACCAGCCTGGCTCAACAGAGAATTGTGGCTCGAGCTTAGGAGAAAAAAGAGGGTTTATAATCTTTGGAAAAGTGGGAAGGCCACTAGGGAGGACTATAAGGATATCGCGAGGCTGTGAAGGGACAATATCAGAAAAGCCAAAGCTCATCTGGAGCTCAATCTGGCTACTGCCGTTAAAGATAACAAAAAATGTTTTTATAAATACATCAACACAAAAAGGAGGACTAAGGAGAATCTCCATCCTTTACTGGATGCGGGGGGAAACCTAATTACAAGAGATGAGGAAAAGGTGGAGGTGCTTAATGCCTTCTTCGCCTCAGTCTTTAGCGGCAATACCGGTTGTTCTCTGGATACCCAGTACCCTGAACTGGTGGAAGGGGATGGGGATGGGGAGAGATATGGAGAAATGGTTGGTGACCTGGTACGGCACTTGGATGTGCACAAGTCGATGGGGCCAGATGGGATCCACCCAAGGGTACTGAGAGAACTTGCAGAGGAGCTGGCCAAGCCACTTACCATAATTTATCAACAGTCCTGGCTATCGGGGGAGGTCCCAGTTGACTGGCAGCTAGCAAATGTGACGCCCATCTACAAGAAGGGCCGGAGGACTGACCCAGGAAACTACAAGCCTGTCAGTTTGACCTCAGTGTCAGGGAAGCTCATGGAGCAGATTATCTTGAGAATCATCACGCAGCACTTGCAGGGCAAGCAGGCGATCAGGCCCAGTCAGCATGGGTTTATGAAGGGCAGGTCCTGCTTGACGAACCTGATCTCCTTCTATGACAAAATGACGCACTGAGTGGATGAGGGAAATGCTGTGGATGTGGTCTACCTTCATTTCAGTAAGGCTTTTGACACCGTTTCCCACAGCATTCTCCTCAAGAAACTGGCTGCTCTTGGCTTGGACTGGCGTACGCTTCGTTGGGTTAGAAACTGGCTGGATAGCCGGGCCCAAAGAGTCGTGGTAAATGGAGTCAAACTCAGTTGGAGGCCGGTCACTAGTGGTGTTCCCCAGGGCTCGGTGCTGGGGCCGGTCCTCTTCAATATCTTCATTGATGATCTGGATGAGGGCATTGAGTGCACCCTCAGTAAGTTTGCAGATGACACCAAGTTAGGTGCGTGTGTTGATCTGCTCGAGGGTAGGAAGGCTCTGCAGGAGGATCTGGATAGGCTGGACCAATGGGCTGAGGTCAACTGCATGAAGTTCAACAAGGCCAAGTGCTGGGTCCTCCACCTGGGGCGCAATAACCCCAAGCAGAGCTACAGACTGGGAGATGAGTGGTTGGAGAGCTGCCAGGCAGAGAAGGACCTGGGAGTGATGGTTGATAGTCGGCTGAATATGAGACAGCAGTGTGCTCAGGTGGCCAAGAAGGCCAACAGCATCCTGGCCTGTATAAGAAACAGTGTGGCCAGCAGGGCTAGGGAGGTGATTGTCCCCCTGTACTCGGCTCTGGTGAGGCTGCACCTCGAGTACTGTGTTCAGTTTTGGGCCCCTCGCTACAAGAAGGACATTGAGGTGCTTGAGCGAGTCCAGAGGAGGGCTACGAAGCTGGTTAGGGGTCTGGAGAACAAGTCCTACGAGGAGCTGGGATTGTTTAGCCTGGAGGAAAGGAGGCTCAGGGGTGACCTTATCGCTCTCTACAGGTACCTCAAGGGAGGCTGTAGCGAGGTGGGGGTTGGTCTGTTCTCCCACGTGCCTGGTGACAGGACGAGGCTGGAATGGGCTTAAGTTGCGCCAGGGGAGTTTTAGGTTGGATGTTAGGAAGAACTTCTTTACCGAAAGGGTTGTTAGACATTGGAACGGGCTGCCCAGGGAAGTGGTGGAGTCACCATCCCTGGAGGTCTTGAAAAGACGTTTAGATGTAGAGCTTAGGGATATTGTTTAGTGGGGACTGCTAGTGTTAGGTTAGAGGTTGGACTCAATGATCTTGAGGTCTCTTCCAACCTAGAAATTCTGTGATTCTGTGATTCTGTGTAGTTTTGTATTATCATGGACAGGTTAACTTTCTAAAATGACTATTTAGCTTAAGCTGTGTAAACAAAAAGTGCAAAGTAAATTGTTTATATATATGATAATCCATTGCACAAGAGTTTTCCATGGTACAGGTAATTTTTTTCTCCATCTCTTAGTCCTATTAGAGTTGTCATTTTTGTGAAGTGTTATAGAAGCAGCTGCACTATTTTGTTTTTAAAGACTTTTACTTTTTCTTCTATTAAATTCAACTATATTCTGTTCTAATTTATTCCCATTTTATGGCATATTGTTAAGGATGCATAAAGATATGATGTTCTATAAGAATTAAACATTTTATATATACTTCCATATATACTTAGATAGACAGACAGATTCACATGTATAAACATTTAATGGAAACTTAGCAGATTTGCATTCCGGGACAAACTAGATTTTCATTACCACAAAGACAGTGAAAATGTATAGGAACAATAAAGTTTAAAATAGGCATTTTCCTAATACTTTTAGTTTCCAATACCCATACTTGTATTTTGCATTTAAAATATTTACTTGAAATTCATTATTTGAATGGTAATATTAAAGATTTTTGATGTATTTAGGGAGTTCAATAATTACAGTTTCTTTGCCTAATTATAGAAAAAACAAACAAACGAACAAACAAACAACAACAACAACAACAAAAAACACCACCGACCAACCAACCAACCAACCAAAAAAAACTCATCTTGACTAACCTGCATGGATTTTTGGTCTGATAACTTATGTCTAATACACAGATTAAAAAAAAAAAAAAAAAAAAGTGTTTATGTCAGTGGTTATCCAAGCTTTTATCACAAATGTATATGCATATACGTAAGAGAATGTTGCCTACTGAGATACACAGAGAGTTATTTTGGGGTGTTCTGCCCTCCACCCAGTTTATGTAATAAAAGATATAACTTAGTAGTAAAATTTTAACTTATTTTAACTTATTTTAACATTTTAACTTATGTCTGTTTTAACTTGTGTTAGAGATTAATGGAATTCCAAAAAGGCAGTGAATTAAAAACAACCAAACCAAACCAACCAACCAACCAACAAAAAACTTTTTTATTGGTTTCATTAGTTGTTCACTTACTCTACAGAAATTTCACTGGTAAAACCCTTGTGACTGCAGGGCTATAACTGACTGAAACCACCAATGCAAAACACGCAATGGTAGGAGTTGTTTCCTCCTTCTCTGATGGTAAGGAATAGTGTGATAGCATACAGTGTATGGTTTGTTTATTTAAATATATAATTTAAAATTTGTGGCCTTAAACTGATGGACCTGACAAATTTTGTGAATGACTATTTGTTTGCCCAACATTTGGATGTAGACTCACTTTTGTTACAGGAATAATTATTTGTGGTGGATGGACTTCTTTCTTTATCGGTATAAAACTATGATGACTGTTTATTTCAGGATAAGGCACTCAAGGGGTTAACTAAGCACTGTTTCTGTGGTGAGAAAAATAATTGGTATTGATTAGCAGTTGGTGCAACATTGCTGGAAGGGTTTTTAAAGCCCTAAAGTACAGTACAAATGATACTGAAAGCATCATGTACTCTCTAGGCTGTCCTATACCAAGCATTCCTGTGTTTGAAATGTCCTCCTGACTTTGCTTATGATTCTCTAGAGCTTTGTTACACTTAGTGATTTCAAATTCTAAAGAACATTTAATTAGTTAAATGGGGCCAGGGTGAAGGGAAATTATCCAGATGTAGGGACTGCTGTTTTTCTCCTCAAATGAAACTTGAGAGCTTTTTCATTAAGAAAGAAAATATTAGAGAATTGCATGCTATAGCCATATTTATTTTTTATGCAGCTTCACTATATGTGATAACCAAGTGACAGCAAGGGATGTAAAGTACATGTTTCTTTTCCTTGTATAGCTATTTTATATTTTCAGTCAATGTATCCTTGCCTTGAGCCAAAAATACACTTAATTTTGCATGTGATATCCTGCTTAATCTAATCATATTTGTCATTTGTATTCTAATAAAATTGATTGTCATAAAATGCTTTAAAAGTTATGCTAAATATAGAAGTGGCTCAAGGAAAACTTGTATTAAATTAGGACAGGTCTATATTGTGAGCTTGAATCTCTTTTCACTAAGATTAGTGCTAACCCTTCTTTTTTGTATATCAAACTGAATATACTTGTCATGACAGTTCCTGGCTGTTTCAACAAAAATACAATTTTAGGGCCTTATTTAGACACTTTTAGTAGTGACTTAGAACAGTGTGGTTGGACGAGTCTTGTGCCTGGGTCTGAATCAAGCAAGACTTCTGCATTGCCTGGTGGTTGTCAGAGGCTGAAGTGCAGTGGATAAGGAAACTGGGTGGGGGGTGACCTTTGGGTGACATTGCTTGGTCCATGGAAAGGTCCCGAAGGAGGTTTCTAATTCCTGTGGCTTCTTCTGGATTACATTAGTTTAGAAAATTAGGAGCTGCAAAATATAAACTGCAATTTCACTGAAAGGTTAAGTGGTATGTTCTGTTCTGGTTTGGTCTGTTCTCCCACGTGCCTGGTGACAGGACAAGGGGGAATGGGCTTAAGTTGTGCCAGGGGAGTTTTAGGTTGGATGTTAGGAAGAACTTCTTTACCAAAAGGGTTGTTAGACATTGGAACGGGCTGCCCAGGGAAGTGGTGGAGTCACCATCCCTGGAGGTCTTGAAAAGACGTTTAGATGTAGAGCTTAGGGATATGGTTTAGTGGGGACTGTTAGTGTTAGGTTAGAGGTTGGACTCGATCTTGAGGTCTCTTCCAACCTAGAAATTCTGTGATTCTGTGATTCTGTATATTTTTAATACAAGTTCTCTAGAAGTAAGCAGTTGTAGTCTCCTGGTAGTATAACTGATCCAGTCTCAGTGAATTGTTTCCAAGAATTTGCGCAACCAGCCACTAAAATGGACTCTTCTAGCTGAGCAAGCAAAGAAATGCTATGGCAAAGCATAGCATTTTATTTCTGCTATTTCTTAACTTCAGTACATTATGTCACACAGTCTGCATGAAGAAGTTGGGATTAGAAAAGCATTCTTCAACATCTAGGTTTTTACAAGTAGGTGTAAAAATGGTAACAGAATAGCCACATTATTTATGTCCATATATATATGCATTGTTCCTATTTGTAAAAATAATGCCCTTTTCTCATTGGTATAGAACTGTTTATATTATTATTGTACTGTATATTATTATTGCTATTTAAAAAGTTCTTACATCTTCATTTTGTTGTAAGAACATTAAGATCTATCATAATTTTTTACTTAACCTAAATGAATTTTCATTCAGAATAAAACTTGTAAATGTGCTATTTAGGAGATACAGGGTAGAAAATTAACTTTTCCAGACAAATAAATATTACTCCATAATGCAATGCATCAGAAAATAGCTAAGTAAATTAATTTCTTCTTGCCAAACATGTTGGGAGGCTCTTGACAAACTATAGAACATAAAACTAACTAGATAAACAGTTTCACTTGCAAAACAAAAACAAAAACAACAAAAAAAATCAAATCTTACACTAAAAAGCTGCATTACCTGAAATTAAGTCCTTCCAAGTTAGCCTTCCCTATGTGAGGGTAGGCTTTATGTGAAATAATATACCATTTTCCAAGTGATTGCAGTAGGAACATGTACTTGTTTCAAGAGCTGATCAGCTGTGCTAACTCAGACTGTATCTATACTCCATGATGAAAAACACAGATTCACAAAGACAGTAAGCCAAGTGTGTTAGTGCTTTTGTGGGGTTGCACTTGAGTTTTAAGTGACTATTAAAGGTAAAACTTATTTTCAAAAGCTTACTCCAAAATAATACTGCTGGTTTTGACTTGATGGGTAAGGTGGTCATCCTCATCTGAAAATATTATTTGATTACTTCATGTTTATTTTTGCAAACACATTTTTTACTTGTACTACAATATCTTTATTATTATAATGGTATTATCTTTCAATTTTAAGGTAGAACATGCCACAACATATGCCATAATTGCCAGATATTCACAGTCCATTGTGACTCAGGTATGAATAATGCCCCTAGGGATCTTTTGAAAATTGTTTTAATCACTTACGTTTTCCTCCTGCCCCCTCTCTTCAACCCTACCATTTCCTATTCATTTAATGCAACTCAGTTTTCTAGGATTTTGCAAAGTTCCATGTATTTTAAAAAGAAGCCCAAATTAGAATAATAGAACCATAGAATCATCGAAACATAGAATAGCTTGGGATGGAAGGACCTTAAATATCATCTAACTCCAACCTTCCTGCCATAGGCAGGAATGCCACCCACTAGAGATCATGTTGGCCAAGGCCCTATCCAACTTGGCCTTGAACACCTCCAGGGATGGGGCATCCACAGCTTCTCTGGGTAACCTGTTCCAGTGCCTCAGTACCCTTACAGTGAATAATTTCCTCAGACTTTACTCTATACTTTATAGATGATCAAACCAAAGTGATAAAAGACACTGCTGTAATATCTTGAAGGAACTTAGCAGTAACTTGAACATGTTGCCCACTTCACATCATATGGTGACAAACTAAACTGAGTACTGAGGCAGAGTAATTGGGAAAATATCTGGTAAACAAAGACACAGGTAATGATAAACTAATCAGATGTTTTTCTAAGTGACTCATCCAGCTTTACCTAAGAACCGATGAGCTGTCAAATCAAGCTAGTTGTTATTAGGAGTTATTCAAGTAAGGCTCAAAAAAAAAGCAGTTCATTTTAATCTGTTCAGAATAAAATAATATATTTTCTACCAATTGTTTGATCTGAAAACAAATAAACTAACAAAAACAAACAACAAAGCAAGCATAAATATATATGCAACAATGCAGACATGCATCAAACCTGGATTCACATATTGCTATGAGACTAGTCCTGTAAAATTTCTTGAGAAAACTGCATCTTCAGTCCTGATGTTGGGAAGCTTGCAGAGAACCCTTACTATTATCTTTGGTGAAAGCAGAATCAGACATATTAGTGTATTTATAAAACTACTTGTGTGTCCTCTTGACTTTAGTTCAGTGAATGACAGTTTTCAGGCCTGTAGTTCCTGTGGTCTGTTTGAAGTAATATGGAGGACAGTATTTTGCATTACTGCATAGAATTAAACAGAGTCTAGAAATTCATGTAAATAGATATGCTTGTTCTGGTTAATATGGGTTAGATATTGTACCGCCTAAAACTTATGACTGATAGCAAGAGTTTACACAGTGTCCTTATAAAAGAGTATATAATCACTGTCACATCAGCTTGTGAGTGCCCTATGGGGAATGTTTTTGGCCAGATAAATATGAGAGGGTTGAGTGCACAATGTAAAGACAGAAAAAAAAAAAAAAAAAAGGAAATAAAATAAGTCTTTCATTTTTTTGAACCAAGAATTGTCTTACAAGCAGAAGAATACTTGACTGTATTCCTCCACCATACTACTACGGTAGTATGCTACCATAATGCTAATGCTACCAAAGATGGGTGTATCTTTTCATTATCAAGCACAGAATCACAGAATGACTGAAGCTGAAAGGGACATCTGGGGGTCATCTGGTCCAATCTCCCTGTTCACACAGGGTGACCTACAGCAGGTTGCCCAGGACCATTTCCAGACAACTTTTGAAAATCTCCAGAGGGAGACTCCCCAACTGTGGGCTAGATCCAGAAAATTAAAACTTCTCTTAGAGGGCACCTTGTTAAATTGTAGATGCTGCACAATAAGTTATATGTCTTCTTCTTACAATTTTGAGTTTCCTTGCAAAATGTGCAGGTTACCTGAATGTGTTTAAGAGCTGTATGCAACAGAAATGAATAGTCAGGACAGATGCGAGACTGGTGGTACAGAAACCTGTTAAAAGGTTCAAAGAAAATCTGTACTTTACTCCATCCTGTGAGTACAATGTCCTTTCTAACCTGTCAGTCTTCAGAACCCTCCCTCAGGTTACTGCACCTTATTGATTTGTATGAAATAAAGAAATGTGTTAAGTTCTCCTTTGGAGCTTCTTAATGCTTTTCCTTCTTATAAAGTGAACTGCCTAACTTCTTAACAGTAGTAAAAATAGTATAATTAAATTAAATCTCAATGAATGTTATTATAGCACAGAGAATTTTGCAAGACTTAATAGTTCATTTAAAAATAGAACAGTAAAAATAGTAAAAATGTATTTTTTTTTCCTTTTCACTTCTTATATTTATCCATCAGCAATATTACTTTAAATTCTTAAATTTCTGCATTTACTTTCCCAACTGTTTTTGATTTTTTGTGAGAGTTCTTTGACACTTAAATCTAAAAAGAGAAATACATTTGAGCTTAGTTATTTGGAAAAATGTAGCCTCCTTACTAGGAAGTTGAAATGAAAATTTGAATGCCTGCATCTCTAATCAGTCATGTATTTACTACTAACCTACTCTGTGGTCTTGGACATGTAATTATTTATCTCTCTCTCTATATATTTTCTTAAGCTTTCTGCCTGATTTTTCTAGTTCAAATATATATCAATTTGATCAGTTTGAACTTTTTCTTACTTTGCATTTGCCCAGTGCGTGCTTTTGCTACAACTCTAACGGTACAACAACAACAACAATAATAATAAAATAGAAAATAATAATTAAAAAAGGCAAATATAAATTCCTAGCTTTATCTTCTAGTCTTTAAGTTTGTTTTGGAATAGAGATTTATGCCTGGAAAGCACAGACCAGCTGTCTGTGAAAATCTACTTTTACTCAGTTGGATTACTGTGCACTCCAGAACTTGATAGCTGAGATGACTAAGTCCACAACTGTAATGGGCATATTCTTTATACACATTAAGTTTTTCCATAGTGAATTATTATTTTTTTTCTCTTTCTTTTCCATCTTGTGACTTCTGAAAGATGTGAAATGATTTAATCAAATAGATAGAAAGAAAGATAAAAATTGTGATAAGCATGAAATGCAATGTAAGATGTAATTTTCCACCAATTTGTTGTCTGCCTTCAAAAGATATAGTTGAGTAACGGTTGAGGTTGAAAATGATTAGTTTTGTTGCTTGTGTTTTCAGGGTGAATTGGGACACAACCTGAACAAATGATATTTCTTGTAAAACTGTATTAAAGCAGTTTCTAGATGAAACTGAAAAAGCAAGACATTTTGCTATTGGTGCACAGATCTCAGGAGTTTACAGTCAAAAGTATTAACAATTTTTGCATTAGTCTTAACTCTAGGAGATTTAGTTCTTTTGATTGAGAAAATAAATGGCAAATTGTACATTCTTAAACAATATACTAATGAGATTTGTATAGGCTTCTGTAGTTTTAGATGAGTTTTATTATTGTGTCCCCTAAGATCTGTAAACCAGCTGTGGAACAGCTGTAAATCATCTGTGGAACAATTGTGTAAGTCATTACCAGTTCTTCTTATTATTTCTTTTAATGGAGAGAATAATGTGTAGTCTCTTTCTAGTGCTACAGTGAACACAATAAAATAAATAAGAAGTGTGATGTTACCAGGTCAAGAAAGGGGGAATTTATATCCTTTAAATAACGTGAAGAAAGCAATGTGAATACCTGGTTGATCGAAAGATTGAATGATCTATCTATCTATCTATCTATCTATCTATCTATCTAACTATCTATTTATTCAAAAGAGGGGAATATTCCTCTCTGTTATTTTTTAAAATTTCAGAAAGCATAAGTAGAACCATTTTCACCCTTGTCCTTATTCTTCTATCTGAAACGCCACAATTTCATGTTAAAGACATGAGTCTTAAAGGCAGCCTCCAAATATTGCTGGATTGTCTCCTGCTGCTGCCCAAGAAAGGTAGATGTGAGGCACTACATGTGGTAGAGAAAATTCTGCCTTGTGGCTGGACTGGAAGAGCAGCAGTGACAGGGACAGCACCAGGATACCAAGTATTAGTATTGCTATTTCACTGTTTTATGTTTGTGTCTTCTGATGTTTATCTAGCCCAGAAAGAAGAAAAGGACAGTTGGAGTGACATGACCTATCACCTCATAGGTACTGTAACAGTTCACTCTGTGTGCTATGGACCCAATCACTCCCTGGGTAGTATAACACATAATTTTCATTGACTTTGGTAGCAGTTGAACACAGGCAAGTAAAGGCAAAATTTGGTCTTTTGGCTGCTGTTATTTTGTGCTTGAAGATTGCAAAGGCAAATAAAGGTCTGTGTGATTCCCTTCCTTCTGAGTAAACTACTCTGTGAAAAAGACAAAAAAAAAAAAAAAAAAAAAAAAAAGAAAAAAAGAAACTTGCTGCAATGTCATTATCAGTTTGAAACCTCAGCTTGTGTCACTGTAAAAAGAAGGGGAATATGAGCCAAGTTTTTCAAAATGTCAAGAATTATCTCTGCTTTGTCAGATTTGAGAGTGGCGTCATGGGGCTTAATTAGACATCGTGTAATAGAAAATGCAGGGGTGTTAGTCAGTAGTGAGTGTCTTTCACAGAGATATAAACATTCGTGCTGCTACATTATTCCACATCTTTCCAGTGAGCTTGTGAATGACCTAAAATATAAAGAAAGATTATTTTACTATGAAATGCTATTAAATGTCAGTCTGATGTCTCAGGTATAAATCCTTCCTTACTTGTTTCTAAAAGATTTTTCAAAATCTACTAAAGGAATCTACTACAAGGATTAGGATTTTTAAATGTAAAAGTTTGGAATTACTTATTTAACTGGTGCTTTGTTATGGGAAAACTTCAAGAATCTACTGGGTAATTCTGAAAATATATCCCCCCCTCCCCCATCACCACCACTTGAGAGGCTTTCAATTTGTAGGAGGTTGAAAGTATTGCATTCACAATTCAGCTATGCTTTTCCAAAGGCGTATGTGCATGAGCCTCTCCTCTAAATACAAAATGCCCTGATACAATTAGATACAAAAATAATATAGACTCCTGAGTTTTGGGCATCTCTTTGAAGAAACATAGCTTTAGGAACATGTAATCTTTGATAACTATAAGTATTAATAAATTTTAAAACGATTAAATCCCAAATAAAACCTGGTACCATTTTTTTTTTTTTTTCATAATTTCATTTTGTTTGTTTGTTTGTTTGTTTGTTTCTTACCCAATTTATTAGAGCTTTAGATAATACCAGAAGACTGAATTTTAAATAATTCTTGAAGGGGCATGCAGAGCTAATTGTACTGGGTTATTTGAGTGTTAAAAGAAAGTAATAATGGATGAACCATTGCAAAATGCCACCCAAGATTCACGGCTGTAATAATGCACTTTCCCTACTGTGATGATTGAATGCGTATTGAACCTTGACAGAAATTTAGGACAGATTATGATAGAATTCTTAAGTTGGCTGTTTATATATATTTTTTTTCAATAATCATAGAAGTAATATCGAATAAAGTGAGTGGTTTTCCTCCCCGAGGTAGGCTAGCATTGACATAAAACTACTATGTCAAAGAAGTCTCTTTCACAGTCCTTGAAAATCTATATCCATTTCAGTTGCATTGCTTTACAAAATGCTTCTTCTGCATTTCAGCAGTTAAAGTTTTCCAATAGAAATTTCAAGTATTTTTTGCTTTGTTTTTGAGATGCTATTTTTGAGATGATGTTGCTCAAGCCTGAGATTACACTTTAGATTTAACAGGTGTCTGTAATGCAAACATCTTGTATACTCAATGATATCAAGAGACTTCAACATTTTTTATATAGAGTAGTGTTCTGAAGTATGGATCACACAATGAGAAAACATTGTGTTCTGGTCCCATGCATTTTCATACTGCTTCACTTTACTTGATATATGGAAATATAGATGACATATAGAAAATTATAATGATGGGCACCAAATAGAACTATAGAGAAATGCATGACAGTTTCTGTTACGACCTCTACTTCTGGGCTAAAAGACAAAACAAATCCTTTTAAAAATCTGTGAGATCATGGCTTAGATGCCTGCATCTAATAATGTAGGCTGATGACTGATGCATTCACGCATGATTTGTGCAAATATTAATATATGTTGCATCCACTTATAGTTTTTCATATACATTTTGTTTGGCTTTATTTCCTACTTTATAGATACAGATATCTGTAAAGCCTAGCTGGAGTTTCTGCGTGAGGGAAGTAAAGAAAGCACTATCACTGCAACATGCACAAGTTTTCCTTTTGTTAGTTCATTAGAAGAAATGTCTGCTTAATGATCCCGTCTCTAATTATTTACACCTTTCAAAACATCCACTTCATGTGCAGAAATTCCTAGTTCTCACATAAATTATGCTTTTTAAAATATAACCTGCCAGCTTAGGGTTTTCTTCAGCATGGTTTATAAATTATATATATATATATATATAATTTATTATATTATAATAAATAATATTTCTTTACTTCCCTCACGCAGAAACCTGAGACATCTTTAACAGCCAATTTGATAGCAACTGCCTTTTCCCCAATTTTCCAAATAATATACTATATTGTAACCTGTCACATTAGATTATATCCATCATATAGCTCTAGAGCATCTGATTTGACATAATGGGATGTGAAGGCAAGTATTAGATATGAAGGGAATAAAAGATTTTCATAAATGTCAAGGATGCATTTGTGTGTTTGTGTATCCTCACTTATCTTACTGTTAATGCATAAAAGCCCCCTTTTGCTCACATTTAGGGTTTGACTTCAACCCACTCTACCAAAGACACTTTGAGTTCAGAATAAACCTGTGTCCTTAGCTCAGCCTACCACACTACAACACATTTCCATCTCTGTTAAGTAACATCACTCATTCTTTCACAGGCGTGTCTGTTGACATTTGAGTGATTTAAAGATACTTTACTTATGAAAAAAAAAAAAAGTCTCAAATGCTTTCTCTCCACCCCCTTCCGCCCCCCTTTTTTTTTCTTTGTATTATCTAGGTTTCTCTTGTATGCGTACTTATGATCTTATGATCAGGATCATTTTTCACCCCAAGGCAAAATTTGTGAGTTTTAGAAGTAACTCTCATTTACTTTCTATTTCTTCAGAAGAATGATATATGTAAACATAGTTTTCTATGAATAGGGGGAGGATTACTGAAATTGATCTGTATTATTGAAAATGATCTGTAGTTTTGGTTTTTGGTGCATAGAACAATGACAGTCAATAAAAATAAATAAATAAAGTATGTAAAATTAAAGTATGTAAGATATAATTAAAGTATGTAAGGTATTTTCCCTGCAAAACAGGAAGATTCTGAATTTTAAATAGAGAATAAAGCATTACAAATGATGATTAAAATGATGATTAGTACTTCACTAAACTAGTTGCTGATTATAAAAGGCTTCCTTTACATTTCAACATACTCTCTTCTTTGACATGGAAAATCGACTCTTACTATTGTTTATGTTGGAGTTGGACTTGATGATCCTCATGGGTCCCTTCCAACTTGGATATTCTATGATTCCATTATTCTATGTTGAATAATGTATTCAAGATAAGCTACCAATACAACATACAAGGAGCCAAATATTCAATAAATAAATAAATGCACAACTTAGTCACTTTTTTTTTTTTTTATGTCTATTTGCCAGCTAAAACAAAGACCATTTCCATTATCATGCTGTTGTTGCATTATCCTTGGATTATGCTTTTTTGCTAATGAGAGTTGTGATGGCAATTTTTATGGTTTTATTTTTATTCTATATATGTTATTCTATTTTTCCCAAACAGAATGAATTAAAAAAGAAAGCATTATCGTTTTGAGAAAAACACACACACACACACACACAAATCATAACATTAAGAACTATTTGAAAGACATTTAGTTCTGAATCACAGAATCAAAGAACAGAAACATTAAATGCTTTGGGTTCAAAAAGTCCTTAAAGATCATCTGATTTCAACCCCCCTGCCATGGGAAACCAGGTTATTAAAAGCCCCATCCAACCTGGCCTTAAACACTTCCAGGGATGGGGCATCCACAACTTCTCTGGGCAACCTGTTCCAGTGCCTCACTGCCATCCCAGTAAATAATTTCTTCCATATTTCTAAACTTAAATCTGCCCTCTTTTAGTTTAAATTCATTACTCCTTCTCCTATCATTACACTCCCTAGCAAAGAGTCTCCCCCAGCTTCCCTGTAGGGTACTGTAAGGCAACTATAAGGTCTCCCTGGAGCCTCCCCTTCTCCAGGCTGAATCTCTTTGAGAAAATGGAATAGTAAATGAGAGAATATTCTGATGACCCACCTATACACCAATAGCAATAAATTTCCTTCATTTTTTAATGTTGCTATAATGTTGACTTATAACATAGCTATTCTTATTGCTCTTACAGTTTAGTAAAAGAACTAAGTGATTATACCGAGTGAAGTGAGTCACAGCTAAAATATTGGATAAAAGAAGATACTTAAAAAAAAAAAAAAAAAAAAAAAGGATTAAGTATTACTATTTTCATGGAAATATTCAAGCTGTGAGGCTTAGTTCAGGTTTTGTATTTGGTCTTTTAATTCTCATCTTTAGGTATCCATATCAACAGCCTGAAAATACAGAAAGTAATGATGCAGATATATTTGCAGATGACATATTTAACATCAAAGAAAGGTTTGTTCGAGATCAAGGAAATCAAGAGAATTTTAGATATCTAAGGGAGCTGAAAAAAAGTAGTGAATGAAACTTAATACAATACATTCAAATTGTAGGAAAAAAATAGACTATAGAGGGCTGCATCAGAAGAGGAATGGCCAGCAGGTCAAGGGAGGTGATTTTGACCCTCTACTCTGCCCTTGTGAGGTCTCTCTGCATCCATGTCTGGGGCCCCCAGAACAAGAATAATGTGGACCTGTTAAAGTACGTACAGAGGATGGCTAAAAAAAGTATCAGAGGGTTGGAGCACTTCTGCTCTGAAAAAAGGCTGAAAGAGATGGGACTAATCAGCCTGAAGAAGAGAAGGCTCCAGGCTGACCATTTTGCGGCTTTTCAATACTAAATGGAAGTTTGTGACAAAGATGAAGAGCAACATTTTGCTCAGTCAGATATTGACAGGATAAGGGAGAATTATTTTAAATTAAAAGAGGGGAGATTTAGATAAGATTTTAGGAGGAAATTTTTACTGTAAGGGTGGTGAAGTGCTGAAACAGGTTGTCCAGGAGAAGCTGTGAATGCCCCATCCCTGGAGGTGTTCAAGACCAGGCTGGATGAGGCCCTGGGGCCATGTCAGGGGGGTTGGAATCTTTGAGGTCCATTCCAACCCAAGCAATTCTATGATTCTGTGATTATAGATTTTCATGTGCATATAAATGGATTGGGGAGCTCATTAGGACAGGATGTGGTTTAGGTAGAATACTTTTTTTGTTTGTTTGTTTAAGAAATCACAATGAAAATCAAATTTTAATCAAATTTTAACTTTTAACAAATGGTAGGCCACTATTTTGAAACGAATATTTCAAACTTAAAGTATTCTCTGTCTTTTAGATTGAATAACCCTGGATCTGACTGATCTAGGTTTCCTTTCTTCCTCTGTCAGAGATGGGATATTGAACTAAATAGAACTTGGATCCATTCCAGAGTATCACTTCTCTCTTTGTTCTCAATGCACCATGCGTTCATAGTAAAGCTCAATATCAAAGTAAACGCACGTTCCCTGTAGTGAGGAGTGAGAGACATGGTCCTTACTTCAGAAATTTAAAAGTGAAAAGAGGTGGAAATGAAAACAGGGAAACTATTTACAACAGAAAGTAAGTGATAGAGGAAAAGATGTAGATGGTATTTATGTGGAATTTATTGGCATAAGCAAGCTCTGGTAGAGGACAGTATGGTAAATTCAACTTCAATTTAAGTTGATCTGGTCTTCAGTTGAATATGTAATCACTATGTAAAGACACTTTCAGGTTTTAATCTTCTGTTTCCTTCCATATGAAGAAGAGAGAGTATTAAGTCAGGGTCTCAGTCTGTGGCAACATTATGTTCAAAGGGGATTCCTGGCCCCAAATTTAAGTTCGTTTTTTTTTGCTGATGTTACCAGTATTTGCCATTGCATCAAAAATTAGCTTGCTTGAACCCTGTAACTAGTCTAAGTAGATTTTCCCAAGTCAGTCCCCAAATTCACACTGTTCAGCTTGTAGAATTTGTCATCACTAAATAGTTTAACTATCTGATATTTCAAATAGACCTCTGTACAATTGCCACATATTCAGAAGATACTGTCTTGGCAGCTTTACAGTTTAGATTGTTCCGGGCATTATTTATTTATTTATTTATTTATTTATTTATTTATTTATTTAAATCTGTCACAAACTCATAGTCTGCAAAACTTTCATAAACATTTCTAATCAACCAATCTAATCTCAGTGCTAATCACTGCTATTGAATTATGTGTCCTCTGAATTTTAATTTTGAGATTTATTCTGTTGTGAGCCTCTCGGTCACTGTCAAGGTAAACAATTAGGAGCTAATCTGCCTGTTGCTTAGCCATCAGTGTGTACTGAAGAGATACTAGCTTCATTACAAGACAATGGCTTCATCCTTCCTTCATGCACAGTTAAGAACTTGCAGCTGCCTTGGCTGCCTCTTTGGGGCTCAATAGATAAAAGAGTCCATTACCATTAAGAGCCCATTAAATCATTAACTTTATTTCTGAATATAAGTTTAGTAATAACATGATTACAGGGATCAGTGGGCAAGAACATCCATCCTATTTTTGTTGTACCAATACCAAAACTCATACCAAAAGTTGTTAGTCTTCCGGTGTCTTAGCAGGCCTTATACCAGGAAATGCTTTCCCTTCTTTTGATACATCTTGAAATAGTCCAACATAAGGAAAGCTTTCTTTGCATAGGCAAAATATTTGTCCTTTCCAATGTTCTCATAGGAACATTCTTGATGTTTCTTTACAGAAAAATTTGAGGACCAAAAGCACCAGAAAACTTAGTAAAACTTTAATTACTTAAATATATAGATATATAGATATATATAGTTACATGAGTTTAGGGCAATCGTTTTCTCTCTGTTGTCTATCTATATCCCTTAGTATCATCTATCAACAAATCCTCAGTGGAAATATTAGATGAATTGGTATTCCTAGTGTCCTTAAAGGTTCTCAACAGTCTGTACCAAGCTACCTAGTACCTTAGCAGTATATCTGGCTAATCTGTAAATCAGATATGCTGCAAACTTATTCTAATATTCTGTAAATTCCATGAAATTCACATTCAATGTAGAAATATGAGAGTTACAATAACCATTTTAATGGTTTTAAAAGGGAGAAAAGATGACCCTTTAAATCAGAATAAAAATATTAACAAAAGTTGCATAAGAAAATGTTTTCTATTTAAAAAGCACGTGAAAGTCTTGGTCATATTTCCATTATGATACCATCTATTGCAGTTTAGATCAAAACTATGATTCTGTTTAATTTCAGCATAACCCTTTCATGTTCTGACTCAATATATTATTAAACAACTGTAGAAAACATTTACATGAAATTCTCAGACATGGTGAGTACAATTTATGATGTCTTATGAGAATTACCAGACTTGCCTTACAGAGAGTTTTACCCATGTATTTAATGGAATGGGCATCTCTGAAGAAGTTAAGTCTGAAAGATTAAAGTTCAAATGTTACCATCAAATTATGAGTTTACACATCCCACCAATTTCAGTAGAACTTCTAACACTGATTTTGGAGAGGCAAATAAGATTTGCCAGTGTGCTAGACATGTATAAGAAAAGACTTATTAAGCCAAGCTAATTAAATGAAAATAGTAAGCCAAATAATTAAGATGAAAGTCATGACCTGTAATGATCCCAAGTCCTGTCTATGACACAGAATTAATCTTTAATCATGCCTAATGGCTGCTTGCATATTTAATGCCTTCTACAGCTACTATCCTTCCCAAAGGGAATCCTTAGTTATTTTCTTCTTTCAGAAGTTCCTTTGGGAATATGGGCTAATTGCTTCTACAGAGCAACAAAGTAGTTCAAGTTTTCAGAGCTTTTCCTTTTATTTTTATTTATTTATTTTTTTTCCTTTTGATTACTGTCAGCAGTGTAAGTATACATAAACTTTTGGTTGTGTCCTCAATGCCATCACATTTAAGACCAAGCTCAAGAGTTCCTTGAAGAACCTTAAACTTGAGATACTGCATAGCAATTATTTAGTAACTAATTTGCTTAGTTACTACTTAGTTACTGTTGAGACAGCATAAGCTGTATTTCATTGGGGTTAATGGAAGAGACAGTTTGATACATTGTTCAGGTCAAGATTAATTAATCACAGAATTTCTAGGTTGGAAGAGACCTCCAAGATCACCGAGTCCAGCCACTGACCTAACACTAACAGTCCGCCACTAAACCATATCCCTAAGCTCTACATCTAAATGTCTTTTAAAGACCTCCAGGGATGGTGACTCCACCACTTCCCTGGGCAGCCCGTTCCAACATCTAACAACCCTTTCGATAAATAAGTTCTTCCTAACATCCAACCTAAAACTCCCCTGGCACAACTTAAGCCCATTCCCCCTTGTCCTGTCAGCAGGCACGTGGGAGAACAGACCAACCCCCACTGCACTACAGCCTCCTTTGAGGTACCTGTAGAGAGGGATAAGGTCGCCCCTGAGCCTCCTTTTCTCCAGGCTGAACAATCCCAGCTCCCTCAGCCACTCCTCGTAGGACTTGTTCTCCAGACCCCTCACCAGCTTCATAGCCCTTCTCTGGACTCGCTCAAGCAATTCGATGTCCTTCTTGTAGTGAGGGGCACAAAACTTAACATAGTACTCAAGGTGAGGCCTCACCAGAGCCAAGTACAGGGGGACGATCACTTCCCTAGCCCTGCTGGCCACACTGCTTCTTATACAAGCCAGGATGCTGTTGGCCTTCTTGGCCACCTGAGCACACTGCTGGCTCATATTCAGCCAACTATCAACCAATACTCCCAGGTCCTTCTCTGCCTGGCAGCTCTCCAACCACTCATCTCCCAATCTGTAGCTCTGCTTGGGGTTGTTGTGCCCCAGGTGGAGGACCCGGCACTTGGCCTTGTTGAACTTCATGCAGTTGACCTCAGCCCATCGGTCCAGCCTATCCAGATCCTCCTGCAGAGCCTTCCTACTCTCGAGCAGATCGACACACGCATCTAACTTGGTGTCATCTGCAAACTTACTGAGGGTGGACTCAATGCCCTCGTCCACATCATCAATGAAGATATTAAAGAGGACCGGCCCCAGCACCGAGCCCTGGGGAACGCCACTAGTGACCAGCCTCCAACTGGATTTGACTCCATTCACCACGACTCTTTGGGCCCGGCTATCCAGCCAGTTTCTAACCCAACGAAGCATGCACCAGTCCAAGCCAAGAGCAGACAGTTTCTTGAGGAGAATGCTGTGGGAAATGATGTCAAAAGCCTTGCTGAAGTCAAGGTAGACCACATCCACAGTCTATCCCTCATCCACCCAGCGCGTCATTTTGTCATAGAAGGAGATCAGGTTCGTCAAGCAGGACCTGCCTTTCATAAACCCATGCTGACTGGGCCTGATCGCCTGCTTGCCCTGCAAGTGCCGCGTGATGACTCTCAAGATAATCTGCTCCATGAGCTTCCCTGGCACTGAGGACAAACTGACAGGCCTATAGTTCCCTGGGTCAGTCCTCCGGCCCTTCTTGTAGATGGGCGTCACGTTTGCTAGCCGCCAGTCAACTGGGACCTCCTCCAATAGCCAGGACTGCTGATAAATGATGGAAAGCGTCTTGGCCAACTCCTCTGCCAGTTCTCTCGGTACCCTCAGGTGGATCCCATCCGGCCCCATCGACTTGTGCACATCCAAGTGCCGTAGCAGGTCACCAACCATTTATTTGTGGATAGTGAGGGCCACATCCTGCTCCCCATCCCCTTCCACCAGTTCAGGGTACTGGGTATCCAGAGAACAACTGGTATTGCTGCTACAGACTGAGAAAAAGGCGGCATTAAGCACCTCTGCCTTTTCTTCATCTTTTGTAACAAGGTTTCCCCCCACATCCAGTAAAGGATGGAGATTTTCCTTAGTCCTCCGTTTTGCATTGATGTACTTGTAAAATGAGTTTTTGTTGTCTTTAATGGCAGTAGACAGATTGAGCTCCAGATGAGCTTTGGCCTTTCTAATTTTGTCCCTGCACAGCCTTGTAACATCCTTATAGTCCTCCTCAGTGGCCTGCCCTTTTTTCCAAAGATTATAAACCCTTTTTTTTCTCCTAAGCTCAAGATGCAACTCTCTGTTGAGCCAGGCCAGTCTTCGTCCACGTTGGCTCGTCTTTGGGCATGTGGGGCCAAACCACTCCTGCGCCATTAAGATTTCCCTCTTGAAGAGTGCCCAGCCTTCCTGGACTCCTCTGCCCTTCAGAACCGCCTCCCAAGGGACTCTACCAGTCCCTTTAACTGCATGAAGTTCAACAAGGCCAAGTGCCGGGTCCTGTACCTGGGGCACAACAACCCTAAGCAGAGCTACAGGCTGGGAGATGAGCATTTGGAAAGCTGCCTGTCAGAGAAGGACCTGGGGGTATTGGTTGATAGTTGGCTGAATATGAGCCAGCAGTGTGCTCAGGTGGCCAAGAAGGCCTGGCTTGCATAAGGAACAGCATGGCCAGCAGGTCCAGGGAAGTGATTGTCCCCCTGTACTCGGCTCTGCTGAGGCCGCACTTTAAATACTGTGTTCAGTTTTGGGCTCCTCGCTACAAGAAGTATATCAAGGTGCTTGAGCGAGTCCAGAGAAGGGCTACGAAGCTGGTGAGGGGCCTGGAGAACAAGTCCTATGAGGAGCGGCTGAGGGAGCTGGGATTGTTCAGCCTGGAGAAAAGGAGGCTCAGGGGCGACCTTATCGCTCTCTACAAGTACCTCAAAGGAGGCTGTAGCGAGGTGGGGGTTGGTCTGATCTCCCACATGCCTGCTGACAGGATGAGGGGGAGTGGGCTTAAGTTGTGCCAGGGGAGTTTTAGGTTGGATGTTAGGAAGAACTTCTTTATCGAAAGGGTTGTTAGACGTTGGAACGGGCTGCCCAGGGAAGTGGTGGAGTCACCATCCCTGGAGGTCTTTAAAAGACGTTTAGATGTAGAGCTTAGCGATATGGTTTAGTGGGGACTGTTAGTGTTAGGTCAGAGGTTGGACTCGGTGATCTTGAGGACTCTTCCAACCTACAAATTCTGTGATTCTGTGATTCAGTGTCCTGAGCAGCTCAAAGTCAGCCGTCCAGGAAGTCCAGTACAGTGGTTTTGCTGGTCCCCTTCCTGGCCTCGCCAAGAATAGAGAACTCCACCATTTGGTGGTCACTCTGCCCAAGACAGCCCCTGACCACCACATCTCCCACCAGTCCTTCTCTGTTTGTGAAGAGAAGGTCTAGCGGGGCGCCACCCCTGGTAGGCTCACTAATCAGCTGTGTCAGGAAGCTATCTTCCACGCTCTCCAGAAACCTCCGTGACTGCTTTCTCTGGGCTGTGTTGTGCTTCCAGGATATGTCAGGGAAGTTGAAGTCCCTGACGAGAACAAGCGCCGATGATTTCGCAACTTCTGTCAGCTGCCTGTAGAACTCCTCATCCGTCTCCTCGTCCTGGTTCGGCAGTCTATAACAGACCCCGACCAGGACGCTAGCCTTGTTGGCCTTCCTGCCGATCCTAACTCAAAGGGACTCAACCTTGTTATTCCCAGCCTCGAGTTCCACAACATCGAAAGATTCTCTAATATAGAGAGCCACACCACCATCCCTTCTGTGCTGCCTGTCCCTTCTGAAGAGTTTATAGCCAGTCACTGCAGCACTCCAGTCATGAGAGTGGTCCCACCACGTCTCCGTGATGGCAACCAAGTCATAGCCTGCCTGCTGCACGATGGCTTCCAGCTCCTCCTGTTTGTTACCCATGCTGCGTGCATTAGTGTAAATGCACTTCAGCTGGGCCATTGCCTTATCCCCCGGCCTTGCCATTGTTCCCCCTGGCACAGCTCCAACAAGCCTTGTTTCAGCCCCATCCCCCATCTTATCTAGTTTAAAGCCCTCTCAATGAGCCCCGCCAGCTCCTCGCCCAGAATCCTTTTTCCCCTTAGAGATAGAGACCCACCTGCAGCCATCAGGCCGGGTGCCGAGTAAAGTGCCCCATGGTCAAAAAAAAAACCACAAGATTTCTGTGCTGGCACCAGCCCCTGAGCCACGTGTTTATCAGGTGGGCTTTTCGTGTCCTGTCAATACCTCTCCCTGCCACTGTAGGGATAGACGAAAACACCACCTGTACTCCCGCTCCCTCCACTGATCACCCCAGCCCTCTAAAGTCCTGTCTGATAGCCTTGAGGCTTCTCTCTTCAATGTCATCACTGCCAGCCTGGACTATCAAAAGAGGATAATAGTCGGAGGGGCGAACCAGGTTGGGAAGTTTCCTGGCAACGTCCCTGACCCTGGCCCCAGGGAGGCAGCAGACTTCTCTGTGGGTAGGGTCAGGCCGACAAATAGGGCCCTCTGTTCCCGAGAAGAGAGTCTCCCACAACAATCACCCTTCTTTCTTTTTTGGTGGAGGCAGTCCTGAGGCGTAGAGTTGACTTCCTCTCCCTAGGCATCCTCCTGGGTACACTTGCTACCTCTTCCTCAGCCACCGGTCTCTCAAGCTCCAGGGCCTCAAACCTGTTGCTTAAGGGCACCTTGGAAGGTGGGGCTGGAAGGGGAGAGCATTGCCTGCGATGTCGAGCAGGGACCTGTCTCCATTCCTCTTCAAATCCCAGGTCCCCTCCCTCTGCCTGACAGCGACAGGGCAGGGGGTCCACCCCCATTTGGGGTGTCTCACCTTGGTACCTCTCCTTGAGGCCCTGCAGGGAGTCACTCCACCAGTCTCTCTCCCACTCGCACTCCCTGATATCCCTCAACTTCTCCACCTCCTCCTTGAGCTCCGCCACCATGCGGACCAGGTCATCCACTTGCTCACACGTCAGGCACGTCATTTCTTTGCCTCCCGCCGATGGCAGCAACAGGCTCAGACACTCCCTGCACCCGGTGACCTGAACTGCTGCTTTTTTGAACGGGTAGTCGGTCTGGTTGTGTACCGTCTTTCTGGAGAGCGCACCGTGCCTGGTGGAGACCATTGCAGCCTAGCTAACGACTGTCGTTAAGGAGGTGTTCGTATGGGCGGGGGAGAGCGCTCTGCCCTTCCTGCTCGCCCTGCCTGCACTAACTGCTGCGCTAACTGCCGCGCTAACTACGGACTGCTGCGCCACTCCTTTCTGACTCGCCATGCCCTGTTTGCCCGACCTGTTCGCTGCGCTGCTGGTCCAAATTTAGTTTAAGGGACAGCAAATAAAAGCTGCTTCTTGTTTTTCTTCTTTTTCTTCTTTTTCTTTTTCTTCTTCTTTTTTTTCTTCTTCTTCTTCTTCTTCTTCTTCTTCTTCTTCTTCTTCTTCTTCTATTCTTTTTCTTTTATTCTTTTTCAATGTTTAGACAAAGGGCAGTTTCAGGGTCTGACTGCTTGGGGTAGCTAACAGAGATAATCGTCACAAGTGGACAAAGCGATAGCTTCCCAAGTGATGACTCAAGAAAAATGAGGTGTCACCTGCTCCAACCTTTCCAGTTCCTATATAAAGCACAACTGCTTCTTAAGTAGAAATGAATGGCTCTGACGGCCTCCTCTCTTTCCCCTGGAAGCTGTTATAAAGAGCAGCACTGTGGCCACGTGCACCGAGTGCAGCAGGGGCAGTTCAGGAATTATTGCCCAGAGCACCTTTGGTGGTACACCAGTTCTTCTCTTACCATCACTCTAGGACCAACCGATTGTCCTCAAATAATGATTTACAGGCAACTTTTGCTTGCCTGTTACTGCAAGGAAAGGAGACTTCTGTTCTCTTCTCGGGCCCTGCAGTGCCTCAGGAACCCGTCCCCAGCGCCTTGCTCCCCGGCTGCTGCTGCCAGCAGCGGGCAGCTGCTGCTGTTTTGTTTTAAAAATAAATAAATAAAAACCACCACCAACAACAACAAACCAACA
This sequence comes from Heteronetta atricapilla, assembly GCA_011075105.1. NCBI lineage: Eukaryota > Metazoa > Chordata > Aves > Anseriformes > Anatidae > Heteronetta > Heteronetta atricapilla. Next base: position 168,242,523 of record CM021731.1, read on the forward strand.
CAGATCTATTTGTTAGCTTTCATTCATCAGGGGAGATCATTATGTGTGTTTCTGTGTCCAATAACTTTATACTGCATCCTCACACTTCATGATTTGACATTCACCTGCTTCTCTTTAGCTCATTCACTAAAGGGTCTGTAAATTTTTATTGTCTCAATTTTTAAAATAAGGTATGCATACTTTCTAGGTAAGAGGATGATGATGATGGTGATGATTATTACTATTATTTCCATCTGACAATGAGAAGGCATTTAAAAAATAAGTGAATTTCATTATAATCCTGATTCAGTAAATCATTTAAACACGTGTTTAGTCTTCTGTATCTTCTGGACTTTACATTTCAGATGTTCTGCTAGTATAAGATAGCATAAACCTCTGTGACTTACACCACCTTCAGAATTGGTTCAGCCTCCGTACCAAGAGCCATGTGTTGTTCCTGAGGGGTGCATGCCAGGTTGTGTTTCTGTTCTGTATCAACTCTGCAAAGCTTAAAATGTTTCTGCTGCTCATTAGGCTGAGTAGAGAGTCCCAAATCCTTGTCAAGACATGGCACAGGTCAGGGAATCTGCAGAGATCTGTTAGGTCAGGGCTCGTCTCACCACTCCAGCCAGCAACAGAACAGCCAGGGGCACAGGGGCAGCCCGAGACCCAGGCATCAGGCACCTCCTTGGCAGCAGGGATATGCTGAGCCTGAGGACATGGACTCTTGTTGCCTCCCTTGTCCCAGGAGCATGTAAGTCCTGTAAGGCCTGCCCCTGTAAGGCCTGCCCCTGAAGGCCTGTGAGGGTCTTATAGAGCACTGAAAATCCTTTTCTAAGCATCTATTTTCTAAGGCTTCTAAGTTGTAAATACAGTTTGGATTGTTAATTCTCAGGTACATTCACTTTTATTTGCTCTATTAAAATACGTTTTGTTCAGTAGGGCCTTTGAGCTCAGTGATCTACATCATTCTGTAAGAGTAACTTGTCCTTAGTATTTATTACTCCCTCAATCTTCATGTCATCTGTAAACTTCACAGGTAAAAATCATCCAGCAAAATACTAATAAAAAATACACGGATAGTGTTGGACTTACAAATGCTCTGCAGGACTTGAGTCGGGAGCACAGAACTGGTAATGTAAGAAGTAAGTAAAGGGGAGAAATCCATTCTCCTTCCTTTTGTATTTCAGTAAAGATTGTATTAGCCGTGTGAGGAGTCATTTTGCCACATATTCCTCTGTAGAACTTTTAATATTTTTTGGGGGGCGTGGCATTTGAAAACATGTGGCCCATCATGTCAAGTGGAGGCTCAAAGAAAGATGCTCAGTGGTTTTAGTGTAGTGTTGTGGCAGTATATGTCTATGATTTGAAACAGCGTCTCACCAGTAAACTTGGGGGAATGATAAAAAGATGATGATGTTGAACCAATGTCAAGAATGTCACTCTGTGCATTTCCAGTTCTGGGTGACCCTGCAGAATCAAATTGTTCTATGTTTTAACCATTCTATATCACAATCAAGGAAAAATATTCTTTTCATTACTAACTAGAAAAATGCATTACATTTTGTGAACTCCTCTGTCTGATGTAGTGAGCACCTGCTCACTGCAAGTCACTCTTTTTTCTAATACTTTGTAAAACCTACAGGGGTTTTGAAGGGCAATAGTTTCTTATTTATTTATTTAAAGTTATTACAGCTTCTTTAAACTACTGGGCTTATTTGATAAGGAGTCCTGCTGTCATATTTTTTTGCCTTTTCTAAATCAAATTGTAGAGCTTAGGAATATGGGATATGGTTTAGTGGGGACTGTTAGTGTTAGGTTAGAGGTTGGACTCGATGATCTTGAGGTCTCTTCCAACCTAGAAATTCTGTGATTCTGTGAAATAGAACACACAGAGATGAGCAGTACTTGGGGACTGAAAGAACAAACAGTTCATCTTATGATCTGAAATGTCTGCTATGAAAATATCAACATCTTCAAGACAGAATAAAGTGGTGGGACATTAAAATGTATGTGAGTTTATATAACTGTTTTCTTCTGTCTTTTTCTATTTTTTGTCTTTGAAGGTAGATGGGAAAGTAAGAACACAAAAGTGAGCTAAATTAATGAAAAGCACAACTGGAATGTTTGCATTGTCTACTCATGTGTCATCAGGATGGAAAGCTTTATTTAAGTGCACCTTTGTCTCTTACTTAAACAAGTAGGATAAATCTAATGAGTGTGAGCATGCATTATTTGTATCCAAATAAGCCCTGTCTGTGTCTTTTGTCAGGCAGAAAAATAATGATAAAAAGGAAAGCAGATTAGCTCTTTGACAGTGACAGTTCCCTGTACAAGACTTAACAGTCACTGATGGTGTTTAATGTGTAACTGTACTGTATAAATGTACCTTTAAGATGAAATTGCATAAAGAAACTAAAACATTGGCTTACTGGGTTTAGCTGTAGTTGGACATTGTATGTTGCAAAAATCCCAACAGAGCCTACTGTTCAAAGTTTCATTGTTACTGTTTGTTAACGTGACAATGATCAAAGCTATCCAGGCTGAAACACTCATGTATTCTAATTAAACAAACAAGCAAACAAAAATCACTACTCCTACCTCTTACATATTTAATCCTTACAGTATGTACGCCTAACAAAGGAATAATTGGTAAACTTATAAAGTTAAAGTTATAGAGAAAGGAATACTGAAATCAATTTCCAGGGGCACTGTGATTTGATGCAGCCAATTTTTGCCTCGTTTCATTTGTAATAACAGCATTGGTCATTTACTGAGAGGTGAGTTTCTGGCAATTGGCCAGGTAGTTGAACACGCTACTACTGCAGTTGAAAATATGACAATAAGAAATGGTACTAAGCAGTCTGATTTATACCTGCTTTGAGCTTTTCCTTGGGGGGGGGGGGGGGGGGGGGGGGGGGGGGGGGGGGGGGGGGGGGG
>CM021731.1:168245541-168308647 GCA_011075105.1 Heteronetta atricapilla
CCCCCCCCCCCCCCCCCCCCTCCCCCCAAAGAAGCATGCAAAGGCAGGCTTTACAGAATCACAGAATCACAGAATTTCTAGGTTGGAAGAGACCTCAAGATCATCGAGTCCAATCTCTGACCTAACACTAACAGTCCCCACTAAACCATATCCCTAAGCTCTACATCTAAACGTCTTTTAAAGACCTCCAGGGATGGTGACTCCACCACTTCCCTGGGCAACCCGTTCCAATGTCTAACAACCCTTTCGATAAAGAAGTTCTTCCTAATATCCAACCTAAAACTCCCCTGGCGCAATTTAAGCCCATTCCCCCTCGTCCTGTCAGCAGGCACATGGGAGAACAGACCAACCCCCACCTCGCTACAGCCTCCTTTGAGGTACCTGTAGAGAGCGATAATGTCACTCCTGAGCCTTCTTTTCTCCAGGCTGAACAATCCCAGCTCCCTCAGCCACTCCTCGTAGGACTTGTTCTCCAGACCCCTCACCAGCTTCATAGCCCTTCTCTGGACTCGCTCAAGCACCTTGATGTCCTTGTAGCAAGGGGCCCAAAACTGAACACAGTATTTGAGGTGCGGCCTCAGCAGAGCCGAGTACAGGGGGACAATCACCTCCCTAGCCCTGCTGGCCACACTGTTTCTTATACAGGCCAGGATGCTGTTGGCCTTCTTGGCCACCTGAGCACACTGCTGGCTCATATTCAGCCGACTATCAACCATAATACGTGATAGTCCATTTGATTTATTCCAATCAGAAACAAGTCTGTGGTATATTGATCCTTGGTCTATTTTATTTGCTGTTTGTCATGTCATGTCCTGCAAGTTATTTTTATTTAATTTAAATTACCTGACCTTTTAAAATTGCAAAATAATTAACTGTCTTCCGTACAATGAGAGATGAGCTGACACTGAACTGCTCAGCTTGCTCAGCAGTTTAAACATCATCTAAATTTTCAACCAATTGCTTAAAAATAAAGGACTGATGACTGTGCATATTCTTTTCTATTTTCTATCAGCTCTTACACCACTTTCATTTCAGAGCCTACCTCAAGATTTGCAATTATATTTGAGAATGATAAGTGTTACTGTCTGGCTTCTTTAGGAACTTAATTTAAATTGTATGATTACAGTTATGTGCTGTTAAGTGTCCTAGTGTTAAATTTTTAGCTTTGATAGGCAAGACTACCAATTTATCTGGTGTGTCCAAATGACAGTTAATTATTGGGCAGAGCAAATGACAAGTTAGGGTGGTGATTCTTTTGGTGGGAAAGTAGCGGCTGAAACTACCAGCTATGCTCTATGAGTCAAAGAACAGTAAGGTGGAAGCTTGAGAGATTTCCTTTAAAAGTGCACTCCTGCTCAAAACTAAAATGCTAATGTAGGTTCACTCTACTTAAAATATCTAATTAGGCTATGTGAATAGGTACTTAATAGTTAAATCTTTACTCATATTGAACACAACTTAATAAATAGTCCTATTAAAATCAATAATGAGACTGCTTTGCAGTGAAGTGCTAGCCAATATGAGTAAGAATATGAAAATCTATCTTTAAGTCATAGTAACAGTGTACAAGATCCATAATTGATGGACTCATTTGCAGACCAGAATTAATATACGAGCTTTTGTCGTACTGAAAAAAAAAAAAAAAAAAAAAAAAAAAAAGTTGTTGCAATGTCTGCATTATGGCTTTTATTCATAGATTTTCTGGATTGTAATTGTTTACTAACTGACGTTTAATACAAACTTTAGTAAAATATCAGTCATTCCAGGATTAAACATTCATGGAAGCAGCTGGTACTGACAGCAGTTAATATAGTAGAGATTAAAGAGCACTTTGTAGGTATGTTCTCCAAAGCAGAATGTTTAGGACATTTAAACCTAAAGGGAATGGTCAATGGCAAATAAAAGCCTTATAACAAGATTTCAAAGGCCAAACAAGGTTGACAAGAATAATATATAATATATATATATATATATATTTCAAAAGTAACTCAAAACTCAGGTGTTTATTGATCCAAGTAATATTTTCCTTTCAAACTCATCCAGAGGCTAAGAGCCTCTGTTAAAACATCTGACAGAAACTCTTCCTAAAGGATTAATGAAATGAACTCTTCAGCAGTTTGCAAAAAGGGGTTCTTACATTAGTAGCTTAAAGAAAACAGACATACTGATTCACTTAGAAAGAATAATAATTACACTAAGGTTGCTTCTGTTCCACCTTTCCCTGTACACCACTTCCAAGTGATAAGTGGTATATTAGTCTAATCCTAATGGTAATTAATGTTGCATGTGAAAACAAAATCATTTTCAGACTGTCTTCTATCTTTATTCATATGTTATAACTTACCACACAGTATGTCTGTTTATATAAGTAAGATTAAGCTGTAAATTATTAGGCTTTTTAAGGAAAGATAGTGTAATTATGGACCTTACTATCTCTGTCTTTCTCTCCTTGTGACTTATGAAATGTCTGTGAGTAATACTCATGTAAAGATTTCACAGTGTTCAGTATATTTATCCGTGAAGTACAGAAGTCCTGTTATAGTCATGTTAGAAATCTGTACCTTTCCCCTCACTCTGTAAAGTCATAATAGAAGATAAAAACAGTTGCCTTAAATGCTTTTTGAAAATCTAATCTGGTGCTTGTTTTACTTTCTTGGCCCCTAACAACTTCAAAAATCAAGTCCAAAGTTACTTTGCCAAGATATTACTGAAAGAGAAAGGACTTTTACCCATATCCTAAACTTATGACCCAACCCTTGGATCACTTATTTACAGTAGGTTTTTTTTGTTTGTTTTTTTTTTTTTTTCAGTCTTTGGGCAGTCACAACTCTTATTTGTGCCAGTAGGAACAAAACTACTAATATTGATTGGAGTTATGAGCTGAGAGGGGTGAAAAAGTCTGCTTAGATAAATTTTATTTTGTACTCTTGCAAGATATTTTTCAGTAACCTATTTTATGGTGTTCTGCACCCCACTGAATTGTTGGTTAAAAAAAATGCATCTGACATAATTGACCACTGCACACTTAAAGGCAGACCCTTGTTTAGAGAATGGTGAAGTAGGAAGACAATATTAAGTTGGTTTATTTTAGGCCTCATTAGCAGTAAGGCTTGACTATGTCATTTTACCAAAATGGGTATTTTCAGTGTTTTGTGTAGAATCTAAAAGAATGCAGTAGAATTTGTATCTATTTTAAAATTAAATAGACATTTTCCCTTGAGTGTACACCAGGAGTGAAATTATGGCCCCATTCAATCTGATGGAACTTTTTGCAACTGATTTCAGTGGGACTAGGACATCACCCCAGGAGTGTACTTTGAGGCTAGCTAACATCTTTTTTAATGTACCCCCTACATAGCCTACTAAATATTCTTGTCATTACAGAATACAGAAGAGCCCATTTTCCAATTTGTCATGCTCTGACGAGCACTTTCATAGAGCTCCCCTCAACCCCTGTTGTTTCCTACTTACTAGTTAGAGCATGAAAAAGCCAGTGGGTCAGAGACTGCTTTCTCAGTCGTCACATATACCATATAACAGCTAACAGGGTATGAAGGCATCCTAACTGGCAACTCAAATTTAGTTAGAAGATTTTGTCATACCTGGTCCATCTGTTATTTGAAAAAAATATATATATTATAGGCATGGTTTAGTAATATATATATCTCTCTATATATTGTTTTTTTAAAAAAACAGCTGGCTTATATATGTCATAGGGAGAGAAGGCATGATGGGAAAGAATTGAAAAAATATATTTCTGAGCATCTCTTTTGCAAACACCGCAGAAAGATAAACAGCGCTTGGTGTTAATGACTGTATCATTTGTCAATTCTCGCAAAAAGCCATGTTTAAATTTGCGATGCATTTCCATAACTCTTAAAACAGATTACCTTTGTATATTCGTACTAAAACCCTAGAGTCTGTGATGTGTGCTGCCATCTCTGTAACAGTGCTGTGGCTGTTGCTGTTCCACAACACTACCTACAACTAAATGGGGTGTAGATATAAAGGAAAGGCACATAAAAACAGTTTTTCTCCCCCAAAAAAGAATACAGCAGGGTGGGACTTCATATTAATTACATTGAAGATGTTAAAATATGACAACTGAAATCTGAAACTGACTGCAGGTTTTCCTGTCTCTAAGAGCTCGGAGTGATTTATTCTGGATCTGATAGGAAAACGCTGTAGCCTTACCTGGTTTATTTAATTTACTGAACATTTACCTTCCACTCAGATATTCATATTTAAGAAATGTTTCAACTTCTTTGTGTAAACAGAATGAAAATGAAAATCTTAATGATAGAATAGGAATGGCAAAAATAAATGTGAATTAAATACCTGTTAACTTAACTGTAACTCAGAAGATATATGGTCTTCTGTTCTTATAATGCTTTTATCATAAAAATTACATTAAGAACTGCAGAAATTAATGCAATTAATAATGATTACAGTCTCATGAGAATGTAGCTATTCCTTTGTTTTTATGGACACATTCAAAATCTAATCCCACATTATAAAGTCCTGGGAATTAGATAATGTTCATTTTAGCTTCACTAGATGTTGCTCAAAATTTTCTCCGATATAAATTTTTGCAGGCTGCCATTTTATTTTACTTCCTGCGTAGATCTAAAGATTGGCTTTAGGATTTATCTTCAAAGCATTCTACAAACATAGCATTCTTCTAACTGTATTCAAGTGTACAATCATTTTTAGAGACTGAATTCATTCTTGTTTAATTGGGGAAGGTTTAGGGACTTTTTATAAGAGGGCTGATTAATAATTAAAGAACTAGTATGGGCCTGATCCAACTGCAGAATAAGAACCTCTGTGCCCTGCATATCTAATACACTCAACAGTTTTCAAGCTGATTTACTCAATGTACTCAATTGTATTGTTGCTAAGGTTACTCTACATTATGCTGCTTCACCCATGGCCAATATATATGTAAAGATAAAGAATATTCTTTATATCAGAAGATTTCATACAGTTTATCTTTTGGGGTGTTCTAATTCACTGCCTGAAAACTTATTAATATATATGTACAGTACACAGAAGGAAATTAAAACAAAACCCTTTCTTTCCATTATTTTTGTATGTTTGTATGCATGTTTGGTATTTTTTGTTATTGTTGTTTGTTTGTTTGTTTGTTTTTAAGGATTAGAGAGAATAATTATTTATACAGAGGGTGAGGGTGGGTCATTCAATTAAATATCTTGTTAAAACTGTCTGATCTTATTCCTGTTTGATTTTGTCCCCAAATATGAGTGCTATAAAAGTGGACTAGTGAATAGTTGTGTGATTGGAAATGTTTTTTTGTGTGTGTGTGTTTGTTTGTTTTTAAATTTATTGTCATTCTAGACTCCCTTACTGTAGACTCACAGTTACACTGAATTTTATAATGCAAATCAACCACGTATCTGTTCATGTTTTGCCTTTAAAAATCAAAATAAGAGCAAAACCTTCCAGGATGCCTGGGAACCAGCTATTAATGAATATCATTCAGAGTACTTTTTGAGCACATCATTTTAGCAACTTCAAACACTTTTGTTTTCATTATTTATCACATTTTATATAAATGTAGCTGATGATCTCATTTAGCTCATGATCTCAAATTAAGTATAACACCGCAGTGATGTTCAATGCTAAGGGCAGCAGCTGGATACTCAGACTGCAATATTTTGTTGGCAGTGACAGCAGGTCAATTGTTTCTTGTATTGGTTTCTTACTGTCTATGTAAAAATTAACTATTTTTACCATAACTTGAAAGAAACAAGAATCCCTTTTACTGAAGTGAAAGACAATTGGCCATCCCTTTGCATTACAATTGAAGAGGGGATTTGTTTTTCTGGTGAACAGTCATCTACCACTGCTTATATATATATATTTGTATATATCTGCATTCACAAGAGTTAATGTGAATGTGTGGAATTGGGTAGAAATGAGAATGTAACTATCCTGTTCTTTGGATATGTAAATTGATTCAGTAGGGAGCCATAGATTTAGGAGGACATTGGGAAATCCACAAAGATTTCCACTTACTTTCATTGCTACAGAAACAAATGTGCAATCAGATTTTAGGCAGGTTTTAGTTGCACCACCTTCTGTAATACTTATCCTGAACTTAAATTAAACAAAAGGATTTTCTTTACATCCTACAGAGTTTTACACATTCTCTGTTTCTATCCCATTTGAAAACTAACCTTTCTACCAACTAGCTAGATGGTAGAAAGGTTAGTTTTCAAATGGGATAGAAACAGTAAAGGAGTCGATATAAAAATACACCACCTAAGAGGAATTTAGATGTCAGCCTAGTTTAAAACATCTTAAAGGTATATTCTTGAGAGATTTTTACTGGTGGCTTAAACTGCAACAAATTTTGCATTCTCACAGTGTTTCTTGTACATCTTTTGTACATCTTTTGTACATCTACATGTTTCTTGTGTTTCTTGTACATCTTATACACACAAAAGGGAAGGGCAAGTATTTTCCCTCCATTCCTATCTCTATTCAAAGCTGGATTGCCTCTGTTGTCCCTGTTCTACTTTTTATAGTTCTCAGAAAAATTATGCCACTCTAACCATATCATTTTTATTTCTTCTTTCTTTGACCCTTTAAAACCTCTGTAGTCATTACAATGAAGAAATGACAAGCAATGAGGCATGTGAACTATCAACAGTAGGATACTGAGCCTTTCCAAGGAGAAGTGCAACTCCCATTCTGAGAAATCAGATTATGATTGGAGGCCTAGAAATATTTATTGTAGGTTGTGGAACAATAACTGCAAAAGAACAGTTGAATATTCTTATAAAGACTATAGTCACTCTCTGTTTAAGCGGAATGGATTTATCTACCCTATTTTCAATACACCATTGCCATCTATCTCTAATTTCAATATGCAAAAAATGCAAAGGATACAGGGTGACTAGATCTAGGGTCATAAAAAATGAAGTCTATTTTATTATTATTGGCATTTTTGAGGAAAAGAGATGTCACCTGTCATTGTCTTGTTTTCACAGAATCACAGAATTGTAGAGGTTGAAAGGGACCTCAAAAGATCATAGGGTCCAACCCCCCTGCCAAAGCAGGTTCCTCAGAGCAGGCTGCCCAGATAGGCGTCTACATGGACCTTGAATATCTCCAGAGAAGGAGACTCCACAACCTCCCTAGGCAGCCTGTTCCAGTGCTCCATCACCCTCACAGTGAAAAGGTTTTCCCATGTGTAAAATGGCTGCATGTATTTTACATGCAACAACCACATGCACAATTTTACAACAACCACATGCATCAGTACAGGCTGGAGATGACTGGAGAGAAGCTCTGCGGAGAAGGACCTGGGGGTCCTGGTGGACGACCCGTTGACCATGAGCCAGCAGTGTGCCCTGGTGGCCAAGAAGGCTAATGGGATCCCGGCATGCATTAAAAGGAGTGTGGCCAGCAGGTCAAGGGAGGTGATCCTCTCCCTCTAGTCTGTCCTGGTCAGGCCTCACCTGGAGTACTGTCCAGTTCTGGGCTCCATAGTACAAAAAAGACAGGGATCACTTGGAAAGAGTCCAGTGGAAGCCACAAAGATGATATGGGGCCTGAAGCACCTTCCCTGTGAGGAAAGTCTGCAAGACCTGGCTCTGTTCAGCATTGAGAAAACTGAGAGGGGATCTCATCAATGTGTATAAGTCCCTGAGGTGTGGGAGACAGAAAGATGTAGCTAACCTCTTCTCAGTGGTTTGTGGGGATAGGACAAGGGACAATGGCCACAAAATGGATCACAGGAAGTTCTGTACTAACATGTGAAAGAACTTATTCACAGTGAGGGTGACGGAGCACTGGAACAGGCTTCCTAGGGAGGTTGTGAAGTTTACTTCTCTGGAGATATTCAAGACCCGTCTGGACGCATACATGGGAAACCTGCTCTAGGGAACCTGCTTTGCAGGGGGGTTGGACCCAATGATCTCTTAAGGTCATTGGGTCCAACCCCTACAATTCTGTGATTCAGTGACTGCGGTAATGCAGCACCAGGGATTTATGGATGAAAATATACACAAAGTATCACTATTATTATGGAAAAAGTATATATATAATTCTTGTAGTATCTTTGTTACAAGTTGAAATTTTAGAATATTACTGTTTTAAGGATAGTGTGACATGTAGCACTTAATATAACTTTTATTATTTCCTAGAATTCCTGGGGAAATATTTAGCATTGTGAATGGACAACATTGTGTGGGCTAAAGATAATCAAAACTAACATTCCTATTATAACCACTGTTGTACTTGGAGATCATGTGCTCATTTGCAGCCCAAAATATAAGCACATTCTCTCCTTCTAGAAGTAGGACTCGAGAAATTGTGTAACAAATGTTCTGACTTAGGCATTAGGAATTCATTTCAATTATAGGAATATGATGTAGGACCTAATCCACTCCAAGCTTCATGTGTTACTTTGAATAAGTCTTTAGAACCTGTTTCAGGGTCTGATTGTTAGCATTTAATTGTCATTAACCTCATTTTTATTTTGAGACATTAACCACAATCTAAGGTCAGGTATCTCTGTACCTTCAAGTGACTATGATAACATCTCTGGCTATATCTATGTTACAAAGTGAAGAGGAGGCCTCACCAACCCATGCACCCAGTATTTCTGACCATGTATTTTTCTATACCACAGCTGAAGCGAAGGCTCAAAGCACCCCCACAACACTTGGGAATTATTGTATAACCTGAACTATTCTGTGCATCACTGTGGTCATGTTTGATTGACAAAATTACAGGAACATGCTAACATGCTGAGAATATATAGGAGCTTGGCCTATGTGGATATCTGAATATATCCTTGGGAGTTTCTAATGTAAATAAAGGGTAAGTCTAGTCTTGAAAGTTTGTATGTATGCTCATTTAACTATTGGCAGGTCACAAATGTGTTAGCTTCCCATCCATAATGTTGTATCCTAATTGAAGGGAAGCAATTCAATACTTAGACTTGCAACAAAAAATCTGGATATGCCATTGATAGTACTTGCACTTAAAACTAAAGTTTTTTTTAAAAATAAAAATCTGTTTTATTTGCTTTGTCTGAAAACTAATGTGGTCCAGACAAAGCATCTGCACTAGACAAGGACAAACAGAGGGGGGAAGCAAAACTAATAACCAAGGACATTCTGTCTATTATAATACTGAACTGTCAGGAAAAATTAAATCAAAAGGTTGTGTAATCTCAGAGGAGAATCATACAGAAATTTAGCTAATGTATATGCTGTTCTGTCTTACTTCCTTTTTTCTGCGCTCTCTCAATTTTCAGTGTTATTTGGGACTGAAAAATGGGAGAACATGACACAGATACCATTTTAAAGGATGCAAAGCAGGCTAGAACCTGTTCAAAAGGGGCAATTAGGCATCACAGTTTGCTCGGCATTGTTTTTGCTGCCACATTAGATAGAGAAGATATATATCATACCTGAAATATAATCACAGTACAAATATTAGCAAGGCAATAACATTAGGCATACAGCTGGCATTTCAGTAAAATACACCTAGCAGACATAAATGAGTGTTAACCAATTACTGCCTTAGAACTTCAGAAAGTCAAAATTTTAGGAAGACTGAATGTCTAATGTATGGCTGTTTCAGGCTGGGAGAGTATTTGAAATGTGATGTTTAGATGTGGAGCTTAGGGATATGGTTTAGTGGAGGACTTGTTAGCATTAGGTCAGAGGTTGGACTCGGTGATCCTGGAGGTCTCTTCCAACCTAGACGATTATGTGATTCTGTGAAATGTAGTTCGGTATTACACCAAGTGCAGCTCTCTGACTTACTGCAAGCTTTTGGTTCTTGTTACTAACAAACATACGTTCAAACGCAACTTCCTGAGTTTTATGTGACCCTTCCATATCCTAAATGCCATTGCTACATCTTCCCACTGGTACTATCTTCATTCTATATTCTTTGAAAAGTCCCAGTATTATTATGTACATTGCTGATGTCTGATTGCAAACCACTGCTAATCGGCTTACTCCAGCTTCTATATGTAACTTTTAAAGAGTTTATGAGAGTAAACCATTGAGATTAAGGAGGGATATGTCCCCTTGTTTTCAGGTGCCTGACAGGCATATGGAAATGAACCCACCTTCCTGTACAGTGAAGGCAAAAGTGGAGCAGATTTATATCAGTAATTCTCATTTATCTTTAGTGTGTCAGATTCAATGCTTTATCATAAAACTCACTGCCTTATCACTGCCTAGTCTCATATCAAGAATACACTAAGAATTAAGTTGCCAGAGGTTTAGAGGTCAAACATTTAGTTCAGTATATAGAGCATATATATTTTTTTCTGTAGTGATTTAAGGTTTTATTCTGTGGGGATTAAATAAAACATAGTAATACGTATTTAGAAAACAAACATGAAATTAAAAAGAGAAAATAAGTTATTCTTTTAGAGAAAGTATGGAAGTACTGTATATGAGCGGGAAGAAAACAAAAACAACTTCTGAAAATCAGAGATCTTTATACTTCTTTTTTTTTTCAAAAAAAATAAATAAAAGAGAGTAGTGGGGTATCTTAAAAACCACATTTAACACTTTCTACACAGTATAAGCTCCTTTGGATTATAGTGCAAGAAAACAGTACCAAGATCATACCATTTCACTTAATAAAAATGCAAAGTCTTTTCTGGGATGTCATTGAGAAAATAATAAAAATGTATGTTAAATTAAATAAACAAAACAGCAAACAAACAGCAATCATATCATACACTTTTTTATGTATGATATGCCACTTAGGGTAAAATTCAGGATACATAAACATTTCTGGAAACAGACATTTTTTTTTTTTTTTCCTTATTCCCAGTTGTTCATCTTCTCCTCAAAAGGGTGGTATTTAAAGGTGGTATTTGAGAAGCTAGAATGCCTGCTGCACTCATTTGCATTCACTTTCTGGCAAGATATTTGGACATAAAAAATGTTTTAACTACATAAATAGGAAAATGTATTGATGATTTAATATGACAGTGCTGAACTTCAACCATATAAATTGTGTAGCTGTCTGTCTTTAATACAATAAAGCAGAAATTATGGTTCTTAGAGTTTTTAAACTGGGGCACTTGAGATAAAAACAGACTAGAGTTAAGATTTTCATTTTTCTGAAGACTTACAGTTTTTCAGCTGAAATTAGAAATTACTTTATTTTCCCCCACAAATAGTCTTTAAGTATCAGTAATATATTGCCTCTGACTCCCTGTGCTGTTTTCATATTTCAGGCTGGTATACACATAATCAAGCTAATTTAAGTGCTAGCCATGTCAGCACAAAGCTCAGAGAAAAATCATTTAACTTCTTTGAGTGTCCTTTGTCAATCAGCAGCACATTAATACATTTTCCTTCCTAGAACTCATGAGGTGTATGAATACAAATCCAGTTGGAGGCCAGTCACTAGTGGAGTCACCCAGGGCTCAGTACTGGGGCCAGTCCTCTTTAATATCTTTAATGATGATCTGGATGAGGGGATAGACTGTACCCTCAGTAAGTTTGCAGACGACACCAAGTTAGGTGTGTGTGTCGATCTGCTCGAGGGTAGGAAGGCCCTGCAGAATGACCTAGATAGGCTGGACCGATGGGCTGAGGCCAACTGTATGAAGTTCAACAAGGCCAAGTGCCAGGTCCTGCACCTGGGGTGCAACAACCCCAAGCAGAGCTACAGACTGGGAGATGAGAAAGCTGCCTGTCTGTGAAGGACCTGGGAGTTTTGGTTGATAGTTGGCTGAATAAGAGCCAGCAGTGTGCTCAGGTGGCCAAGAGGGCCAACAGCATCCTGGCTTGTATAAGAAGCAGTGTGGCCAGCAGGGCTAGAGAAGTGATCATCCCCCTGTACTCGGCTCTGGTGAGGCTGCACCTCGAGTACTGTGTTCAGTTTTGGGGCCCTCACTACAAGAAAGACATCGAGGTGCTTGAGTGAGTCCAGAGAAGGGCTATGAAGCTGGTCGGGGTCCGGAGAACAAGTCTTACGAGGAGCAGCTGAGGGAGGAGCTTCAGACTGTTCAGCCTGGAGAAAAGGAGGCTCAGGGGCGACCTTATCACTCTCTACAGGTACCTCAAAGGAGGCTGTAGCGAGGTGGGGGTTGGTCTGTTCTCCCATGTGCCTGGTGACAGGATGAGGGGGAATGGGCTCAAGTTGCACCAGGGGAGATTTAGTTTGGATATTAGGGAGAACTTCTTTACCGAAAGGATTGTTAGTCATTGGAATGGGTTGCCCAGGGAAGTTGTTGAGTCACCATCCCTGGAGGTCTTTAAAAGACGTTTAGATGTAGAGCTTAGGGATATGGTTTAGTGGGGACTGTTAGTGTTAGGTCAGAGGCTGGACTAGGTGATCTTGGAGGTCTCTTCCAATCTAGCTGATCCTGTGATTCTGTGAAATTAGGTTACTCCTATCTTTCCTCTTTCCAGTTTGAAGCATAGACAGTGGCATTCAGGTGCTCTAAGATGACAGAATTAGAGTTTTTCAAAGCCAAAACCACTTAAATCACAGATGTTTTTGAAAAAAAAAAAAAAAAGTAGTTGTTATAAGGGGGAAAGAGCAATGCAAAGGTTCTTCTTTCTAAAATATATGTATGTTATAATGTGTTACTCTACTGACTGTACCAATGTATCTGTTCACCTTGTAGTCTTGATGGGTGCAAACTTTCAGTTAAACAGTGTTTTCACAGCTGTAACACTACCTGTATCATCCATCATATTTGTGACATATGCCACTGTAGTTTTGCTAAAGAGAAAAATAAATTTTATTTGCTTTACATAAGCAAGTATATTAGACTAACAAAGTAAAACTTTTTTAAGACTTAAGCAAACATAGACTGAAATAGAATAGAAATTTCATAGAATGAAATTTTAATTTCTGAGTACCTCCAACTCATCCCCTTTAAACCTAAGAAGACAATCAAACTTGTCTATATAAAAGTAAAGTTTTGATGTCTGATCGTCTGTAAGATATTATGAAGGGAAGATTAAACTTTCTCTGTGGATTTTTTTGTTGTTGTTGTTCTTTAAATTATTGTTTTTCTCTATCTGATCAAATTCAATTGCCTCAGATACTCCAATACCTGAGAACATTTTTCTGTTTTAAAACATTAGGACACTTGGTCAAATGTGTCCTCTTTTCTTCTTAAAAAAAAAAAAAAAAAAAAAAAAGTTTAAGTTCCACTGCTGAACTAAAATCTTTAATCCAAATCTTTGAGTATAAATATGCTTAATAGCTAATGAAACTGTAGGTCAGAGATTTCCACCCCCAATTTTTTTCTGTCATGATACCTTTCCTTATATAACTGGGCTTGTAGTCCCCACAGAGAAGTCTAGCCAATAAAGAGAAATATAGACATCCAAATTTAGTTTCCATGAGTCAATGCAAATTTTTAATTTTCTTGTTTTTAAAGAACTGATCGAAAATCTTTTGATCTTGAGCTTTTTTTTTTTTTTTTTTTTTTCTCTAAAAACAGAAACAAAACAACAACAAAAAAGAAACATCAGCTGATTTTCTGTTTCCTAATGACAGTTTCTTGAATTGTGGGCAAGATCTCAACAGTGCCCTATAGCTATGTGAGATCAAGGTAACTGCTATGGGAGCACCTAGGAAATGAATGAAAATGTGTGCCTTGCCTTACACAAAAAATATGAGGCTTGGTGGATTCTTAACTATTCAGGCTAAAATTTTCCATGCTGGCTAGACACCTCAGGAATAAGACTTGAAAAACAAACAAACAAACAAACAAAAAAACCACCAAAATGGATCATCTGCTTCCAACAGCTAGGTTGGAGAAAAATGTTTTTCTAATGCTAAATAGTAAGTGACCTAGAAATTTGTCAGAGGTGTGGCATTTGTGTCATGGATGTTTCTTTTGCTATTCTGTGGTAATTCAAGCAAGCTTATCCAAGTTGCAAAAGCACATATGTTCTGTAGATACCAGCAATTCACTGCTATTACTTCTAACAAATATACTGAACATGTTTTGATCTCTTCCAGTTCCTAGTACCACCCAGATGATGAGACACTATGCTCAAAATGATAAAAAAAAAAAAAAAAAAAAAAAAAAATCCTTTATTCAGGTCAGAGCTGCAGTGGTGAATCTGAACACATCCGATGTGATTTGTTTTCAACAAAGACTGGCTGCACACTCAAATGGGGGCAATGGAATGGTCTCTTTTCACTTGCTTTTGTCCTGTCCCAGTCCCTTTTCTTCTCTCCTTCACAGCTGTGCTACCTCAGGCACAAGGCATCTGAGCAGCCAGAGTGATGCACTGGTAATAGGAGCTTGGGGAAGGTTTGACTAGATAAGGAACAATAAAGAGAGAAGCTGCAAAAAGAGGCAGTGAGTGAACTGAATTTAATTGAAGGAGGAATTAAGCACTGGAAATCATGGCGAAGGGGGTAGGAAAAGGAGTAGAATGGGGCTCAATAGTACATAGTGGCAGAGCAGGTGGAAAGCAAAGAGAGTAAAAAAGATTATTTTAAATAATGTGCAATAATGATAACTGAAACAAGAAACTGCAGCCCTGTGACATTTTTCTTCAGAAACTGGTTGCTTCTGTTACAACCTCAAAAATCCTTTAAAGCTAAACTGTTTCCTCAAAATCCCTTAAAGCTAAACTACATCACTAGAATTTTCCATTTCCCTTCAGCAGGGTATTGGATTGTCTGAAGAAATGGTGCATTTCAGTCCCTCTCAGTCTGTCAGCATTTGAGGAGTTATTAACTTAATTTGCTTTTTCTCAGCCTTCTGAAATTTGACATAGATTTGTCCCACGACTCCCAGAGGCTTCTATGTGCAATTAGCTATTGGATTCACCCAGTACTTACTTCATTTTTAATGTAAAATGTACTTGATTTATTGTATACTGGGGAAGGGATAGCAGAGGTAGGTCAACAACAGTTAGAGGAAATTAGCAGGGAGATTCTCTGCTGCTGTGGTAGCAGTCCAGTCCCCAGGGTTGCTGTCTGAGTGGGAGCAGTGCCACTCATGCCTTGGCAGTGGCATACCATTTGACTATTTGACTTTGCCACTCCTCTGTGGCATTAATATGAGTGTCTGAAAGGTAGATTTTAATCCCTACCTAGATATAGGAGCCAACATATTGTGGAAACAATGGAAATGTGTAAATAATATGTTTTTTTGGAAAAAAGAAAAAAAAAAGGAAAAAAAAAAAGTACTTATTTTTAATAAGAGTTGTCAGCACTTTTAGAAGCTATCTGCCAGACTGAGTAGTTACAGTGTACTAGGGGAAAAAATGTAGACTGTTGTCTTTTCACACAGATATTATTTACACTCAGTGTTCTGGGTTAATGGCTATTTAAATAGTGATTTCAAAATAGTTATGCTAGAAGAATGACAGGGAATAATACGGAATATTGAGACTAATCCCCTCCTCTCCCCCCACTCCCCCAAATCCAAAAGCATGGAGGAACTTTTAGCAAGAAGCATGAGACAATAAATATGTATACACATATATATATATGTTAAGTTAAATTCTGATAAATCTTAACTTCAATATAATCATATAATGAATTCTCTAAAAAAGAAAAATCAGTTTTCATTTATTTAAAAATTACCAGCATTGATAATGATGATGATGATTATTATTATTATTTTCTGTTAGTTGTTTTATTTTGTTTAAATTCCTTTAAGACTGAGAGTTTCAAATACAAACATTGGAAATAAAATGACAAATATAAGAAGTTAAGTGCCACTTCTGAAGAGGAAGGTATTGAACCATAAGCACATGGTTAACATGGTTTAAAAATATGCATGATACATTATGCACTCTTAAAATCTATGAAAGGTTAATGGATTATTTTTTTTTTAATGAAAGTTGTATGTACTTTTACATACAGCATTAACTATGATAAAGCAATTGCTAGGTGAATCTCTTCTGCTTTTGCTTATGAGATCAAATAAGTGACCAAAATAATACTATTTATCTTTAAAATAGTATTTGGATGATCCTTAGCAGCTAAGATTATGCTGTCTAGTTTGTCTCTCAATATTCCTTTTATGAGCAACTAGTCACAAGTATTAGATTATGATGGTGGACGCTTATTAGCTTTTCAAAGGTAATAGAGATAATTTGCTGTGTGATTTTATTTTGCTCTACTTTGGAACATACTTAACATTTTTACTTTAATTATATCAACTTCCTAATTCTAATCAAAGTTAGAGTATAAAGAGATGTCACTGCACTGAGAAGAATTTTTGCTATCACATGGTATTTGCAATACACAAAAAGCTTAGCATTTGAATATAAATTCATTATACCACAGAAGCTCATTGTTGCCTGTAAGAAATGAGAAATATATTTGTACCAATTTTAAAAGTGTGGTAAGAAAATATGACAGTTAAACAGACAAAGCCTCAATTTCCAGTATTTAACTGGCTTATGTTCCAAACACAAAGGACAACTCAGTGTGCTAAGGTTAATTAAAAATAAATAAATAAATGAAAACACAAATCATGGAGAAATAAGAACTAATTGTGTTTTTCTGCCATTTGTGTAGGTAGACAGGATGACCAACTAAATCTCTCACTAACATTGATTTACAGTGCTCTGGGAGTGATTATAACTTGTACCAGATTCACAGAATTACACAACAGAAGTTTTGAGTAATCATATATTTCCTGAAGACCAATAATGTGAAGCAATTTTGTCAGAAAAGCTTTGTGGAAGATTAGTGAGTGTCAGTGCTGGCATGCAGACATGAAGCAGTCCTGAATAAAGCAGCAGACTGAATAAATCCTATGCATATCTACAGTCCAGTGGGTGTATGTGGCATTTTAAGTGTGTAGCTCTATTTCCTATATCTGTTTTTGTTGTAATATTTAGCAATGTTGTATTATTATTTTTTTTTCATTTAAGGGTTTTGTTTTTATAATTGGCTGAGTATATATATATTTTTCAAATAAACCACCAAGTTAAAAATCCTTTCTTTTCTTCTTTCTTTTACTCTAACTCCAAACTTAAAAAGAAAGAAAAAAATCCGTAAATTTCTGTGACATAAAGCACATAAAATATAAGATTGCTAAGTGATGTCAGTAAGACTCTATAATTATGGTATGCTGATGGGGTTTGAATGTCTGATTTATGTTCAGAAAATCCAGACAAGTGATTAAAGTGCAAATGTACCCTTTTCTTCTAATTTTGGAACTTTTCAATTTTTTCTGTACAGGAGAACACAGGAAGAAAACTGATTTGGGGGACTAGTAGTGAAAGACAATAAAATGTCTTCAGACACTGAATTGTAACTAGTGTGTAGAACACTTTGCCTGGGTATTCTCCAATTCATTTTAAAAATCAGCATTGCGGTAACAAAGTTATGGTTGCCAGTTTTCTCATGTGGATACAGTAGTATCATCCTAGCAGTTTAGTAAATACTATATATATATATGCATATATATATATATATAGGTATATTCACTCAAAGAAAAGAAAAGCAGTCCTAGAACTCAAACAATACTGATTATTGTAGGCCCAATCTTTTTATCAGCTCTTTTAAGAGCTAATAAAATAATAATAATAATAATAAAAAAGTCAGCTTTGCTGGAGGTGCTCTATCTCTAAATACACCCCTAACCTTAGTCAGGATGTCTTAAAAATGATGCCAATTTTTGGCTCATCTTCTGAGTTTACCCAGTTTGATCTGATGCAGGAATCATTTAGATGCCCACACTTACAACAGAAGACTGAATAGTGTTCTGGCAGATGACATAAAATACTCATAATAATTGTGCTTATCAGAGGCAGTACTGGACATACAGGTTTTCTATTACACCAGTTTTGAACTGTGTGTTTCTAATATTTCCTAAGTGATTCAATAGCTTTAGCTACTTAGTAGCATTTTTCAGAAATCAGAAGCTAATCAAAAGAAATATCTTCCATCTCTAGGGGAAAAATATAACCATCAGGTCCAGAAAACAACAAACAACAATAATGACAAAACTTCTGTCTTCTTTAAGAGACTAGTTATCTTCCATAGTTATTGTTTTCTTAATTATGTTATTTGTTTTTATGTCCCCTTTACTTCCACTGGAGTTGCGTGCAGCTGTGGTGGAAAGTGAGGTGTAAGGTGATTTTTTTTCTGTCCTTTATGATCCTTGACTGGCTTTGTGATGGGTGACTGGTTACCAGTGTCCTTAGTGCACATTAGAGAAGCATCAAAGAACACCCAACAGTATTGATTGTGAGGGTGTTGTCATGTCAGAGTCCTGATATTAATGGATCTGTATTCCTTCATGAGGAACATAGTGCAACTCCACTATTGGTACAGCTAAATGAATTCTAAATCACCTTTATTCCATTACCAACGCAGTATTTACTTTCGGATAACTGAAGAGCTGAATCTAAGATTTTTCTATTCCTTTGTATTGTCTCACGTTGTCCTTTCCAGAGCTGAAGAACATTTTCTCAATGTTTGATATGTTCAAATCTTGTATTTCCTTTTTCATGGAGCTATTTATGAAGTTCAGATAGTATTTAATGATCATCTTAAGCTGAAAAGGATGCTGACTTCCCTTTTATCCAAAGCTTCAGAAGTAAAACTTTTCCAGAAGAAACAGAAAGCTAGATCGATTCTGTGCCTGAGGACTTTACATTATTATTATTTTTTATTTTATTTTTCGCTACAGGTCCCTGGATATCAGAGTATAAGGCTTTTAGACTTTGATTTTACTTGGTCTATCATATTGTAGATACTCTGTTCAATACAGAAAGGTATTCCAGTACTTATAGGACTCAAGAGTGAAAAATGTTGCTATTGGCTGATGATTAGAGCACCCACCCAGGAGACAAATGTGGATTTCTGTTTCTAGTCTAGTGAATTTTTATTTATTTATATGAGGCAGATTGACAGGACCTCCCCAAAATATTCTTGACATCATTTTGTGAACAGAGTCATATTCCCTCAGGCAAAGAAGTCAAACCTGTGTTCTCTAAAGATTGGTCTATTTGTAATCCTAGGCCTCTTTCTCTTTTGTCATTTTTGAAAATGCTGTGATTTGTTCCTTAATTTATTCTGGTTTTGGAAATGTTTCCCATGTTTACATTTAATTTTACAAACATTTTAAGATTTTATGTCAAAGAGTATAAACCATACTGCATGTTTCAATAACATGGGCATGCACTTTATTTATTTATTTATTTATTTTTGTTTTTGCTATTTTGTTTTCTACATACTCTATTCTGACATCTATCATTCTGCTTAAAATATCAGTGTATCTACAATTGCTAGAATATCCAGTGTTTTGGTTTACTTTCTCAGGGAAATAATTTGGCCAGATATTTTCAGGGTTGATTACTCAATTTCAACATCTATTTTGAAGATTAAACTTTGTAATACTTTTTGCACAGATTGCTTCTGATTTCCTAAATAAAGCTTTTTGCACTTTTTCCTCAACCGATGTCAAATTGATTAGACACTAATGGCCTGGTATGTCCCTAGACTTTTTTCATCTGAGAAACAGAGGTAGGATAGTCACTTTACAACCCTCAGAGATTTCTAGTTGAAATGAGTTAACATGTGAAAAACTTACTAAAGTGTCCCTATGTTCTCTCCACTCTGCTCAGTCATAAGATCCATTAACCTTTGATTAACCTTTCTGTTAACTATAGATCTCCAAATTTCTTATAAGCTCTCATGAGAATTGAAGTCTAAATTTCAGCTAATGTTCACAAAGTGTTCAATTTTCAGGTAAGTAACCCGGGTTTCAACAATCAGACCCTAAACTTTAGAAAAAAGTTAGTTCCTGGGCCATGCTAATAAATTGACACTCAGCATGTTGCCAAATTGACACTCACATTTTACATTTATATGTAAAATATAAATAATTAAACCTACGGATTTTAAATATATTTGTTAAAATATGTTTCAACCTGGTCTGAATGGACCAGGAAAAGGAAAGTGAATATAGGCTCTGATCAACCTCCTCAGCAATGTAGGCAAACTGGAATTTACCTTCTCTGGGTAAACTGATATGTAATTTATTTGGTCCTTATTGCAAGTTACATTGGAATTGCATTTTGGATATGACATCCTAGTCTATTGTTATATAATAAAACTCCAGACGATGCATTTTTATTTTTTTTTACTTTTAATCTAGGATAATTCTAATATACTTTGAAAGGCTTTGCTCATCCCATAATTCTGTCCCTTCTCTTCATTTCTTCTCTGTCTCTCTCTCTGTCTCTCTCTGTCTTGTCTCTAGCTTTTACTTAACATTTCCCAATATTACACTATTATGCCTTATACTTTTATTATTTATTTTATTTTATTTTATTTTATTTGTGTGTGTGTGTGTGCATTTTTCCTCTGAGCCTTCTCTGGGAGACAGATGAGAGGGTGTTAAGAAAGATCTGGGTAAAGCAGGACAGCACTTGTTGCATTGAAGCTACAGGGGGACAGACAGGTAGTTGAACACATAGGTGAATTAATATGTCAAACTTTTAATTGCAAAATAGGAGAGAAACAGAGTACATCTCGGAAAACTCTGTAATATTGGAACCGATCTTGTAAAATAGGATATTCTTGACACCCTTGGATAGCCAATCACCCAAAGTAAATAAGCATCAATAAGTAATGAAAAATAAAACTATAATCTGATATGTGTAAGAAAAGGGCATATTTGGCTGTAAAGGAAATTAACAAACATTGTGCAACATCAGAACTTTTTCTGAAGCAGCTCTATCACAGACAATTCAAACTCCTTTTTCATTTTCAGTTATTTCAATTTCTTTGAATATAATATATGATAATTTCTCTAATGCAACGGCAATAAAATAATGTGAACATGAACTTTTCAAAAACTCGAATTTACTTATGAATGTCTTCTTATTTATGACATATTTCTTATATATATATGTAAGTAATACATTAAGACAGAGAAATAAATTAACATTAGTTTAGGATGAGAAAACTTAAAGCACTAGTAAAAGGCATTTCATATGATAGTCTGTATTTTGTGTAATATCAAGCACATCGACAGTACAAAATATATTAAATCAGTTAGTATATTTCCCACTAACACAGAAGTATTTCCTTTTAGCTATTTCACAAGCCTTGAGAGTATACTTTTAGATAAAGGTTGAACTCTGCAATAGATATTATATTTTATCTAACTATATATATAGTTTAGTATATATATATATATATGCATATATATATATAGTTTAACTATATATATATATAACTAGGTTGACCTGTAAAAACTTTATTGTAATACGGTTGTGGTCTGTTGTAATTTTCACTTTTTTTTTTTTTTTCCTTTTTTTCTTTTTTTTTTTTTTTTTTCCTACCTTTTTTTCATTGAATAGAATTAGTTTCATTGGGAGTCTCTTTAGATATAACACCTTTTAGATATAGTACATTTTTAAAAGTATCTTCTACCTCTTACAATTAACTTTTTCTATGAAGGAAAGTGCAAATGTATTAATGAAATAATACTGACTTTTTATTCACTGCACTTCACTTTAGTCATATAAATAGTATAACAAACCTAGTATGTCACTTTTTTCTTGACATATGTGAGAAGGAAAGTGAGAAGGAAAAATCCAGTTCTGTATTTCAGGGTGGCACATGACATGAGTGTTATGCACTTCACTTCACAATCTGTATTTTACTCAATGAAATTAGTATCTGGACTAAATAGATTGTACCTTAATTAATCTCAACATATTTAGAGTATTAGGAGATTTAAGAGATTTAAATTAAAAAGGAGATTAGGAGAATTAGGAGATTCAAATGCAACAAAATTCTCATGAGTGTTTTTGCTTTTTATGTAATATAAAGAATAAGTAAAACCGTAATTTGGTGGTACATATTATGGATTCTTTGTTGTAGATATATATGTACACAATCAGGTGAGCACAGACAGAACGTTAGAGTCTCATTAGAAAAAAAGGCAGAGATATATCCACTAGCAGACATCTGAACCGATGTGATGCTTCCTAAATTATTTATTATTATTATGCTTCCTAAATCATTTCACCTTACAAAAATGAGGCAAATTCGCACTGGAAGAAGGAAATTACTCTGCAAAGTAATGTGTTCTTAAAGTTTTCTTATAGAGAGACTTTCACATCCCTGATCTCCTTGTCAGTTTCTGAGGTGTCTTAACTTCTGCTTCATGTCTTCATGAAGGAAGGAAAAGAGAGGAGATTTAGAAAATTAGAACAGAAATGTGTAAGAAATGAATTGCTATTAGTTCTTTCATCTGTGTAAAAGCATATCTAAAAGTTGTAATATTTACATTTGTATTACACCTCAGGACCTTTACTTAGTCCAATATAAATAATACTTCAGTGCTATTACTTCACTACCACATGCTTGTATGCTTATGCACCTAAATCTATGTGTGTTTGTTGTGGTTTAACCCAGGTGGCAGCTAAACACCACACAGCCATTGGCTCGCCCTCCCTCTCTGGGATGAGGGGAGAGAAATGGGAAAGTGAAGCCTGTGAGTTGAGATAAAGACAGTTTATTAAGATAGAAAATAATAATGATAATAATAATAATAGTAATATGTACAAACAAGTGATGCACAATGCAATTGCTCACCACGCACTGACTAATGCCCAGCCCAACCCTGAACAGCTGCCCTACCCCCCACTCTGGCTAGCCACCATATTGTTCAGCATGACCCCAGATGGTATGGAATACCCCTTTAGCCAGTTTGGGTCAGCTGTCCTGGGCCTGTCCCCTCCCAGCTCTTGCTGCAACCCCAACCTGCCCACTGGCAGGACAGAGCGAGAAGCTGGAAAGTCCTTGGCTTAGTGTAAGAATTGCTCTGCAGCAATTAAAACATCAGCATGTTATCAGCACTCTTCTCATCCTAATCCAAAACATAGCACCCTACCAGCTACTAAGAGGAAAAATAACTCTGTCCTAACTGAAACCAGGACAGTGTTCAATATGAGTACTCAGAAACTGAACTGATACAGAGCTAGAAGTTTAGAGCCACAAAGGCCACATAGAAACAGATAACTTGTTTACTTAGCCACTGTAAAGCACCAATGACACTTTTTTTTTTTTTTTTTTTTTTTTTTTTTTACATCGTTCACTATGCTATTACTACTTCAGTGCTTTGCCAATGGTTTAAAAAACACACAGTATTAAAGCAGTGTGTCAGAACAGTTGTGAGTCTCACAGATATAATACTTTTGTTCCAGATCCAAAATGGGAATGTATAGTTTTTAGAAATGACTGACAGGAAACTTCACTTGAAAGCCTGATGCAGAAACAACAAACCTCATCATAGTCCATTTCCTTTCAAATTGCTCTGGAAAATAAAATCTGGAAAATGTGAAGGAAATACTAAAGAAGATTTTGTTTATTTATTTATTTATTTATTTTTCACTCTGTTAATAACGTTCCATATACTTAAAGTTAAATACTGCATTTTATCTCTGTGAGTGTGGCTCAAATTCAGATTTGTGAAGGATGTGAGGTCTTGGTTTAATTTAGAACTGGTTGCTCATTAATCTTTACTATAGTTACCTAAACTGTCTTCCAACTGCAGGGGAGGCAATTGGCTGCCAGCATCAAACCTTGCTGTGCAGCATTCATTTCTTGTTTGGTACAATATTTAGCCTTCTGTTCAGTGTTTACATACACAAAATTACTGAGAAAATATTGCCTAATGAGCTATTACAGTTGGACCAAAGGATTTAGACGTGTAGTGTCTGCAAGTGGGTGGCCAATGTGATCCCACTTGAGCTGTTAGATGTAAAGCATAATTGTTTCTCAGTTTTCATTTGGTGAGTCAGAAACCTCTGACTCCATGGAAACACTGAGGAACTACTTGAGCTGTTGATTCAGAACCAAGGATAAGATGTGCAAAGACTAAATTTAATAATGAAGTATTGTGCTTTCTCTGAACCACGAAAATTTGATTTTTCTCTTCTGCAGGGTAAAGGCATAACGCTTTCTATCTATGGACTGAAAGATTCTGTGAGATGGTTAAACCTATTTTAGCTTTTGGCCTTTCTTGGTGGCTATAACATCTGACAATGGTGAAATGACGAACTCTATGTCCTTTCCACTAAGCAGGAAAAGAACTGACAAGTGTGATTTCTAATCAGGACACACATTGTACATTTGATTGAGCAGATGAGTTTTTTTAAGTGAGCCAAGAGCTTTCTCTTGGCTCACTTAAAAAAAAAAAAAAAAAAGGGTATTTGGTGACTGATATAATTCTTTCAGTTGCTTACCGAGAATCTTACTTAGTTTGAGTGAAAAAGACTGAATTCTTGGAAGGTCACGTAAAATGTTGAATGATGTGATGTCACTCACATTAGAAACCAGACCATCTGAGATCAGTGCCACTAACTGATCAATTCCACTGGGGATCTTAGTTCAGTACCATTTTTTTAGTTTAAAAGTATAATGCAACATCCTAAATTCACCAGCTTTTACTTTCTGACTTAGCAGAGAAATGAAATTCAACAGAAAAATAGTATAACATGTTGAAAAACAAAAATACTACTTTTAGATGGGTATCTGAGATGCAAAAATGTCAACATAAAGCTGTTCTTAGTGAATTACCAACGTGAATGGTATTTATTTTTGAGAAATATATGCATTTAAATGTTAGTATTATCATGATTGAAAAGTAGCATTCTATTAAAGCCTAAATGAAGAATACATGTGGTTTCAGGGACTGTTGGCCTTCAAACAATTTCAGGGAGCCTGAGGACAAGGACTTTCCATGTTATGTTCCTTTTTATATTCCTATTCTGGCAGCAAAGGACAAGTTGAATAATAGGAAACTCATGCCAGTCAAAAACATTTTATTTAGTGTAAAGCCTTGTCAGGCTAATATAAAAGCATATATCTGCCACTGAAAAGCATATGACTGCCACTGATCTGTCAAAGAAAAATGTACATTGTGCGGCTTAAACATGTTAATCTTTCTGTCTTGAAAAGACACAAAAATGTGAGTTATGGCTGCTGCCTACAGCCATATCACCAAAACATCTAACAATGATCAGAGAAATTAAAGCAAATGTTCTATCATGCAATCAAGTCAACATTAAAAGAGTTTTAGCTGTTTTGAGCCTTATTACTGTAACATAAAACATTTAAAGGAAGGAATATGCAATAAGGGCATAAAGCAGAATAATTATATCAGGTACTTTCAAGATATGTATGGAATTTAATATTACATCATGAATAGATCTATGACTTCTGCAATGAGACTTAATATTGCCAATCTATACCATTTGTCATATGTTAAAAAAAAAAAGTAGAAATATATTTAAGTTTATCATTTTATTTCTATCAATTCTGCAATTAAAATAAAATCCCTTTGAAAATAAATAAGAGTCATTCTATATGCTTTTGTAGACTGAGCAAAACTGTATGTGTGAAAATTTGCAGTCGTGGAAATGCTCTTTTTTTTTTTTTTTTTTTTTTTTTGTCTGTATAGTCCTAGTATATAGTTTAAAATGTGTAGTTTCATATGGTATGAACATCTGTTTTCCATTGACAAATTTGTACTTCTGTAAGGGCTATTTTAGTGAAAACAACAGTAAAAAATCTGCCTGGAAACTTATTCCCATCATAACTGGAATTTTCTCTGGGAAATATTTATCCATGTTTAATCTGGTGGTGAGGTATCATGTTGCAGTCACTTCCCTCACTGTGTCCATGTTCTGAAGAAAGGTGAGAAATGTATAAATAAGAGGCAAATCTGACAGTATAGGTGCATTTGTTCAAGCAGCATGGTTTAAAAGCTAGCTGCTGATACTCTTGTAGCTGTTAGAAACAGATTATCTATTATCTCATCCTGTTTCATTCCCAATAGTCTTCTTCTGTCCTTATTATGTTCCCACCATATTTAGCCACTTATCTTTCAACTTTTCTGATCTGAATGACTTTCCCTGATTCAGAAATATAAATGTTGAGAGGTATATGTTGAGAGGTGTCATACTGAACATTGATTATATGTTAAAATATTGAAATATGTCATTTAGGAAGCAACATATTAATCTACATCACAAATTATATTCTGATGTGGATTGTACTCTCATTAATATCAAAATATTGATGAGTAGAAATAGGTGAAACATTAGAACCAGTCACAATAAAATTCATCTTCAGTTATCATAAAAAAACCTGGCCCACCAGTAATACTATTGTACCCATGTAGAAGATGGGTAATCACAGAATCACAGAATCACAGAATTTCTAGGTTGGAAGAGACCTCAAGATCATCGAGTCCAACCTCTGACCTAACACTATCAAGTCCTCCACTAAACCCTATCCCTAAAGCTCTACATCTAAACGTCTTTTAAAGACCTCCAGGGATGGTGACTCCACCACTTCCCTGGGCAGCCCGTTCCAATGTCTAACAACCCTTTCAGTAAAGTTCTTCCTAACATCCAACCTAAAACTCCCCTGGCGCAACTTAAGCCCATTCCCCCTCCTCCTGTCACCAGGCACATGGGAGAACAGACCAACCCCCACCTCGCTACAGCCTCCTTTGAGGTACCTGTAGAGTGTAATAAGGTCACCCCTGAGCCTCCTTTTCTCCAGGCTGAACAATCCCAGCTCCCTCAGCTGCTTCTCGTAGGACTTGTTCTCCAGACCCCTCACCAGCTTCATCGCCCTTCTCTGGACTCACTCAAGCACCTCGATGTCCTTCTAGTAGTGAGGGGCCCTAAACTGAACACAGTACTTGAGGTGCGGCCTCACCAAAGCCGAGTACAGGGGGACGATCACCTCCCTAGCCCTGCTGGCCACACTGCTTCTTATACAAGCCAGGATGCTGTTGGCCTTCTTGGCCACCTGAGCACTCTGCTGGCTCATATTCAGCCAACTATCAACCAATACTTCCAGGTCCTTCTCTGACAGGCAGTTTTCCAACCATTCCTCTCCCAGTCTGTAGCTCTGCTTGGGGTTGTTGTGCCCCAGGTGCAGGACCCGGCATTTGGCCTTGTTGAACTTCATGCAGTTGACCTCAGCCCATCGGTGCAGCCTATCAAGATCCTCCTGCAGAGCCTTCCTACCCTCAAACAGATCAACACACTCACCTAACTTGGTGCCATCTGCGAACTTACTGAGTTCTTACTAATGTCAAGGAACATTTCTTAAAAACTGAAATAACAGTAGTAACATAGATTAATCATAAAGAAACAGATTAATCATAAAGAAATGGCAAATGGAAAGTGACCTTTGGTTATTAACTAAATAGAACAGACAGTGTTTCTGTTTTCCTGTTAATATCTTAGGTAATAAAATATGGAACAGCAGCTGAAGCTACCACTTTGGAAATAATCGATAGTTTTAACCATACTGGGTAAAGAAGTCTCTCAAATTTGCCTCAGGGTCCATTACTTTCCTAAGCAGTACAAAGCTACTGATATGAATGCCTGTCTCAGATCATCCTACTTAATTTTAACCCCTACGTACTATATATGTTCTACTGTCACTAGCTAGGTGTTATTAATATAATAGGTGTTATTAATATAACACCTAGCTAGTGACAGCTAGGTGGAGTCACTAGCTAGCTAGTGACTCCACCTGTATTACCTATTGAATTGCACTTCTTCAGGGAAATATAAATTAAATTGGATTATTACACACTTCCTTTGGTTAGTAATAATTGAGGAAAAAAAAAAAAAGTAATTTCTGTTGATACACTAATTCCTTTTAAAACAGGGAGATTAAAATCATATTAGGGTAATATGTAAGAAATTCTTAAATTATTGAAGAGGTATTTTCTCAGCCTTACCAAGGATCAGTTAATTTCTTTTAATATTTTAATATTGCAAGGCTTCTTTAAAACTGTCTCATCTGAGGAATATTTTTCATTCAGTTCTGGATATAAACTTGTAACTTTTATTTCTTTATTATATTTTTTCCTGCTCATCTGTCTTCATGCCTCTGATTTTTCTCAGTTTTTCTATTAGGAGAAAATGAATCATTTCATGAGAGAGAAGATTAAATCTTTGCAAAAATTTCAAAATAGAAATTTGCAAGTCATTGCTGTGCTTCCAAAAGTACTGAAATAGAGTGGAACATCGGGTCGAGAAGATTTTTTTTAATATATATATATATGTATATATATATATATATATATATATATATATATATAAATTATTTTTAAAATTGTAAGTTGTTATATGCTGGGCAGTTTATTAAATTAAGTCCATGTATGATGAGAAATTTTTGTTTCACTACAGAGTTGTGAGAGAACTTTTTAAATTGAACTTTGAGAGAGGTGTGGTGTAAATACTGAATTTCACAGTTTCAAGGACAAAGCAAGGCACAATCTTTTCATTTTCAGGATATTTTAAAGCTAGAGAGGATCACATCATTTGTATGCTGACATCTGTTCTATTGTTTTCACTAAAGAAAGAAGAATGAGAGTCTGAGAAATCTTGAGCTGCACCTGATAAGAAAATTTTAAAAGATGACCCCAATTTGTAGAAGATGATTTATGAAATCATGGTTTTCATTATTAGACTTAGTGCTGACTGTTTTTTTTTTTTTTTTTTTTTTTTTTTTTTTTACTTTAGAACAAGGGCAAAAGGTGTTTTAATTTTTTTTTTTTTTTTTTTTTTTTTTTCTGGAGTTTTACAGTTATGTAAAAGACATCCAGGAATAGGTGTACCTGAAGATAAAATGACTACAGAAAAAAGCAATATATATATATTAGTGCTTTGCAAATTAATGTGCAAGGGATATAAAGTTAAAATTTAAAAGGGATATAAAGTTAAAATTTTAAGCACAGCTTGGGGCTAACAAATTTGGAAAATATATATATATATATATATTTATACTCAATCACCAAATGTAAAAATTTCTTTTTTATACAAAATTTCTTTTTTATACACAATCACCAAATATAAGGTATTCTAGATAATTTGATTATGGTGACAGTATATCTGTCAATACTAGCAAAAAGATAATTAAAAAATCCCCTTAAAATCCTAGCATAAAAATCCCAAATACAGAAACTGCAATAAAAAGAGTTTTTTTTACTCATATTCATAGATATGTTGCCTAAAATGACAATATTGTGCATGTCACTATTATTGGGGTTGCAAAATGACATCACTGCTGTTTAAGATACTGAAGATGTCTAAACTGAGTTGACAGCAAAATATATTCTACATTAAGATGTCATTTAAATTTCATAGGCAGTTCATCCATCCCGTTATCGATGTCCAGGTAAATGACAGTGCAGTTCATCTCACATTTTTAAAAGTCTAAATTGTGAGAGTAATATTCCTTTGTAGAAAATAAAATAAAATAAATAAAATAAAATAAAACTAAAAAATCCTGTACTTTTGATTTGTGCTAAATTCCAGCTAACAAAGGAGAATGTTTGTTTGGAGAACTAAAACAACAAAATGGTTAATATATTTCTGTGAAATGAAATTATTACTTGAGGATAAAATATATTTATAGAAAACAACATAGGAACGTGCTACAGTAATATTTACTATAGTTAACAAAATGGTTCTGTTTGCTGATAAATAGTTTTTGTTTAAATTTAATTGTGGGAGATAACACTAAAAGAAAAATGATATTCTGACTCACCTATCAGAGTCCCAAATACACAATTAATATTTGGTTTTCCTCGGACAATTATGTTCACGAGTGCTGATATATATGGCACCTATTGCTAATCATCTTAGTAGGTGAGGCAATGAATTTCACATTGGAGTTTTCATCCTCATTTACTTACAGTGGAAAAACAAAGCAAAACAAAAGACAAAAAACATTCCTGTGGAACCCATTGGAAATTAACTGAGATCAATTAAGCTAGATGCAGAATGAAACTACTGCAGTCATAACACCTCATTCATCAGTTATACTGCGGGGACTGACAATGAACTTTAAACTTATGGATTCACTTGAATTTGCTGTAGGTTGAGAACATGCAGCTGGTTACTTGCAACACAGATGGGTTGATACACCGGTGTCTGTTAAGCCTCATTTGTTTGATCATATGTCTGACTCCTAAGTATACCCTATTCCAACAGTGAGAATTAAGTTTCATAAGGTGTGTTCCAGGTGGGTACCTGAAAAAGAAAAGGATGAAGGAGATGAGGAACGATGATGAATGGAGAAGAGATTCTTCTGATTGATTAGAGGACTCTGAATCTCTACTTTACTTGTGACCATTTGGATTTATGTCTGAATAGCATGTGCATAGTGGCCTGTAGGCACTAACCATGAATTCATCTGTTATGAATATCTGTTGCACCTGTGCTGTGCAACCATATGCTGTAAGTAGAAACCTTAAAATAATATGAGCTATTCATTTTAAGGAAAACACTATTTTTAGTATATTATAATAATATTAATATATTAGTCACATTCTCTACACTAGAGACATACATACAGCGTCAATTATATTATAATAAATTTCATTATGAATAAAAAAGTCCTAATGTATTTTTAGTATGTGCAAATTTTGAGAGGTTCATGTTTTGTCAAATGAGTATGAGGCAGTCACTACTTTGTAATGTCAATCATAATAGACTTTCATAAATGGCTTAAGCAACTCTCTCTTTCTAGCATAGATTCCAAATAGTGGAATCATTACATATATGTATAATATATGTATATTACATATACACATTACATATATTATATACATATAATCATAATTACAATGCTAACCATAGAAAGAAACAGTCATTTTACAGGAGTTGTATCAGTGAGGAATTTGCAAACTTCAGGAAACTGAAATACATTCTTGACACCTCATTTAAAATCAGGAACCTTTTAGATCATTAGAATAATGAAATTAACTATTATTTTAGTACATAGATTTATACGTATATAGCTAGATGTTAGATAGATAGGTAGGTATGTAGATAGATTCACTTTTTGCCAAGATTTCTTTAAACTGAAAATATTGACATATTTAGCTTTGTATTTTTATTTTTCATTGCTTTTGTTTGTATGCATCTATTTATTTGTTGTTGTTTTTTTCTAGCAGACTAAATAAGAAGACTGAGGAATCATTTTCAGTATTCATCTTGTGTATGTCTCTCTCTATATGTTATATTTGTTTTCGGCTCAATGGAAAATCTGGACAGGTATCTGAAAAGGTGTTTCCAAAATAAAACAATTCAATATATCGTATACACTAGGGTAAAATACAAAAAAAAAGTAGCAAAAAAAGTTGCTCAATGTGGTAACTGATTTGTGTGTGTGTGTTGTTGTTGTTGTTGTTTTTGTTTGCCTTTTGTTTTTCTGTGTGATTTTTTTTTTAATCCAATATGGTAATTAGTTGATTTTCTTCTGCAATATCCCTCAGTAAAAATTAATAGATTATCTCCTGACATAGATTATCTCCTGAAATGAGGCTATGTCTCACAATTTTCAGAAATGAATGAAATCTTCTTGAGTGCAGTTTATTTTTTTTCAGAGATTTATGATGTGAATTAGCACAAACTTTGATACAGAAGTTTCTACTGCTACTGACAGTATGTACGTAGAAAGAACTGAATTAATAAGTGGAAAATGCATTTGAAAACAAATATATACAGGTCTTCAATAAAGCTACCATTGTCATAGAAATTTTCTTCAGTGTGAAAAAAAGAAAAAGCAAAACAAAACAAAAAAAACCACAACATAACAGCAACAACAACAACAAAAACAAAAAAAAAACCCCACTGCCACCACAAAATAGTTCCTGATATAAAACTCAAGAAAAAATTATTCATTCTTATACCCCCTTTATTTTTATTAGTGTGTGTGTATGGGGGGGGGGGGGTGGCTGGGGCCTTCAAAATTTATTTTAGTGTTGGTCTAGATATGAGGAAGGTAGTCTGATTAATTATAACTGACAAACTGATTATTTTTTATATGGGAACTGTAAAACTTTGAAAATGGAAAAAGAAAACCAGGAAAGCCTGTCAGTTATGAAAGACCATTTATGAAATTCAGAAACCCTGAATCATTTTATGTTTTATGAAATTCTGATACTTTTCTCCTTTTCCTTCTTTCTCCTTCTCCTTCTCCTTCTCCTTCTCCTTCTCCTTCTCCTTCTCCTTCTCCTTCTCCTTCTCCTTCTCCTTTTCCCCTTATCTTTGCATGGTAAGGTATGATCATGTGCTGAATTTTGGAGGGAAATTATAAGTAGTGGTATGATAAATAATCCTTCCTTCAAGCATCCGTAATTAGGTACCTTAGGCTTTGCGCCAGAATGAGAGGATTAATGTCTGGCATGTCAAATGGGCATTAATAGCTAGACAGTGTTGCTTTTCTCATCTCACCTTGGAGATGAATAGTCTTTTGGGATTTCAAGTATATATACAATCTAAGAGAATGCACTAATGATTCAGGACCAAATCCTTAGCCATTACTCCAGGACAATTCATAATGCCAGGGGATAAAGAATTCAGTTACATTACTGATACTTTTGTCCTCTTCAAGTAGCTTCCCTTTCTTTTAAGTAGGAATTTTGATTCATGAAGAACCACAAACAGTTTCTTTGTTCTTGTTTTGAATATAAATTAATAGAAAAAAAATCTCTAATGACAGATAAGTTTTCATATTGCGTTCTCCACATTTACAGCACTGATTAAAATTTCTTTCCGAGAATTCATCCCTGGAAGATTATAGTTTTTGTATGTACTTCTGGTAAACATAATTAAACAATAATTA
Organism: Heteronetta atricapilla; assembly: GCA_011075105.1. NCBI lineage: Eukaryota > Metazoa > Chordata > Aves > Anseriformes > Anatidae > Heteronetta > Heteronetta atricapilla. Next base: position 168,278,188 of record CM021731.1, read on the forward strand.
AATATTTCTAGCTGTGTTGTTCATCAAAAAGAACCAGAGATAAAAATTGTGTTTTCTGCAATTAGTAGTTTGAGTTTGTCCTTTCATAATTTGGTTCTGACACCTGCTTAGACAGAAGCCAAGTTTAATCTAGAAGTAATTTTCCTACACAATATTTTACACAGAGAGGAAAAGCATTAGGCCAAGACCTTCTTTCATATAGAAGAAGAGCCTAGGGAGAGAAATAGTGTTACATCATACAAAGAAGATAAGCATGAATATCATAGATTTAAACATAAGGCTGTAAAGCACTTTAAAAACTTAGAAAAGCAGGGCTTTTTGTATGGTATGAATTAAAGACAAAACAGGTAAATAATTTAAAAGAAGTTGAAAATTCCCTTAAAAATTTGTAATTGTAATGTAATGTAGAAGAAACATCTTGATTATGCTGTTGATTATGCTGTCTTACTGGCTTGGTATTTTACATGGAAATTGAATGCTATGTAATAGTCCTTCCATAAAAGTGAAGAAAAATCTCTTAACACATGACAAGTTCACCCAAAGACAATCAGACTAGTTCTCAGTGCTTTTCTTAATCTTCTTGACCAACCAAGAGGAACTGAAGTCAGAAGTCCCAAAACAAGGACTAGAATTTGTGTTTTAATCAGCCTATTAGCTGATGTGTTCTTGACATTGTATTTTTGCAACTGTAACTTAAGATTTACTTTAGCAATAAAGGAACCAATACTCACAAGAGGCAACAACAATTCATTATAGTTAATAGATCTTATTTAAATCCAATACCAGCCAGAACCTTGAATATCTCATATATTTTGCTGATTTTCAAAAAAAAAATAAAAAAAGTTTCACATTCTACTGTCTTTCTATTGGCAATTATATTGCATCCTGCCTCAACCTTTACACCTGACCTGTGATAAAGCAAGGAGGAACACAGTAAAATATATCCAGACATATCTTTAGCATACAACATATTGTTATCTTACAGAGTGAGAAAAAAGATGCTAGGCTAATGAATTTTAAAGGAGAAAGCCCTTATACAGATACAAAGTTGGATTTATGTGATGACTGTAATTTTTATGAGAATATGTGAATATATACATATGGTATATGCAATTTTATTTGTGTCACTTTTTTAAAAAAATTACTTAATTTCACAATTTTAAAAATCTTGTATTTCTTTACTAGTGTTTAGACTACTTCATGATGATAGTAATGAAAGGAAGTCATACATTAAATACATGCATTTCTGTTAATTTATCCATACCATTTGAGAGTGGTTATGGGGGAACAGCTATGAATGCAACATTTTCCTGAAGCCCTTTACTGTCCCTCTTTTCAGCTGCCTGGATATGTTTGGTCTGAGACTTTCTGACACTTAGTGTAAAAAGTTATAAAGTTGCTTGACAGCTTGGGCCATGTTGGGCCAGTGTCTGGCTCACGGTTTTACTGTGTGAATACAAATGGATTTAGGATACTCAAAAAATGCAATATATTTTTATCTAATAAAATATATTCTGAGTAGAATTCGTTAATATGGCATTACAAACAACCAAATCCCTAATTACATTCCCAGAGTTACAGCAAGAATAGTGAGAATAAAACAAGAAAAAAAAATGTATTGTGTTTCCTCCATTTAAGCACTGTAAATTAATCAAGAGGGATATTTGGGATATTTAATATTTTATCTTTATTTAATCATTTTGTTTGTTTGTTTGTTTGTTTGTTTTGTTCCAGTGTGGATGAACCCTGAAGTCGATCTGTAAATTGGAAGTTAAGTCTCAAGTCATTACATATGTCTGAGGATTTAACTGGACCTTAGTCATTACTGTAATCACTTATTTGCAAAACTAATTCTCTTTAATTTCAGAGGCTGCTACCTGTAGCTGCTTACCACTGTGAATAAGTTTAAGCAGTCCCCAAATCTGCCACAATTTGGTGTTATTTTATCAGAGTAACTACATGTTGACAGTATTAGTCTGGATGTGCAGTATACTAAATGTAATTCATGTTGAAAAAGGAGTTACCTAGGACTTAAACTAGCCAAAACAATAAAATGCATGCTGCAAAACTGAAAAATTACATATATATCCATACACTGAAGTTCCAGATAAATGATTGTCCAGACTTGATAAATAGACATCCTGAATTGTTTAAACCTAAAAAAAAAGTCTTCTGCAACTTAAATACATCTTGCCTTTAGGAAATTCAGTCAGTTTGAACCTGAAATGCAGTCCAGAGATGAATATTTAATTTCACTTTCCTTAAGAGTGAGGTTGAATCACTTCTACGAGTCTGTGGGTGACAGTTTCAAATTTCGACTCAGGCAGGCAATCATCAGAGAATAACATTACAGCAAGGTAAAAAGTCAGTAATGACTCAGTAATGACATTTTAATATTACAGATAAAGAGACCTGCAGTCACCTATGAAAGCTTCTGTTGACTTACTAGTCAATATCATCATAACAAGCAGCATATGTAAAATCATACAAAGAGTATGATTTTGAGTATGAGTAAATGCATTCCTTACATTTTCCTAGGTTTACAGGTTATGGCTTTTTCTCTATAAATGATTCAGAGCAGTACTATTTCAGCCTGCCATACAGGCGCAGATACTGAAGGCCCTGTGGGACTTTCACATTTGTGGTCAGAACTACTCTCATTTATCTCAACCTGAAATGAATTTTGTCCAGAGTATGTCTTTACCTCTTTTAGGGCTAAAGTCAGAACATGGTAGACCACAATATTGTTGCAATTACTATAGTGGAACCTGTTGCCCATACTCTGATTTTCACTTTTGTCCGACTAGGCTGAAATTCTGTCCTAATAGTAGCCATGTCTGTGTCCAAGATCTAGAAAAGTGTTGGTGTAAAAGAAAGCGGTTTGTGACTCCAGGCAAAAAAGAGAAATGACAATAAATAAGATTGAATTGAAGCAAGGTCAGAATGTAACTGTAATTTTAAGACTTTGCATCAGCTTACAATGTTTTATTGTGATAAAAATAAGAGACAAAAAAAAAGTTGTTATGGCAAAACAATTATGTGAGCTCTTAGTTACTCAGTAGCAATCAATGATTCAGTATGTCCTGAAAAAAAAAAAAAGTAACATAAATAATTGTGAATTGTTTAATAAACACATAATGAGCTATGAATTTTTGAAAATTAAGATTGTTTAAAATTTGTTTCATTTCTTTGATGAGCTTGATAAATTGTATTTTTAAAATTGATTTAGAAATTAATTTTTAAAATAGTTTCAGGTTAGAGTCTCACTTAGTGCCTGCTTAACTCCATTCGGTTATATAAAAGGTATATTTTCTGTATACAGTTATTTGTATAATATACAGATATTTATATAAATGTGTGTGTGTGTTGAGGGCAGAATATATATGCAATTTTCTGTAATACTTTCCAGGGGACAGTTTGCCCACTTTCCATGTAAGATTTTACATTAGATAAATAGCTTTACCATTTGGATTTCACAATTAGTAAGATAGATGAAATAGAGGAGTCAAGAACAGAAAATGAAAAAGGACAAACAGATATTTAAAATAGCAAGCTTTATTCATTTGTTCATACTAGTTTACTTAGACATATGGGATAGAAAGGAACAAAATAGGAATAATTAGGCTTATATTTATGGGAGAGGGACCATTGTCCCTCTTTCACTACTTTAATGGTTAGTAAATCTGTTATTTTTTTCCATATTAGAGTTGATTCTTGTAACTTACTGAGATCAGTGGATCTCTTCATATATCCCAATCCTATTATAGCATTTTGTAAAATATGTCCAAATCACTTAGTAGAGTCTCTGTGATCATTGAAACAGAACTTTGAAATAAGCAGTTGGATCTGGGTAAAACAAACAAACAAAAAAACAAGCCAACAACAAGGAACAAACAAACAAACACCCACCAAAACCAAACCCCCAGTAATTGACCTTGTAATTTTAAAACAGTTTTGGAATATCTATACATTTTTAATCATAGATTGTGAAATAATTAGAGAATTTGTAGAAAATTATAATTTGTAGAGTAAATAAATAAATAAATAAAATTGCTGGTTCACATGAAGACTGAGACTACCGAAGTCATGAGACTACCGAAGAAGAATCTGGTAGCTTCCTGATTAACATACTGAATGCAGGTTACTGTCAATACAAGAGATTTTCATGCTTCACATTAATAGAAAATACATATGTTCCTAATAGGAAACCAGGCAGAAATTAAATACTAGTGTTAATTTTAATATATTTTTATTAAACTTGGGAGACAACAGCCTTCAGAATACATCATTTATTATTTTTTAAAAAAGAATAGCATATCATTAGTTTTAACTCTAATATAAAGGTGAATATAAAAATAAATCTAGGGAGGTTTTAAAATGTCATAACTGAAGTAATTTATAATTCCTTTTGATACTTCTTACCAAATCCCATTGGTCAATTTTGTACTTCAAAAAATCATGCTTCCTCTTAATAAATATATTAAGATCATGGTCTATGTTACCACTTTGAAGGGTAAGTGCCTGTATAAAGAAAACAAAGTGGAATATAATTTTTGCCAAAGTGGTGAAAGAAGGCAATGGCTTCTTGATGTGGCAATAATTAAACATTCACCAAAGGGTGAATATTGATTTCACTGAAGTGAAATATAAAAATATTGGTAAAATATCCTTGAAATAAGTACTGTAGGGACAGTGGTAAAATATAATTATAGAATGAATTAGATAAAAAGATAATTATTTAGACTTTTTATCTTCAGTATGTTTCTGCACATTTTATTCTACTGAGGAGGAGCTTCAAACAATATTTTGTACCTGTATCAGCAATTTTTTTGTTAATATAAGCATTTATTGGGAGCATGCCGTTGGAACTGCAAATTAATCATTCAAGACTCCATAACCTTCAGATTACAAAGTATTTACTACTGAATTCTAATTTTTAATTTATTTCATAATTCATTCCATTTTCTTTATTTTTCCAGCTTATTTGTTTCATTTTGTAGTCAGGTGTCTGTGACTTCTCTACATGCTGTGTAAAAGTACTCAAAAGCATAAAAATATATTTTCATTTCCTCATTATTTGTCTAGGATTGCTTGAAAATGTTTTTTCAGCTTCTGCATTGAAGTATTCGAATCAAATTCAAGTTGCGTCCATGTCAGATACCTTTTCACTACTTCAGAGACTGTGGATTTGTAGGTAAAAGGTGAACTTCTGCTAGTCTTTTTTTTCTTTTCTTTTTTTTCTTTTTTTTACCTTAGTGTTTATGATAGTTTGTCCGTTTGTCCTGAGCTTTTACTGATAGAATGCTGTTGTGCCCCAGTGTTCAGTACATTGAAGCTGGGTCAGAAACTGGAATAGCTGAACAAATTTCATAAACAAATTATCCAGATATTAATTCTGATCTCATCCCATTACAACTGTTGCTGTAATTCTCACCAATTTCAGTTGAAGAATTCTGACCATGATTGATCTTGATCTGTAATTTTGCAAAAGAAGGAATGGATGAGTATAAAAGCAGCAAATCTTCATAAGAAATAAGCAGAAAGAAAAAGCATATGCAGATGGGATCATTGTTAGAAAGCAGTATTTTATTCCTAGGTAGTCTTTATTTTATTTTTTTTTATTTTATTTTTTTCTGTCCAAGAAATACATGAATACATGGATAGTTACATATTGCATGTCTGTATTCTGTCTTTATATATATGCATATCAAAGTGTCAACTGTAACTAGTTTTTGTTTTATGTTTCCACCACATTCACAAGTACACCTGTGATTATCCTGAACAGTCTCTAATCTGGAAGGTACTGTGATTAAGCAGCATTTTCAAAAAAAACCCTGATGTAAAAATGATATTAGCCTGTGTTCTTCAAAGTGCAGAAGTCTATGGCATGGAATATGACTGTCAGTATCCAGCAAGTCTTAATAAATACGTTTTGTTTTGGTTTTTGTATTTTTTTTCCCCCAGTCATTTTTATTTGATTATTTATTTATTTATTTTCAAGCAAGGAATGTGACTTTCCTCACTAAAACTGGAAGCAATAAAAATCAATACCACATTAAAACCACATTAGAAAAGAGCTAATATTCTTAAATTTAAATTCTTAATGTTCTTAATTTCATATGTATCTGGTGTCACGAAACTGATGAGAATTAAAAATTAGGGGAAAAATACGACAACGTTAAAGTTTAGAAAAGGATTCTGGAGAATTTTAAGTATCTTTCTAAAGAAGATTCTGAGCCGTTTTTACGTGTTAATTTAACAATCTTAGCTGCAGTCTGACATCAACAACAGTATAGAGCATATACAATATATGCAAAATTCAGTAGCTTTACATTTTTTTCATGTGGAATGTCACTGATTTCTTGTCTAATTGAGAAAATCATGTAAGTGTGCATAATGTATGTAGGACAGCTGTAAAAAAATTCATAACAGCCTCTATCCCAGATTGGTTGATTTTAAGCCAGTTCTGAAGTGCAAAGTATCAGGCCTGGTCTTGTAGTTGCCTTGAGGTTTTGCACTTCTGTAAATGTTCAGACTTTAAAAAGAGTCCTACAGTAAGCACAGCTGTATTTCTTGTAACTATGTGTACTTTATGGTTGGCCAGTCATCTTGGGAAAAGCAGAAGAAATGAAAATCTGTGGTGCACACACCATGGGAGGTGGACAGCTCATTTCTATAATCTCTTGACCTCCCAATCTGATCTTCTATTTTCTGCCTTTTCAGAGCAATTTATGTTTTCAAAGCATTTGCATAGCCAGCTTCCTGCAGAGAGTCGCTATCCCTTGTTTCTGATCTGGACACTTTCTGCTAGTTTGAGCACTAAACATTTCAAAATATACTAATTCTGATAAGCAACTGGTGACATTATGATAGAAAGCATATTTTTAAAGCTCTTAAGTACTTACTGTGTATATATCCTATATTTCACTTACCATTTGACAGCAGAGTAATTGCAAAATGAACATTTATATTGAATTGAAGATGCCATAAGCTGGAACAGCTGTGGATGGGAAGAAAGACAGGCTTGATAATACATCCATTGCATTATGTCAAAATAAATAAATAAATTTTGCCATGCTGACAGAATACACAAGGTAGCAATGGTACTTTCATGTTAAATCTTCATGCCTGACCTTTTAGAACACTTGCAAGTGACAGGTAAGTTCCTGAGTCTTGAGCAATCTAAATCACCTCCCGGAGTATCAGGTGGAATATGTACTATTCACTGACTGTAGACTGTGTAGTAGCTACATCCCACCCTATAATTAAGTTTCTAAAATTGCTGTTAGATTACTTACATTTAAATTTAAACACAAGCTTAAATATTTTTCAGGTTAGCAACAGAAATAGTTATTAATATATTATATTAATAGTTATTATAATATAATTAATAATTATAATATAATTAATAATTAATAGTAATTAATATAATACGATGCGATGTGATGCAATATAAATTTCACAAATGTTTATAAATTTTATTTGCTTCAAACCTTCATTTAATAACAGTAAACTTGGCCAGACATGTTGTTGGAACTGTACAAATGAAATAAAATTGTGAACAAACCCTTCAGTTACCTAGAAAAGACTCAGAAACCTCTGCAAACAATCAATCTCAGGCTTAGTTTGAGCTTGAATATTTTGAATATTCTTTTTTTTTTTTTTTTTTTTTTTCCTTTAGTGTCAAATGTAAACTCAAAGAAATAGTTTCTTTTAATCTGGAGTCTGGGTATTTCAAATACTTTTAATGAGGTGGGCTATTTGCCTCATTAATGTAATTGCATTGCTATTCTGCATTATTATCTTCAACACTCGGCTGTTTTCCAGCAACAATTGTTATAGAAGTCATACTAATTTGTGCGTTTTCTAATATTCTATATATTCAATATATTCTAATATTCTACTGAGACACTACTTTAATTAAAACATGACCTTATTATGTTATATTATTCATAACTAAATGTGAAGCATAACCTTTTATCCTCAAGGAGTGTCATCAAAGGTTGCATCTTAGTTCTGCATCAGATCAATGACTGTCATGCAGGATGAAGCTCCTATCGTCTGTGAATGACATCTGATGGTAATTTATAACATTACCTGCCTACTCATCTATCTTTAGAGGTATACTGTCATTCTCAACCCGCCTTAGAAGGTTTCCTTTAGAACTGCTTAAGTATCAGTCCCCTGTGATAGTCAAGAGATAATTCTTACCATTAGAGTCAATTACCATGTTTATATGTGTATATGAAAGACAGTAAGCAAGTCTCTGAAGGCTGAAATAGGTTTGTATATGCTGTACCATCAATTAATTTTGTTATTGAAAATGGAGGAGAACCTCTTTTGTTTTAAAAGTTGAGTAGTGCTGTTTCAGAACTAGGGAACTGTGAAACAAAACTGAATGGTTGGCTCTATCTGAGATGAATAGTGAATGCAGCACTCTACAATAAAAATAGCTAGCCTTAGGTCTGTAAAAATTAATTGGCAATTGAATATGCTGTGAGAAAAATAACTAATGAAATAACTAATTGAAGTACAGTCATATATTAAGTAAGGACTTTTTGCCTTTACATAAGACATTTTTCCAAGAATTAAAGCTATCAAGTGGAACCCCCTACCGTGTCTGGAAAGGATGTCACTATTTACATCAATGTAAAACTAGTTCCATCAGGAAAAGTGTCCTTATGCAAAACGCACTTATGCAGTGAGCCATGTTCTTTAGCTCCCTGTTTTCTACTAAGCCTTGGCATTTGATGAGCCCTGCTGGGATAGGAGGGTGAAGGATGATGGAAAAGGAAGGGTTACACAGGAAAATACAGAAGGTTTTTTTTAGAAGTGTGACTAGATTTAATTATGCATTGTGATTTTGCCTTTACTGGACATCTTTTACAGGGAATTATTTTGCTTTAAATTTTTGTCATGGATAAGCTAAAAAACAAAGTTCCCTTCATGAGCTAATACTGTTTTTTTGTTGTTGTTGTTGTTTGTTTGTTTGTTTTTGTTTGTTTTAAAAAAGTAATTATTTTTTATTGTTTAGTAATAATTCATTACTCTTATAACATTTAATAGGACTAGGTCTAATCAAAATGTCAACTGACAATTACTGTTCTCTCTGGTACTGTTTAACTCAGATAGCAGGAAACAGGAGGCTAAAAAGCCAAATATTTCAGTAACTGAAGCTCTGAATGTAATCTTATTATTTTATTTTTTTAATGTACTCATCATTTCTGTGCAGACCATATAGAACAAGTTGTTTGTTTGTTTGTTTGTTTGTTTTTAGTACAATGGAATAATATTACTGAAACTTCAAATTTATAAAACAATCAGTGAATAAAGTTTTAATACTGGAGGAATCTTAGTATAGTTAGAAGAGTCCCTAAATGCATGCTGTAGAATACCTAAGACATCTGTAAATTGACTGAAACACAAGAATATGTACCAATCCAAAAAATCTCTATATTTTCCTGTTACAAATTAAGTTAGTTTCCATAAAAATCCATGAATTTAAAATTAAGTTTCAAAAGCCCACTGGAAGAAACTTTACATTGCAAATAATTACAAGAACCTGCTGGAATTTATTTCTATCTTGCAAAAAGCAAAACATTCTAATTCAAACCATTAAATTATATGCATGATATCACCTACATAACAATCTATTTTCAAATCTTCCAGAGTATTCCTCTTTTTCCATTCTACCTCCAGTTTTTCAAAGTAAAATCATTTACACTTAATTTCTCACACAGCCTCCCAATTTTGTAAAAATACACATAACATATCAATCAAACATCACTCCCTAAGGAAAAACAATAAACAAACAAATAAATAAATAAATAAATAAGCCTGACATAGAAAGACATTGATAAAAACGACAAATGGTATATTTTAATAGCGTGCTCATAGTTCAGCCTAGTAAAATACTTTGCTGAATTCTTTATGCAGCAATTAAAAAAGGTTAATTCTATGTGATAATGAGTCTTATGCACCATAACACTGAACTTTGCCATTGGCTTAATTTTCTTTTATTCTTTGAAACACAGTTTAATTTAAATGTTTCACTCTCGTTTTATTTAACCCGTTTCATACTAGTTTGCCAGTTAAGGACAGAATTTTTTCTTCCTTCATGGCGGATAGCTTTCTCAAGCTTGGTAGTATATCATTTTGAGTATGTACTTCAGAATGGAAAAGAAAAATAGTAATAAAGCATATTTATGTTCTAAGAACTGTCTTTAAAAGTACTATGCTAAGGTCCATGTATGTATTTTTAGTGAACTCATGATTTTTGCTTAATTTCGACTTGATAAATGTGTATATATTCCCTAGTATTATGGCTTTAAAAATCAGTTTGAACTTTGTTTTTGGTGGTTAAAATGCCATATTAGAATACTAAGTAGGATTCAGTTCTTGACTGGAGTCTTTCAGAGTGCTGCAGTAAAATAGTCAGGAAGAATAATAAATATCTTCTAGAGGAAGCTTAGTCTCCTGTCCATCAAGATTTCCAGGTCATTTTCAGCAGAGCAACCAACCCAGTCCCTCCATACAAGAACAGGGAGTTATGCTAATGTAGATGTAGGTCTTTGCCTTTTTAGTTTTTGAATTTGGTGTGATTCCTGGATGCTTATTCTTCCATCCTGTAGAAATCCTTTTGACTGATAGTCAAAATACTGATTGCTCCACCCAGTCTCGTGTCACCCACAAACTTGATCATAATGCATAGTTTCCATGTATGAGCTTCCCATTTACCCTTGACAGATGTAATTAAGTCCTGATCATCTGTGGGGAAAAAGAAAAAAAAAAAAAAAGAAAAAAAAAAGAAACTTAAGAGCTGTATACATGTATGTGTGTGTTTGAGTTTGCATATTTGTTTTTTCTGAGGTTTGCTGGGATGCACTAAATTATACTTTCCATCTTTACATATAATCTCTTTACTTAACAGTGCAGGACATTATACCGTTGTACTTGCACTTGGGCTCCACTGGAAGTTACAAAGTCCTCTTTGCTGTTAACTAAATCTTGTTTCATAACTCATTGCTGATGATTTTGAAATTCCTATGCCTTTTTACTCTTCTGGAACTACATATATATATTTTTCTTTTATTCTTGAGAGTATTTTGAAATTATATATATATTTTTTTTTCAGATGGCCACGAAAGAAGTAATTTCTACTTTTAGACTGCATATCTCTACTCTGGCCAACAAAAGATCACTGTTAGAAATTTAGTTGTCAGCAAGACACAGTCAGCATATTTCCTCCTAATTTTGTTTATAAATACTATTTCTACCTGTATGGACTGAGAATTGGGAAAGACTCAAAATTAGACTGTTTATATTCTGTCCATTTACTATTCCTTTTGCTTTCTCATTGTTTAAACTGTACAAATCTTTTCAAAGCTTCACTGTTTACAGTTGATTTCTCATGACAGTGTCCAGTAGTAGGCAGTGCAAGCACATAGGTGGGATCATGCTCTATGTTGTGTTTAATCTGGGACATTCAAAAATGTTACTGTCTGAAGTAGCTAATTCAGCTGCTCACTGAACACCCCTGTCTCTGGCTGGACTGGCTTTGAGGTCAGCAAGGATCCATTCTTAAACGGGGGGTGATGCCCAGCTGATGCTCTCACCCCCCAGTAGTGTTGCTGCTGGTCAGGTGAAGGACTACTGAGATGCTGTTTTGTCCAGAAGCGTCATTTTCCAGCTGCAGAGACTAGTGAAGAAGCAGGTGTTTCTCTACTTTCTCAGCACTTCCCAGCTCTTCTTTGTAATTGTCTAAGAGCTAAAGAACTGTACAAATTTCTTAGATTTCCGCTTCAAATCCCATGTGCTGTATCATAAACATTTGGGAAATATCAGGAAAAAATTAGTGTTTTAATATTGAACATGGGGTTTGAGATCACAATCTAGGAAATATACTACATGAGAAAACTCTTTTTTTAAGCACAGTAATAAAAGTTTGTGTATCCCATATTCAGGAGCTTCCTTAATTCATGTTCTTTTCAGAGAAATAGAAATGGAGATACCTGTAATCTAAGATTTACAAGTGCAATTTAGTAGATTGTAAATCTGGTTTCAGATGAGTTTATTTTATATATTATGTCACATATTTCTCCAACACGTATTAATTGCACTCCCAGTGAATTCCTGGACTTGTCAGTATGTGCAGGATCCAGCCCTGAATTTGGCCTGGCCTTGCCCCACTAAACAAAAACAAACAAAACAAAACAAAACAAACAAACAAAAAAACAACAGCAACAACAACAACAACAAAAAGAACAGGCTCTAGTGGGAGCCAATTGCAGATACCATTTTTTCCTTATTCTCTAACATTTTGTCACTATTAAAATTGTGAAAAAAAAAAAAAGAAGACAAAAAATAAAGAATACTGTCACTTCCACAGTTGCAGTAATAGCTGTAAGTAGATTAATACTCATTTACACATGAGGCGGAGGAACAACAGAATATGTCTGAAGCTTTCTCTTTGTTAAATTATGATCCTTCTCTTTAATGAACCTGTAAGTAAAAGAGTACTGTGCCCCAGAAACCTCTGGGGTCTAATAAAATAAAAAATAATAAATAAAATGAGTCTAGAAAAAAAGATCTTTGTCATATTTTCACTTTATATGATTATATTCTCAATAGTTGTTTCTGAAACAACTTTCAAAACAATGTCTCTGAAACAACTTTCATTCTGAAACAATATGATAAACTTTTCTCAAAGAATAATGTTTCTTTGTGCTGAAAACAGGTATATTTCTGCCCTTATTAAAACAAATTGAATTGTCAATTTATTGTCATTAAATATTTTTAACTGTTTATTTTTTTTGGCTTTTTCTAAGAAGAATGGTGATGGGAAATAGAAGTGGTGATGGAAAATCACCACTTGTTTTTATATATATATATATATATATATATATATATATATATATATATTTATATAAAGTGCCTATCACCGTATTGATAAACACTCTTTGGAACCACTCTGATGGCCAGGGTAAGAACAGGAGTTGACCTCAGCACTGCTGTTTCCAAACAATTAAAAAAAAAAAAAAAAAAAAAGCCCCAAAAGAATCTGAGTGAAATTCTGCTTTCCAGGATTTCAATATTCAATGTATACTGATGTATATCCATGTAAAGACTATTTTCTTGGCTTAATTGTTCTCTCTGTTATAGCAAAGACTCTTGAGGTTGAACACTTCACCTGCATCAGTGCTCAGTTTGTTCTAAGGCAGCAACTTAATTTCTTTAGTCATTTCTCAAAAAAAAAAAAAAATGTTTAAAATAGGTTAATAAAATAGTTTGAGAAATATTTGTGTATTTCTCAACAGAGTAAAAATACTTTTTTTTTTTTTTTTTTTTTCCCCTGTGGAAAGCAACAACAACAACAGCAGCAACAAAATGGATTTTTCTATTATGTGACTGAGAGTGCTGAAATACCAGTTCAAGAGAAAGCAAGGTAAATGAAACAAAAAATAACAAGAAAATGGGGAAAAAAATACAGAATCAATACATTCTGAAATGCAAGTACCAAACACGTTTTGAGCCAACAGCAGATATAATAAAATAATCTTATAACACATGTGATAATGATAAGCAATGATAAGCAATGGATAAGCATCATTGGAACAAAATTTAATTGGCTGAGATTTGGCTTAGTGTACTTCAATGTCAAACTTTATGTTTTGCTTTCTAACATATAGTTATAATTGTAAGATCTGATTTTTCCAGAAAGATTTATTTGTTGGAAAACACCAACTCAGCAAAATCTTAAAGTTTGTTTTGCCATTTCCAATGAAAATTGTCCCAAGGAATATTTCCCAAATACATTGATAATTTTCAGAAAAGGAAGAAAAAGAAAGACCAACATTCATTAACTGGTATTTTCTGTGAAAAGCTGAGAAAAGTTCATGCCCTGCTTTTCCTCATTGATTTAATGGACTTGAAGATATGCCTTCTCTGTGATGCACACCTACCATCCTGTACCATTCTCACCTTTGTTTGTCATTCTGGATGTAGCTGTACTGTTGAGAAACTTTGAAAGGCTTTTGCTTATTCAATTGTGGTAGGAGAAAATTTATAAAAGTTAATAAAGTAAATATTTATGTGAAAATGATGCCATGGACAGCATTTTTTCATGTTCAGGTCTGTTTTACCATAATAGTTAATGGTAGGTCCATTAGACAGATCATAGTTTAATAAGTAATCAATAAGCCTTGAACTCTTTAGAAAACAAGCTTGGAGTTGTGGATCAAATACACACACACACACACAAAAAAAAAATATTTATTAATTTGTGCAATCTGGTGCTGTTCTGTTAAATGTAAATTGTTCTTCATTACATTATTTTGGTGGCTTGTTTTCTTCTGTTCATCCCCATATTTATAAACAGATAGCAATCTGTTTATAATCTGCTACATATGATAGCAATTACAATGTCAGTAAGAATAATAATACAGCAAAACCAAGCTAATAATCATTGTGAAGAAGTGTATAAGATGGACTAAATGAATACCAGAAAACTATAGTCAAGCTACAGTGAAGAAATACCCACTTTCAACACTGTGTTTCTAATAAAGTCTCTAAAGCATTAATAACTAAATGCTTATTGCTTATGACAAAAAAAAAAAAAAAAAAAAAAAAAAGAAAAGGGTTTAAAAAAAACTAATAAAAATTATTAAAAAAAAAAAAATTTTTTTTTATAAAAAAAAAAAAAAAAAAAAAAAAAAAAGGAAAGGAGTACTAAATACGCATTATCCATTATTACAGCAATGCATATTATTGATGATCCTAATAAAATATGTGGATTAGTAATACAAAGGAGCATAAAAACTCAGCCTTGCAGGGAAGGAGGTGGAAGACCTGTTGCTTGTGTTATTTGAAATGGAAGAAAATGCAGCATTATTAAAGAAGCAGTCTGTGCTGCCAGGTTTTGTGCCAGACTGAATATTACAGTGTTGCAAATCAGACAGAAGTGGATAGTGAATTTACCAGATGATGATGGCTCAGTTGCTGTGTACATAGTATCACACATAAGCTGATCTTTTGAGAATAGCCTCACTGAGTCCCAAGGGAATTGAAATTCCTATTATTATTATTATTATTATTATTATTATTATTATTATTATTTTATCAGTGCCAATGACCAGACAGGGAAGAAAGACAAACTGTCCAGAAGGCTGTACAAATTTCACTTCTGAAATACCTTCAAGGTGTATTTTTTTGCTCTGTAGTGATTGTAAAGGGAAGGCAGAGGAACTTAAATGGATGCCTTTAAAATTAACTGAGTGCTTTATGTATTCAGCATAATTTGGAATTTGAAAGTGGTTTGGGGTCCTTATAAATTTTGATTGACAGTTGTGTAACAAAGGATGAAAGGGACAGTAGTTATTGAAACATATATATTATGCTTTTGTGGGAGTAATGTGGGAAAGAAAATTGGTCATCGGATTGTGTAGGTTTACAAAACACTTTTTCTCTCCTTTTGTGGGATAATATATGTAATACTGTTTTCTAAGGAAAAGATGTATAGAATGTTGATTTTTCATAGGTTCTCAGAGTGTATAATGAATGGCATTAGATGGGGCTTGCATACTCAAATACATAAACATATATTACTTTGTAATATGGTCAATTTCTATTAAATTACTAGTTTTCAAAACAATTTTGTTTCATTTTGAACTGATATTTTCAGAGTCAGGGTAATTTAAATTTACCAGCTTGAGTGCACTCTTCAAGTACATGTTTGAAAAGACTGAAAAAGCTATTAGAAAGCTTAACTGTAGCTCAACAATTTGAGCTCCAAGAGTAATGGAGAGTTGAAGTCATTCCTCTTTTACTAGATGATGCTAAAATAATCTGAGGATTAAATCTAGCATTTCAGAAGTAGAAATAATAATAATAATAATGTTAATAAAAATAAAAATAGAACTGATACTTTTGCTGCCCCACCAATTCTTCAGTGAGACAATTACACTTGCAGGCTTTTTCAATAAAATGTGTGTAAGTTCTTAATGCATCCACAGGAAAATGGTGGGTGTTTTTGTTGTTGTTTGTTTATTTTGTTTCTTTTTAATTTAACCAGGAGAAGGACTGAAAAACAGAAAACAAAAACAAAACTGAAATCACAATTTATTTTTTTTCCATAGTTTTCTGAACAATGCTGATCACATCCAAATGAGATTTCTGTGAAGTAAACTGAGAAAAGAGATTTCTGGAACCACTGTAGCTCTCTGCTGTAACACCATTAGACGTCTACAGATTTCCAGATTTAAAAGGAAACCTATAAATGAGGTTGATCAAATTGAACAAGTTGATCAAACTCAGGGAATGTCTAATATTTTTTACCTGTCACTATTGGAAAACAATGAATTAGAAATGGAAGACCAGTTTCTAAGTATGGCTCTGCTTCAGCATCATATTTAAGAGCCAGAGTATACATTACGGAGTCCCTGTGCCATGGTGACATAGATTGTAAGTATCATTCAATGATTAGGTGAAAAAATGTCAAATATTATTTGTGGTGAGATTCTTATAAATCTACACACATCCTTATTCCATGTTGAGAATTGTACTTGCATTCTCTGATCTGAACACTTGTAGTGTTCTTAATTTATGACACTCAGGAAGAATCTTGTCTAACATATCACACTGAATTTTATAAAAATGAAATGGAAGGCAAGAGAGAGAACAAAATATGATATTGCAGATTTTTCTTACAGAGAAAACTTGGCTCATGGATATGTTGAGGTAGGGGACTATAATTTCAACATTGATACTAATCAACATTAATTCTAGTTATCTTTTTCATGTAGTAAAGCATATACATAATAATAATATATATTTAATAAAATACTTTTTTTTAAAAAAAAAAAAAAAAAACTTCACGATTTCTTTATGATTTTAAAAGTTTACTTCAACCTTCAGGTTGTATCAAAACAAATCCTGAAAACTAAGTGTTTTCAAGCCTACCTAAAAATCAAACACTGACAGCCCAGTGGAGTATTTCAACAGTGTCTTTATCAGAAATTTAATGTGTCTAGGAGGAATTCAGGAAATCTGTTTATGTCTTGCTAACTTTAATACATTAAATATTTTTAATATATAAACATACTTATAGTTGCAAGAATGCACAAAGTTTAATAGCTGTTCATTTTTTTTTTTTCTCTAGAACTATATATTTTCTATCTACCACAATAAACTGGAGAATTAATTTTGAGTTCTTCTGCTCTGAAATATATGCTTTTGAGGCATTCTATCCTCCTGCTTAAGAATCTCAGAAGCATTGATAGAATTTCTAGGACATAGTACTACTAGAATTGTAGGACAGAGAACTACTGAAGCAAATTCAGAAGAGGGCTACTAAGATGATTAGAGGATTGGAGTATCTGTTGTACAATGACATGCTGAAAGAACTGGGTCTGTTTAGCCTGGAAAAAAATAAAAAAATAAAAATAAAAAAATAAAAACTGAGGGGAAACCTTATTAATGTTTATAAATATCTGAGGGGAAGGCATTGAAAGGACTCTTTACTGTTGTGCCCAGTGACAAGTGAGAGGCAATGAGCACAAACTGAGGCACAAGAGGTTCTGGTTCAATAAGAGGGGGCACTTCTTTACTGTGAGGGTGACAAAGCACTGTGACAGGTTGCCCAGAGAGGTTGTGGAGTTTCCTTTTCTGGAGATATTCAGAGCCTTCTGGAGATATACAAAGCCTTTTCTGGAAATATCAAAGCCAGGCCTTTGCAATGTACTCTGGGTGATCCTGCTCAGCAAGGGGGTTGAACTAGATGATCTTCAGAGGTCCCTTCCAACCCCTCCCATTCTGTGATTCTGTGATTGATGAATTTACTTAACAAATCTTAATCAAGCAATGTTATTGCTTTTTCAGCAGATATCACCTGTGTCATGGAAAGATTTGAGTCTCTATTTTTATTTAGTAAAAATTGCAAGAAAACCTATGAAGACTGCTCAAGGAGATTCCTAGATTTACCAGAAACTTCTCTCTTAAATCTACATGCTCGAGTCATGTTGTGACTTTATTCTGCAATGAAATCAGAGCTATTTGCTCCTACTTGCTAGGTTCTATCATAAGTTAACCAGTGTTTCTAGGTTAAAATAATACGTTCTCCTGCGTGTCTTCTGAGAGGATAGATTGAGAAAACAGATGCATACAGCAGTGTTGAAGAGCACCTGTCAGGTAGAAAATAACAATATTCTTGCCATCTGTGATCATAAACTCTTCTTCTTGATAGAAGTTAAACTGAGAAACATGCTATTTTCAGACTTGCTCTGTAATATGTAATGAAAGGCACTGAAGTGTTTCATGGTATATTTTTCTTTGATATTGTCACTGATTTGGGGTTAATGGTGCCTTTGTGTACCATCTGGAGACAGAAATCTCTCTGTAAATCTATCAGAAGAGAGCCGTTCCTTTGGGAAGTAGGTAAGGGTTAGAAGAAAATTGATGAGTCAGAGACTATTCTCTTGCAAGTCTCTGGATAGTATATCTTCCCTTAGGTGTGCATCAGAAGAAAGAAATTGACCCTTAGTAATGAATCTGAATAAACAGAGGGTGCAAGGGTTACTTTCTTATCGTATTATGGCAGGGCTTTTTAAATTAAAAAAGAGGAAGAATAAAAATCCATTCCTAAATATTTTAATGGGTATTAAATATTTTAAAATCTAAATTATCTCCACTTTTGTGAAAATGACATTGAGTTTGACCTATTGCAGTTGGCTCAGTTAACATTAGGAATATTTCTGAGTCTCAGAACTTATATCATCAATTGAGATTATCTGAGTGTCTTTCTTTTGTGCCTTTTTTCCACTGTAATACAGGAGTGGGCAATGTTCTCTTGGTAGTCTATAAAGACAGAAATCTTATTTAGTTTGCATAGTAAAAGAGAGCAACTACTTGCCAACAGAAATATGCCATTTGGTTAAAAAATTGTTCAATGAATGTTGTAACACTTTAAATATTCACAATATTTCTTTAGAATACTTTCTCATATGATTTAATACTATGTCTCCTTCTCTTGTAGTTTATATCTCACATGGTCTGAACAATACAGTACCAACATTTATTTATTTATTTATTTATTTATTTATTTATTTTGCTTCTTGTTCTAATCCTATGCCTCTAACAGGAACACTATACTTCTAGTGTAAAATTATGCCAGGATTTATCCATCTGCTTAAAGTAGTTATTTCAATTAAGAACAATGAAATTAGGGCCATAATTACCTAGTTTTTCTCCATGAAAAAAACAGACATTTCCAGAAGATGTATCATTTATCCTCTGGAAGGGGTATGTGTCTCTTTCTTGAAGTCTATGTGAACCTATTGTGTTTCCAGTCATTACCTGAAGTAAAGCTGGATAAACCAAGCCTTCATCCCCAAGCAAAGTGCCTGTGGATGGGCAGATTTAGAGACTTAGTTTGAAAAGGGAAACAGCAGTGTAAGTTTCTTCAGAGTAACAAGCCTTTGTGCAACAATCCTGAGGCCATGGCTGTGCATGAGGCCATGTCTATGCATGGCTAAGCACTGAATGCTTGCTCATTCATTGCTTGACACTACTGCTCAGACTGCCAAGAAATGTCACGGTTCTTCTGGATAATTTATAAAAAGACAGATTTAGCCACAAGGAAGTTAACTAAGACAACTCCATTTTGAGAGAAAAAGGAAACATCAAGGAATTAACTTCAGTTCAATTAATAGTCAGATTTTACCAATACCAACATCTGCAGCAGAACTGTTTAATTTGGATGCATACACCAATTAGTTTAGGGTTATCTGGGGTTTTATAAAATGCCAGATAAAATCTTCTGAAAGTGGATTAGTGATAGATAGGTGTTGGAAGTTAAGACTTTGGCTTGGGAATCGACTGTAAGATTTTAAGTCATGAGTTTATTCAAAACAAAGCTTGTGGGAGTATCTTGAGCTGCCTTAACCTTCAAGATAACTAGCCAATATAAATTTCCCTATAACTAGCTTATAGGGAAAACAAACAAACAAATAAACGAATAAATAAATAAATATTAACTTTATTTTAAAATTTCAATAATGAAACATTCAGTATAATTTGTGACAAAAGTCTGGTTTTAGTTAGCACCCTAACTGTAAAACTCTATTTAAAATATCATAAGTTATTCCTAAAATCAATTTGTCTTTATTGTTGATTCTAACTTCAAATAGTCTTTCTTTCCAAGGACAAAGAAAAAATCATATGTTTTGTTAATAAATGCTAAAAATAAAATAATAAGTAAATCCTTCAAAATAGAAGAGAAACATGAAAGAGTGACCCTGGAGCACAGTCAACACTTTGAGTGTCAATAAAGTACTTTCTATCAGACTAAAAGGAACAGATATCATGGTGATTATTTATTTCTCATTAATGAGGTAGAGCTGGAACATTGTCCCTTGTCCAATTTCATGGAGTTTGGGTATAAGTAAAATAAACCCTGGAGAATGGCTTTGTGAACCTCATAATCGGTCCTCCTGTTAATCATATCTTTGATTATAGTTAGTTTTTATTTCAAAATTATTCAGTTTTGTAAGCATTATAAAATTTGCCTTGGAAGGTTTCTGTATGGTTCTAATTGTCATAGGGGATCCATTCTGCCATTGCTGTTGAACAGAGAGAGCAATCCCACTGCAGCTTCTCAGCAGCACAGCTATCTAAGTTATACTAGCATTTCTATCAATAAGCTATCACATATCAAAACTGCATAATGCCTGTTCATATTTGTGTGTTCATATTGTACTCAGATTTTCCTAAGACATTATGAAAAACCACATGTGCTTTAAAATTTCTTAGATCTGCATTTTTCCTGTATCAAAATGAAGAAGGATTAAGTTTACCTTGGGCCACTACAGTTTACTGAGCAGATTGCATCCAAATTATTATCAGAGCTGTCTTTACTTTACACAATCTTTACTTTTTTACTTTACACAATCTTTACTTTTTTTTTTCCTTTCTCTCTCTCTCTTTTTTTTTTTTTTTTTTAACTCATCTAGTTGTACATTTGAATAAACAGTACTTCTATTTTTTTCCTTAACATGTTTTACATAAAGATATTTTGTCAACTTTTCCCCATGTTGAAAATTAATTTATATTAGGTAACATGGAAAAGAGAAAATTCACCTTCTCACATATGATTTCTTTCACATATTTTTAAGGGGATATATAATAGAAAAATGTGTTGAAGTAGTCTGTTTTGTAGCAAGTGTCATGGAATCAGTAGATTACAAAGGGAATAATGCAGTAAGTACAAAAATTTTAGGAGATTGTACAGTTTTTACCTATATTGAAAAACAATAATGCAAACCCTTAAGGTTGACAACATTTCTTACTAATAAAAATGTCCAAATCAAAATGAAACACCACAAAAATCAGTTAGTTTATATTTTTTCATCTAAACTAGCATAAAAATGATCATCATAAATACTGGAAAGCTGACCTCAGTGTCTCAAATCTGTGGTCTTTGGCATATGACACTTTTATGTCCATAGCCCCTAAAAGAATTTGTGTGGATTTTATTCATTACAGTAAGACATGAAGATACTGACGTAGACAATCAAGTGTCTGGTCCTGTCCTGTCCCGTCCCCTCCCCTCCCCTCCCCTCCCCTCCCTTATCCTTCACTTCCCCTCTTTTAAATGAATGTAAGCTCTGTAATTGGCTGTCATAACATAGAGTTTGTCACATTGCAGGTGTAAAATGACCACCAATTCTGTATCCAAGTTATATATATATTTTTTTGTTTGTTTGTTTGCAGACAGCTTCTTCTGTAAGCTACAGCTTACAGAAGAAGCACAGTGGAAAGACTTGAACAGCAAGCAAAATTGACTTTTGTATTTAATTTTGTTTATTTCTTGGTTCTTCTCAGAATGAATAATTATTACGAGTAGAAGGGGAAAAAAATATTTTATTTTTCTCAATTGCCTTTTCTATTTTCCAGGTTAGATAGCATTTCTAGTTAATTACAGAGAGAAAGTTGAAGGCTTTCATTACATTATTCATGCTCAAGTAGTTCCTTTTTAGAAAAAAAAAAAATATATCTTTTTTTTTTTTTTCTTAGTAATTTACAATTTTATTACACAAGTGTACAGATACTCATTCTAGCACCACACTAGAATGGAAACACAGAAATATACCTTAGTCAATATTATTAATAGGCTAGCTCTATAAAGAGATAGCAGTTCACTTAGTGAATCCTTATTCCCAAGTATCTAGATACTTCGTGATTCTGGCATTAAGTATTCCTCAGGAGGCAGAATGAGTATTATTTAAAGAATGTGATTCACAAGAGCCAACACTAAAAGCTTTTACTTATTTATTCATTCTGTTATTAGCTTATTGCAAACTTGTCATTTTCTACTGAGTAGCTTAAATGCACAGATTTGTTTGGGGAAAGAGAAGAGAGGAGCAATGAACCCAGTGAATTTAAAGACTCCTATTTTTCTTGGGGGAGTAGTCAGCCCAGAGGAGTGTCCTTTAAACCTCACCTTTTAAACAGTATTTTCTTTCTCTCTCACTGGATTCATTGTTGAACATGTCCTGAAAACAGGGATTAAAGCTAGTCTCTTCCAAGAAAATACAGAATAAAAAAGTTCCATACATTTAATTACTGTTCACTGATGAAAAAATAAAATAAAATAAAACAATGATAAGAGAAACTTCAGATCTTTTCAGTGCTTGACAAAACTTGAATGCCCATTTCCTATAAGAGCATATTAAGTACTTGGCAACAAATATACTTTGAATAGGGACTATCTCAATCTGCAATCTTGTTTCATAAAGTATCTTTCTCTGCTGAACTTCTATGAACTGTTTAAATATTCTTTGGAATGGAAAAGTAATGAAGCAGGCTGTTATTTCATAAATAAAGGCTGAAGAGTACTCCAGGAAGATGGAGTAGTTGGCTTAAAATCTTTTTTTCTTTTCCACTTGAAAATGTATCACTTTAGAGACAGAAAGGCAGAAGAACTACAAACATGGTAAAACAGAAACAGGTGATTCCAGTCCCAGATACCAGGACTGAGTTTTTGGAGTCAGTGGTTTTGTTGTTGTTATTATTATTATTATTATTAATATTATCATTTTAGAATATATATATATATATTTCAATAAATTGTATAAAAACTCCTGGAAGCTGTGACAAGAATGTTAAAATAAACAACCTGGAGATCCCAAAATACTCAAGCCATTTATCTTGTCTGTGATATTTGAAAGCAGAATTTCATCTTCCCCTGCAGGACCATGGCCTGCTTCTTCTGTCCTTTTAGGTCATTTCACAACTCTTTCAGGCCTAGCCACACAACATTGGCATTTGCAGCTGTTCACAGAAAGGTTTTGTTGACATTCTTTGTGGAAATGGCTTTAATTGTTGTATATGCTGCATTTGATGGATGTTACTATATCTACTGAAAGAGAAGACACACAAGAGGCCATGAATATAATATGATCTTAGATCTACTTTTGAAAGTGAACATGCAATTTTTCCATGGTGGTAGATTAAAGTGCCTAATGGCTAAGCTTCTACATTTCTTGCAGGACACATGTTGTCAATCCATACAACTATATTTGCAATTTAGTGTTCTGGCAGGTGTGGCCTCAGCAGTGGAATTGGGGAGCGCTGCTAAATTACTGTAGTTGATATTCTTAGACAGGCTGCAAATATGGACTTCCATGATCTCAGTGTGGAAAAAAGGCCTAAATCAACAGGAAGTATTCCATGGAAGGGCCATACTTCTGCACAAGAACTAGTTTAGAAGTATAGGCAGTTATGGAGCTGAAAGTGAAGCTGTTGATGTAAGGTGGGTTCTTCCAGGATTTGACAAACGAAGACATTTTCAGTCTTGTCATAAGTATTTAATTAGATTAGCATTTCTTAACTATGATTTATTTATTTATTTATTTATTTATTTATTTGATTGAGCTTTAAATTCTTTTCTAGCTGATGGAATTACCAGCTGAAGATTTGCATTAAGAATTCATATATATAATATATATATCTAAGTATAAACTTGTGTACTTAATTTGGACCACTGCATGTTTTCACAATAACTGTTTACCTAAGCATACTGTGTATTCATAGACATAGTATACTGGCTCATGGAAAATTATGGGCCCCTGCATTAATCATTTGTTATTAAATGACAGTAATGATCTTTCTTACTATGAGTGTAACTGTGTGAAAGTGGAGGCTGGGTCTCTGTAGCTACTGTGTTATTTTGGGTTGAAGTTGATTAGTAAAGCAAATCCTAGTGTGAGAACACTGCATTTACAGGTTGCTTCTGAATTCCTTGAGGGCTATCACTCAAGCAAAGAAAATACTAAGGTCGGTAACCTTGACAGTGAAAAAGGTTTTAAATGTGATGAAAATGAAGACATGAGAGTAATAGGAGCTTCCAGGAGGGGTATGTTGTGGTTGGAGTGCAGAGAGAAGAATGGGGTTGAAGAAGCAGGTGATGCTAACTTTCCTTTTTAAATCAACAGCACTAAAGATAATAAATGTAACATGAGAATTCCTCATTCTGAATCTCAGCTATCAGAGTAGAAATTTCCTCTTTCTTTTTTTACTATACTCTCTCATAGTCATTACTTTAGAAGGGCACATTGTCAGTCTGTATTGGAAAACTATAGGTTAATGACTGAATTGGATTAGCATTGCTACAGGCAGATCTTTCAGATATTCCTAACAATTAGGAAAAAATGTGTCTCAGTAACTGGCTTCTGCCATTAATTTTTCTAACTATGTTGCAATTCACCTTTCTCTGTCTCTTTCTGCATATTATCTCAAGTTCCCTTAAAAGGCACATAGGCAACCTTAACTTTTCTTGTTCACAGTTTGTGACAGTTTTGGCATTGTTTATTTTGAGATGTGGATCTCCAGTACCAATATTGAAGAAATATGCATTTGGAGGTAATGACTACAATATGTACTTTATGATCTCATTAAATTTAGAATTCTATGCATAGTGAATCCAAAAAACCAAACACACAACAATAACAAACAAACAAACAAACAAACAAACAAAAAGGAAGTGATTTCAATTTAAAAATGCTTGAATATCTAATCTAAATATTTTTTTGGATTTACTGTTTGGCTTCTGACAAGACTGTAACATACTTGTAGCCAAGAGACTTCCAGGACAATTTGAAGTCAAATTCAGAATGCAGATACATTAGATGACCAATAAACAAACAAACAAAAACAAACAAACAAAAAAAACACACCATAGATAAGAACATACACATGTATTCCTTCTTTATTCCTTTTAATCTTTCCTGTATTTATGGGATTTTTAATGGCTGCAGATATCATAATTTTGTGTTGTGTCATACTGAATTTAAATTGAAATGCAGTGGGAATATATTTAGCAATCGCTGCAATGTTAGAAACCTGAATATCTGAATGATATTGATGATGATAATATTATGATGAAAAGGAGAGACATGAACTTGTACTGAAAGTGCTGGATAGTGACACAGTAAATTAATTTAAAATGTTTTAAAACCAGTTTAAGCATCCATATACTAATGCTATTACTGTAAATGGTAGTCTGTTTTATAGTCTCATTGAGCTAATTCCAGACTTTCATATTGAGGAGAGTAGCTGTCAAAAGTACAAGAATAGATGAATAAAGACACCTTAGAATATTCTTGCCATTTTAAAATACAGAGTTTTTGATAATGTCAGAATCTACCAGTATGAACTGTTTTGTAGCTATCACCAAAGAGCCATATGTTTTGTCTTCAATTCATACAAAATACCAATAATTATTTGATTTTCCTTTTCAACCATTCTTCTCTGCACTTAAGTACTTGCAGACAGCTGTACTTAGTGATGTGGCAAGCAGCCTTCCCTAGAGCAGAACCCTCTGAGCATTTGCATTATTGCATTAATCAGCTGAATGGAACATATTTCTGTAGGTCAGTCCATCCATGCAGGCAGCCCCTTGAAGGACACTGATTCAATTCTACCCAGTATATAGCAGGATTGCAAATTTGTACTAAGTATAAATGCTAAGCATATAATACTGTCCAGAGGAAAAAAAAAAAAAAAAAAAACTGTGAAGATTGGGATGTTCTCCTGCTACTCCTAAATCATTAGCTACAATAATTGAATAATATTGCTTTAGTTTCACATTCAGTTATTTCATTAGTCTAAATAAAATATTGGGGTTTTGACAGTAGATGTTACAAGTCATCATCTGAAAAACAGATTATTCAGATATTCTTGGTAACCTGGAAATTTCTTTTGTTAATTATTATACTGCACAGAGAATGCAGTATAAGAGAGTATATACTAGGTGAGTTCTTTGTTAAGCTGAATAGCTGAATATTAAGAAATACTGTCCAAATGTGTGTCAACGTTGGGGAGGGAGGGTGCATTGGTTGCATTTAGGTACTGTAAAAAATGGAGTCATATCTCTGGCAAGTCACATTTTTTTCAGTAGAACAGTCTTCTGATAGCATTTCAAAGTGAATAAAAGTTTTACCATAATCTTCTTTTGATGTGGTTTTATTGTGTTCAACAGTCTTTTAAATTAAAATGGAATAAATATATGAAACTTACTCACTTGAACCTTAACTGTGTTCAAAAGGGCAGTGGAAAGAAACAAAGGGAAATGGTAGACAAGGCACAGAAATTTAGTGCATTTTCTATTGCAAATTACAAAGAAATTAGTCAGTCTAAAATTAATACACTTATTTTTATGTTTACATCTGTCCTTCAGAGGCATGAAAGCAGGATAACAAGTAATTATGCTCTTTTTCCTTGATATTACAGATGGTTTAATTATCTTGTTGTTCCTTAGTAATGTATATGTAATTACTATATGAAAATCTATATGAAAAGAGTTAGTAATGTTGCACGAACTAGTTAAAATCTGATTACATCTGCTTTTTTTTTTTTTTGTAAAATCTCATTAGAATGGTAGGAAGATGTCAGAGCTGAAGTGCTCATTTTGTACTCTGCAGAACTGGAGGAAAAAAAATAAAAAATAAAAAGACCACTTAGTCTCAGTATTTCTTAAGAACATACTTCCATTGAGAATGGTGGATATTTTGGAATTCCTGCATCTGCTTCTGTGATATAAAGAAATATGGTCTAGTAGCCAGTATCACAAATAGGTAGGAAAACAGAAAATGTATACCCTTACAGCTGAGTTAATTATGAGTAAATGGAAATAAATAAATAAATAAATGTTGAGTACTTCATTATCTCCAAACAGAATAAAATTTTAAAACAAGTAAATGCCATAAAAGTGTATTTTCATCTTCCTGTCACTCTGGCATATGAGCACAAACTAATTTTTCCTTTAAGCCTGCAAGCTTCTGAATCCTTCATTGAATTTCACTAAAGGCAAATAACTGTATTTTCACGCTTCCATGGCTGTACAACTAAACAGGACTCTTTTGCCGTGTTAGCTAATGTAAATCAAAAATTGTCAATATTTTGTAAATTGAAGTAAAAATATTATTGGTCTCCATATTTGAGTGAACCCTTGTGTAAACGGGTGTTGCAAAGGCATTTGATTTTCTGACTCCAACCTATGTTTTCTTTCAGTAAATCGATTGTTTCATCAATCTATAGAATAATCAGAAATTTTTGAATGACCCATTTCTTTTCAAATGCCTGGTAATTTAAATTGGGTTTGTAACCAACAGGATAAATGAGTTTGTGAGCACTGTATTGCAACTTCAGTAGTTATTGTTTTCTTTTGGTCCTGCAGTTCTTACTGGAATAAAACTCCCATTCTCACTAAAACGAGGGCTACAGACCCCTGATGTCTTTGCTCACAATTTTATCCAGTGAAAAGAACAGGTAGCACAGATGGAAACCTTTGAGGTAGGGCTAATCAATCCTGAATTATCTTAATAATTCTGCCACTGACCCATTATAAGACTTTGAGCAATTTGTTTAAATTCTGTTACCACTTATATTTATATTCCTTGTCCGTATTATGTATGTAGGTAATATTAATCAAAGGCATGTCTCCTCATAAATTTGTAAAATATCTTGGATATGTGGTGTTACTTAAAAACTCTGGAGAGTACTCTGTACCATCATACAAAGAAATAATAAATCAAATATACAGAAAACTTGATAGATGGCAATTTATTTATTTATTTATTTGTATGGCATCAAATAAATTAGATTTAGAGCACACTTGGAGAAACTGACATAAAAACAAGAGACTTCTTTCTGCCTGACAGCTAATTATCTGTAATTTCTGCTCAAGATTTATTTTTGCATATCTGTGTGTGTGTGTGTGTGCTTGAAAAATATAGCTCTTTATCCACTCAATCCCACCTGCACGTTCTCAGAGATTGAGCAAAATTTGCTTAATATTGCACTTAACTATCCTTCCAGCAACACATCTTATTTAAGACCTGTGTTTACATAAAATGTAAATGTTTACATATGCAAATGCTGTGAAAATTAAACAGAGAAGTCCGAATTATAATATTAATAATAATATAATAATAATAATATTAATAATAATAATATAATATAATATATTAATAATAATAATAAATAATAATTCTCCAACACATTCTTCCAAGGAAAGTGTCAGCAGATTACCAGGACAGGAGGATGTGAGTCTAACAATTCAGTAAGTGTTTTCTTGTTCAGTCAAGCTGAAAGAGACACAAAAAATACCTAAAAATATTTTTTTTCCCTCTTCACAGGTATGCCTGTGCTCTTTATTGGCATTTTGCATATGGTAGTTACTTCTCTCTAATAAGCAACACTTATTTGTTTTCTGTATCTATTGATACTATTGATCTAGTTATGTACAATCTATAGTATATCTATGTTTGTTAATAATCAAAGGGGAAGAATAGCATTCTTTTTCATAAATGTATGATCCTGAAATACTTATCATACTTATCATAGGATTCACAAAGCAGTTGCAATACTAATTCTTTCAATATCCAAATTCTTTAGGGGAATAAAGAATAAAGTACTACATCACTAGTGATGTCATTGTATGAAGGTTCATTTACAGGACCTCTTAATCCAGTACAGAATATATTTTGAGGAAAACGAATACCTTGTATTTATAATTTGGCCTTAACTTTTTAAAATACTAAAAAAAAAAAAAAAAAGCTTTTTACAATAAAAGGAAAAATGCATGCTGTTATCCATTTCATTACTACTATTTTACTGAATCTTTGAAGTAAGCTACCTTGAGAACACTTAGGTAGAGTGTATAAAAAAGATACACTAACATAGTCTTTATTCATATACTTAATTTTTCTGAGGACTTACTGCATTGCAAAAAAATAAGACCTTCAGCTAAAGTTATTCATAATAACCAATAATTAGAGACAGAATAATTTTTCTGTTCCTAAAAACATAATAGTTGCTGCTGTTGACCAAGGAGGAGGAAATTACTTCATCAGCTCGGAAATTGAAGCACTCTGCCACTGAATCCCAAAAGAATAAATCCAGATGCATTATCAAAAGTTCTTTTTTTTCTAAGTCAAGTCAGTTGTGGAAACATGAAAATTCATTAATAGAAAAAAGGAAAGATAAGAGGAACAGAATACCTTATCAGTTATTTGTTTTCTTAATACTTGTTGTTATTGTTGTTGTTGTTCTTTTCTTACAAATGATTACTTACAAAGGATTGTGTTAATGCATATTGAGTCTCTTTTCCTAGAACTTCTTATCTGTATCTTTAACTAGTGCTCACATCAGCCCACTGTTTACATATGAAATTTAAGTTAAATCAAACTCTTTGAATTCTTTCAAATTATAACATTCAAATGTTTGCATTTATTTTTAAATAGTATTAAACTTTTAATTTTATTTATTTATTTATTTATTTATTTAATTATTTTATTTGAGAAAAGGATCTTAATATTAACTTTGTGATGAATCTCTGTGTACCAGGTAGTTAAGGTACCTTTTTGTAAGGATAATGAAGTATGTTCATTTTCACATGTATTAGATTGTATTTGCTCTGTCTCTCTCTGTTATTACTCAGTCTCATTTTGGAGTAGATATTTATTTTTCTTTTACTTATTTTTCCCCACTAGCAATAGTATTACATTTAACAGAATTTTCAGCTAGACAGCACATTTTTCTGTAACACTATTTTAGTATAATCACCATATAATCTCATGCAAGAGTAGGTAATGGAAATTAATACTGTAGTGATACTCAGTGACACTAATTAGACTACCTTAGTTTACAGTTGTTGAAGAAAAAGGATTGTCTAAAATTTGTTTTAGAGGACCTGCAGTAGAAAAAATACAATGCATAATGTATTCATTTGTCTGAGCCACTAATAATTTTCTTGGCTTTGCAGAATGTTATTAAAATACCTAAGTATATGGTGCATAAAATTGCATTTTGCATAGAACAGAAGAGATACATAAAGAATCAAAAGAGTAATGAGAAGGCTTTAAAAGTGGAATTTATAGGAATATGAGTGGATGAGCACTACGTACGG
>CM021731.1:168313647-168335449 GCA_011075105.1 Heteronetta atricapilla
TGAGATTATAGTAATGTTAATGGGGAGTGAGATATCCAACCTTTTCCATCCTCCCAAAAAAAACAGTGGATTTTTGAATTTCCTTTCAGCAAATATTTGGAGGGAAGTTGGTAGACTGTGTCTGAATCCCAGAGGCTCACAGTTGCCAAATTATGTCTCTTTGAAAATCACAGAGGAGTTTTGTTTTCCAGATTTGGTATAGTTTTAATGATTTTGTGACTTTATCATAATTTTCCTGTAGTAACTGAGCTTTGTAAAGGCTAAAGTTTTATTTTGGTCTGAGTTTATGCATGAATTAAAAGAGGATGAGAGGTTGTGCATGTATCCACTCCAGTGCACAGCCCCTAGGAAACTTGCATAAAAGTAACGATACTGGAACTTGGAGTAAATCAAAACTCAGAAAACCAGATTAACCTCCTGTGACTGCTAAGCCTCATGGAAGCAGGTCACAAAGAGCCATAGCTATTATAATTGAAGTAATGGTGTTACATGCTGTGAAACACAGACCAACAGGACTGTAAAAATGGCTGTCCATTGAAAATATGCTCTGTACTGAAACTGTGAAGAGGTTAGTTGTAGACTTCCTTTTTGATATGATTGCACAAATGCAATATGTACAGGGTGTTTAGAGTTGATCAAATTTAGCAACAAAGATGATTCATAGTTTATAGCTCATGGATTTTGGAGTTTTTATGTGTGAAAAAGAAAGCTACTGCTTTCTAAATGTTAAGTGTACTATGGGCTAAATAAACTGTTACTACACGTATTTCTGGTAGTAGCTGGAAATATCTGCTCTGTGCCTCTTGGAATAAGGATGCCATGAGCTGGTCCTGAAGTGTCATTACTCAGACTCTTGCACTGTACAGAGCTGAAAACCCATGTTTTACCAGGAAGGATGATAGACACCAAAAAATTATGTGTATTGTTTTTTGAATTTCCTGATTTCTTGACAATGAACTCACACCTTATGGATTTGGAACTGCTTTTAGCATGAATTCATGTGTTTATCAGAGCTGAAAAAGTGGCAGGGGAATGCAAAAATAATTCCCTACTGTTTCCTTGATTTGCTTTCTTATCCCTTGCATTAAAATTTCATGGGATCAACATTGAAATAGGTCTTTCTTTGAAACTTCAAGCAAACTAACAAACCATTTAAAGAATGAAAACTTGCTTTCAGTAAAGAACATTTATTTTAAAGAAATAATTACCTAATTTACCTTTAATGCCAGCTAGCTTTAGTATTATTTGTGCTTAGTTATTTTGCAGAAAATGTACTCCTTATCTCAGCTAACCTATCTCGTATATCTTATTGAATGATTGATTATTACTTGCTGTAAATATGTTTGAGTGTTATGTGAAAGTTGCAAATTAATCATATCAGCATGTGCTGGTATGATTAAGGAAGGGTGGGGTGGAAGGTTGCAGATTCTTTTCTTCTAATTATTCCTCAAATTTCATAATTTCTAACCCTTTCTATTTGTTTGATTGTTTGTCTGTTTTAATTCAGTATAAACATTTCTTAGTTTAATTATTGGATACAGG
Source organism: Heteronetta atricapilla (assembly GCA_011075105.1). NCBI lineage: Eukaryota > Metazoa > Chordata > Aves > Anseriformes > Anatidae > Heteronetta > Heteronetta atricapilla. The sequence continues at coordinate 168,315,190 of CM021731.1, forward strand.
AATCTTCTAGATGCATCAATTTGCTGCTTAGTGGTAACTCATTAAACTGTGGTTATTTAGCTATATCTTGATTTTTCCCTTTTCTTTCCTTCATGTTGACTCTCTTTCTTCTTGAAAAAGGTTGCCCTGCTTCTTACCCTTGTCTGAACTTTTCCTTTATATATAAAAAAAAAAAGTCTTGAAGCTGCCTCTGCAGGAAACTCAGTGTTGTCCATGTATCAGGCATGCCTATCAGTAAGGTCTTTTAGGGATCTCAAATGCAGGTCCATTTCTGACTTTCAAATGGACTTCAAGTGTGAAAAAGATACTGAAATGCTCAGATTAACTAAAGCAGCCTCCCTGAGTAGTCCCTGGGTATGAGCAATAACAGAACTTGAGACAGATATAAAGCTTTCTGGGCAAAATCTTGTAGTACTTGGATATTAATCAGATTTTTATGGTCTTCCTGCTTCAAATTATATTCTGTTTGCCATGGACTTTATGCACTCTTTGGTCTATCTTTGCCTAAATTTTCCATAATAAAAATACAAATATTAATAACAAATATTTTGAAAGGATAAAATTATTAAAGAGTATAAAGCAATCTGGATCTGTGGTGACAGAGGTCAGTTATTTGTTAGCTTGTCATATTTAGTTAAAAAATATAATTTCTGTTTTGCTGTGATCTATCTCTCTTTCAGATGAATTAAAAGGTTAGCAAAATATGCATGTGACTCCCAAGTGATGACTTTCTTTGAGTGACATAGATGAAGGATGCTGATTTGAGGACTTGAGTTTTTTGCAGAAGCAATTATGAATGCAACATTTTTTTTTTTGATTCAATACCTTTGCAAAAATTAAAATATGTATACATATATTATCAAATTTCTTTAAAGGACCAAAGGCCAGTTCTCAATGAACTACTTTCCAGTTTATGTTGTTATTTTACAGATAAATAAAAAATAATAATAATAAAAAATAGCTCTTGTTCATATTTGCAAGTTAGATGCTCCAGGAAAGGTTAGAATGATAAACTGTGTACAATTACTTTTGAACTGATCTTATCTGATGGGCTTAAGAATGTGTGTTCATGAAAAAAAAATCAGGAGACCTAAAAGAGACATTCTATTCAGTATTAGCATGCAGAAGAGAAGTGGAACATAATGATACAAAATGCTCTATTACTAAGAACAAAGGAGTACAAATCACAGCATGCTGGAGATACCATTTTTATAAAAGAAAGGACAAGGAAGAAACAAGGGAAGATATGGGGAAGAAAATAACTAGGAAAAAAAAAAAAAGAAGAAAAAAAGACATTATAATTTCTGATGCTCAAAATGCTAAGTTATACGGGTGTTTCACCTGTATCGTATTAAATTAAGTGTAAAAAAATAATAATTAAAAAAAGGCAGTGAGTTACTTTGGTTATTAGCAGCTACTTCAAGCTATTTAAAGGAAGACAAGAAATCTGGTTTTGAGAAAGCATATCTATTCTCTATTCTAAGTTATACAAATCTATATAAATCTTGAAACTGTAACTTCAATTTTTTAAAGGACTGAATTACAAAACTGTTGTTGCAATCCTTACTATGTTCAGGTTCTTTTGGCTATTTAATAGCTCCAGAAAACAGTTATCATTTTTGAAATCACTGAGTTCAGCAGTTATCCCTGTGATTGTTCTTAGAAAAGCAGACTGTATTCCTATTCAAATACCTACTGTACCTTTTTGTATGTAAACTAAGCTTAGGAGATTTTACTGAGAGGAACAGATACTCTTCCAGTTTATCCCTAAAATACAAACACACAATTCTTTCTGAGGTGCATTAAAGAGATTGTCTTCACTGCCTTTTTTTTTTTTTTTTTTTTTTTTTTTTTTTTTTTAAGCTCCTCTCTGCTGTCAGAAAGTTGAATAGATGATAGAAATTGAAAATAGGCTGGTAAGATAGACTAAATAACCAGCAGTGTGATATTCTGTGGCAGTTTGCAAGAAAGATTTTTAAAGTATTTTTCTTTAAACAGTGCTACCTTACTCTACTGTGCTGTAGATGAAATCTGTTAGCTTATTTGCAATGGAAAACCACTTTAAAAAAAAAGATCACATAGGAATTCATCCTTTGTAATGCATTGCTGGTTCTACAAATAGATTTTTCCATGTATCTGTCTGATACATTCTTGAATAAATCTTTCTTCATAGACCTGTTTCAAAATGCTTATTTTCCTCTGGATATGATGCTCTATTGGTTCCTTAAGTCTGGGTCAAGTTTATTTTTCTTCATTCCCATTTATGCGTCTTTATCTTCTTTCTTTGAAGTGCCCTTATCTGAACTAAATATGAATTTGTCTACGTTTCTGAAAGCCAGAATATATACAATTTCCTGTTTTTATTTCTTAACTTTAAGGATTTTAGACTGTCTGCATAACTCAGCTCTTAATCCAAGGACAGACTTGTTTGGGATTTTTTCTTGTGGTTTTACCTTTACTAGATGTTGTAAACAGAAAAAGTTTTCATGGTTTTCTCTGCCTTCAGAAGTAGGACAGTACATTATCATCAGAGCACACAATGCTCATAGGAAACAGATATCTATGGCTAATGTTATATAGCTGTGTGTTTTTTATTTGTTGATTTTTGTACATTTTATTTTTATTAATGTGTACACCCTAGTTCAACTAAAATAAAGCTGTAGTTGCTTTTTGTCAAAGTTCTGTGAGGTATCTGGATTAGCAGACTTTTTATCCTACCTCTCTAGTGAGAGACTTTCTCTTAAACCATTAATTGTTTTCTCATCAAGAGTCCTCATGATGAATCTTATTATTATTATTATTATTATGTATAAATTTGTGGCTTTCAGGTTTTTAGAGGGAAGTTTAACGAGAGGTTAATAAATACTCAGAATCCAGAAAATGGCTAAAATAACACACCCTTTAAAGAAAAAATATCTTTCAGTTGCAATAACAGAGGCTAACTTTCTTGAATTCATAGCAAAGCTCTTTTTTTTTTTTTTTTTTTTTTTTAGTGAATCTGAAATCTAGATTGCATTCTTTCTGTCATACATGCACTCTACTGAGATAGGTGGAGCAAAAATGTATTTAAATTTCAATAACTAAATATTTTCTTTGAGGGCAAAGTGAATCAGAGGAAAGAACAGGGGTAGTGATTACAGAATCATAGAATCATAGAATGGTTTGAGTTGAAAGGGACCTTAAGATTATGTAATACCAATCACCCCTGCCATGGGTAGGGACACCTCCTGCTAAATCAGGTTTCTGAATGGTTTGAGTTAGAAGGGACCTTATAGATTATCTAATTCCAGTCACCTCTGCCATGGGTAGGGGCATTTCCCACTAAATCAAGTTTCTCAAAACCCAATCAAACCTGGCCTTGAACACTGCCAGGAATGGGACATTAATGTCAAATGTAAATCTAATAAATCTACCCTCTTTTAATTTAAAGCCATTACTCCTTGTTCTATCACTACACTCCTTGATAAAGGAGTCCCTCCTTAGTTTTTCTGTAGGCCCCTTCTAGGTACTAGAATGCCACTATAAGGTCTCCCTGGAGCCTTCTCTTCTTCAGGCTGAACAGTACCAGCTCTGTCAACCTGTCTTTGTAGGAGAGGTGCTCCAGCCCCTTGGTCATCCTTGTGGCTTTCCTCTAGACTTATTCTAATAGGTCCATATCCATCCTGTCCTATGCTGGGAACCCCAGAGCTGAATGCAGTATTCCAGGTGGGGTCTCACAAGAGCAGAGTACAGGGAGATAATCACCTCCTTTGACCTGCTGGTCACATTTACTTTGATGAAGCCCAGGATATGGTTATAATCAAATAGCTTGAGAATCCAAACAAAATCATGTGGCAAGTATCAAAGAAAAGTTTCTACCTTTTTAATGGAATCACAGAGTCAGAAAATCTTCTTGGTTGGCAAGGACTTCTGGAGGTTTTCTGTCTGAACCACTGCTCCATTTGGGATATTCTGTAATTCTTTGAAGTTGTGTCCATTGCAGCAAAATCTCTTGAGAACAGCAATCACTACGTACCTTCATGAAGGTTCCGTCTTCTTTGTGCCTTGTCACTATGTACGTGAAGACAGCAATGAGGTTTCCCCCAAGCTTTCCCCTTTAAAGGTTGAAAAGGCTGTGCAGTCTCTTCTAGCCTCTCCTTGTACACTGTGTTATATCCCCAATACCAGCTTGGTGGCCTCTTCTAGACTGTCCTTGTTTGACTGGGATATATTTTCTTCATACTAGCTTTCATGCTGCTGTGTTTCAGATTTGTAGTGAGAATAGTGCTGATAACACACTGATGTTGGAGCAGTGTTTACAATGAGTCATGGTCTTTTCTGTTTCTCAAGCTGCCTGCTAGGGAGTTGGCTGGGGGTACACAAGAAGCTGGGAGAGGACATAGCCAAGACAGCTGACCCAAGCTGGCCAAAGTAATGCTATGTATTGAGTATGCTCAGTAACTGGAATAATATGATGAGTATGATGTCACTCTCAACAATAAAACTGAGTGGAGTTGGCTGACAGGTGGGAGGGCTGCCATCACTCGGAGATTGGTCAGCTCGTAGTGAGCAACTGTGTTTTGCATCACTTGTTTTTTTTCCATAGGGTGTGTTTATTTATTTATTTATTATTGTTTAATAGCCTTTATCTCAACTCATGTTTTCTAACTTTTGCCTTTGTGATTCTCTTTCCCTCATCCAGTTAAGAAGAGGGAAGCAAGCAAGTGGCTGTGTAGTGCTTACCTGCCTACTGAGCTTAAACCACAATAGTCTCCCTCAGTGTGTTAGTGTCTTGTGCTGGGAAGTCCAAAACTGAACATAGCATTCTAGATGTGGTCTCACTTAATACCTGCATAGTAAAGAAGAACCTAGACCAGAATGTGGTTGACTATTTTTGCTGCAAGTGTGCACTCATGACAAATTGGTCCACCAGAATCTTCACATTCTTTCCCTTCATACTGCTTTCTATCTTACCAATGCCCTGCATAGGGTTATTCCCTAGAGATGCAGGATTTTACACTTTACTGAAGCTCATGAGGTTGTTGTCAGCCCATACTTCACACCCGTCCAGGTCCCTCTTAGCATCAGCCCTGCCGTCAGGCATATAATCTGTTCCTCACAGTTTTATATCATCTGTTCCTCCCAGTTTTCTATCATCTACAAATGTACTGAGACTGTTCTCTCTCTCCACAACCTGGTTGTTAATAAAGTCATTAAACACTATTTGTTTCAATAATATTGCTAGTTGACTCTGAGCACTGCGGAGTCTTTAAGTTTACTCCTGAGCACTGCTGAGTATCTCAGATCAACAGTCCAGCCAATTTGTAATCCACCTGATTGTCCACTTATCCAGTCCATAGTTCATCAATTTGGCTATACTATTGGAGACTGTGACAGATGCCTTGCTAAAATCAAAGTATGCCACATCATGGAAGGGATAAGATTGGTCAGGCATCCCCTAAAAGTGAAATCAGTGATTAGCATGTTTCTTGTCATGATGCAAATGGCTGCTCTGAAACTTTGTCGTAGGTAAAATCATGGAAAGGAGTGTTATTCTGTACAAAGAGCAGAGGAGTGAAAGAGTCTTTTGGTTATAGGTTATTTAATCTGTGAACTTACTGACAATAGAATTTCTTGTCAGATCTTAGTCGATATTAGGTATGGTACAGACCATGATAGATACTATAGTTGCTTTAAGTCTCTTGTTCCCATTCAAGGAACTTCAGTAGGGGTTAGCCAATCCTACGAAAGAATAGTCCTCATGCTGTAAACCAGCTGATGTACCTAGCATCTGGATTCCCTCTTCAGTTACTGCAATGAAGTAGGCTTTTTTAGGATATAATACAAGTAATTTATAACAAACAGGTACCTGATAGTGATATCAGATTATTTTTTAAAAATACTTTTTTTTTTTTTTTTTTTTTACTGAGTATAAGGAACTTAAGGAACTGTCTAAGTATTAGATTTAGTGAGTTTAATCCCACACAGAAAAAAATCTTTTCAATTTCCCCAGGATACTACAGTTACACCTCAGTTATTGTTAAGTAGTTGAAAGAAAGTAAAAATCTAATTTTTTCTCACTCCTAAAATATTCAAATCCAGAGGTCCTCAAGGATTCTGTACATTGTGCCCTGCACTAATGTATGATTGAGTTTCCTTCTAGTTCTGTGTTCTATTGGCACCATCTGAACAATCTGTTTTGTTTACTGCTGCTAGCCATTGTATAGGTATTTCAGAAATATGTCAGCTTTTTAAAGGATCAAATCTTGCATGGAATTTTTGCTGTTGCCTTTTCTATTGCCTTCAGTGGATGCAAAATCAGGTCTTCAGTCTTCTTGCTTTAATGCAATTCTAATTAGGTTGCACTTTTGTCCTTCTGTTCTTTCCCTTGCTACATTAAACTTAATTTGTTAATTACCCAACATTTGCAAATTACGAGGCAAATCTGGAATTCATTTTATTTCCTTCCCTGCTTGCTCCGTGTTCTCTCTCTTAAACACATGGTGTGATAAGTATCTGACTTTTTATTTTTATTTTTATTTTTTTTTTCTAAATTTTGTGTCCTTTATTAAAGTCTGGTGTACAGTGGTCCCTGTTATAGTCTTGTCAGTTTACCTTAAAGAAATTACTTTACTTTTGTTCTGATTCAGAAAGACATTTAAGGTTACAACTAACCTCATTTTTTTAGGAATAATACTGAACTTTATGAGACTGCTCATGATGAAGGCTAGGTTTGCCTGTAACTACCATCATTGGTAGTAGGGACTACTTTCAGAATATTCTATTAAAAAGATAAAAACATTTATCAAATACTGTGAATACTGGTAAACAGCCCTTTACCTCTTGCAAAAATAGCACATCTAAAAAAGTAAGTTTGAATAATGAAAAGTGATTTAAATGCAGAATTCCATCCTGTGTATTTCTTGAAATATTACTAAGCACCACCTTTTCTATCAAGGAAAGAACTATCATCAGTCCTGGATTAGCTACCAAATAAATCTTTTATTTTTTATTTTTATTTTTTAAAAAAAGTCCTATACTGAAAAACCTAACCAAACTGTTTTGTGCAAGCAATCAAAATCTCTTTACAAGTTTTCCCCATGTCTGATCATGGCCTCCTTCTTGATTCTGTGAACAAGAATGTTGTTTTTAGTGCAAGAGGAAGTAAACTGAGTGTTTTATTGCAAGTGGAAGTGAATTCTGTCCAAGAGGATTCGAACTGAGACTGTAGGATTTTTCGTAAGCAATTGAATAGACATCAACCAGTAATGATGTTTAGTTTGGACATACTAATGAACTGGATCAGTCGGAAGTTTAAAGATCATAGTTCTTTTACCAGTATTTATATCCTTTAGTAACATGGGATGTTTTATATCAATTTCCTTGTGGTATTTTTTTTTTCCTCTCTTGACATTGTTTTGTATAATATTCGTTTTTAGCTGTATTCTAAATCTTGTCCAAAAGCCTTGTTTTTCACATTATTTATTTATTCAATGGTTGTACTGTATGAGATACATTTAGGTCCTCTAATTTGACCAGGTCTCTTGGGCATTAAACTAAAGCTAATACAAATCACTACTTCATTTCTTTGCAAAATTAAACCTGAAAAATAGAAGTAACAATGATTGCTTCTTCACAAGCATCAGAATTATTAACTGTTAATGGCCTAATGCATCATTTTGGAGGTTCAGATCTCAGACTGCTTTTGGAAGACTTTCAGGTTTAGAGTCCTTTCCATGCAGCAACGTTCCCTGAAGCTCCAACCAAAATGTTGAAGAGAATGATTTAAGCTAAGGATTTAGGGCTCCATATTCCAAGCCCTGAGAGCAATGAGGACCTGGCAACCCTGGACCCATGACTCTGGAACCTGAGGAATCCTACTGTAGGGTCTTCCACCTGCCAGCATCTGCCTACAGCTCCTCAGCTCAGATCTTTGTCCATCACCTCATCTCTTCTGGCTGCACAGTATGTTCATGGTGTGCACACTCTGATCAGTTATACTCTATGAACTAGAATGATGATTATGTTTCTGGTAATATTTTTTAGAAAATCGACTCCTGACTTCAAAGTTTTTGATATGATCCCTCACCACATTCTTCTCTGTAAACTGGAAAGGTATAGATTTGAAGGATGGACTGTTAGGTGGCTAAAGGTTGGTGGGTCGCAGCCAAAATGTTGTGGTCAATGGTGGAGGCCGGTCACAATTGGTGTCCCTGAGGGGTCTGGTGGTCTTCAACATCTTTATCAATGACATAGATGACAGAATCAAGTGAACCCTCAGCAAATTTGCAGATGACACCAAGCTGAGTGGTGCAGTCGATACAATAGAAGGAAGGGATACCATGAAGAGGGACCTGGACAGGATAGAGTTAAGGGTCCATGGGAACCTAATGAGGTTCAAGAAGTCCAAGTGCAAGGTGTTGCACTTTGGCTGGGGAAATCCCAGGTATTTATATAGACTGGGAGAAGAAGAAATTGAGAGCAGCCCTGTAGAGAAAGACTTGGGGGTCTTGCTGGATGAGAAGCTGGACATGAGCCAGCAGTGCATGCTTGCAGCCTGGAAGGCCAACTCTGTTCTGGGCTGCATTAAAAAGGTGGCAGGGAGAGAGAGGTGATTGTCCCCCTCTACTCTGATCTTGAGAAACCCCATCTGGAATATACTGTGCAGGCCTGGGGCCCCAAGCACAAGAAGGATGTGGAGCTCTTGGAACAGGTCCAGAGGCAGGTTGGTTGACAGTTGGCTGAATATGAGCCAGTAGTGTGATCAGGTGGCCAAGAAGGCCAACAGCATCCTGGCTTGCATAAGAAACATTGTGGCCAGCAGGGCTAGGGAAGTGATTGTCCCCCTGTACTCGGCTCTGGTAAGGCCGCACCTCGAGTACTGTGTTCAGTTTGGGGCTCCTCTCTACAAGGACATTGAGGTGCTTGAGTGAGTCCAGAGAAGGGCAATGAAGCTGGTGAGGGGTCTGGAGAACAAATCTTATGAGGAGTGGCAGAGGGAGCTAGGATTGTTCAATCTGGAGAAGAGGAGGCTCAGGGGTGACCTTATCACTGTCTGCAGGACCTTAAAGGAGGCTGTGGGGGTTGGTCTGTTCTCCCACGTGCCTGGTGACAGGACGAGGGGGAATGGGCTCAAGTTGGGCCAGGGGAAGTTAAGGTTGTATAATAGGAAAAACTTCTTTACTTCAAGGGTTGTTAGTCATTGGAATGGGCTGCTCAGGGAAGTGGTTGAGTCACCATCCCTGGAGGTCTTTAGAAGACGTTTAGACGTAAAGCTTAGTGATATGGTTTAGTGGAGGACTTGTTAGTGTTAGGTCAGAGGTTGGACTAGGTGATCTTGGAGGTCTCTTCCAACCTATATGATTCTGTGATTCTGTGAGATTCCTATTGAAAAATGCTCACAAAAAATTACAATGTTTACAGGTAGAGATTGCTAGAGTCTAACTGTTCCTGTTGAGGGCCACTAAAGTGATCAGAGGGCTGGAGTAACTCTCCTGTGCAGAAAGGTTGGGAGAACTGGTCTTGTCTAGCTTGGAGAAGAGAAGGCTCCAGGAAGACCTCATTGTAGCTTTCCAGTACTTGAAGGGAGTGTATAAACAGGAGGGGGAACTCCTGTTTGCATGTGTTGATAGTTATAGGACAAGTGGGAATGGTTTTAAACTAAGACAGGGGAGATTTAGACTGGATATTAGGAGGAATCTTTTTCACTCAGAGGGTGGTGAGGCACTGGAACAGGTTGCCCAGAGAGGTTGTGGATGCCCCATCCCTGGAGGCATTCAAGGCCAGGCTGGATGTGGCTCTGGGCAGCCTGCTATACTGGTTGGCAACCCTACCCAGAGCAGGGGGATTGAAACTAAATGATCTTTAAAGTCATTTTCCATCTAGGCCATTCTATGATTCTATCATTCTATGACTTCCTTCTGACCTGCTCCATTACCATTGTCATGCAGTGTAGTAGTTTTAAACTTCATATAATATCAAACTTGAAAAGTTGCAATATTTTGAGGTCTTTCTTCTCTGTTTTCATAGCAACTCCTGCAGTCAGGAAAAAATTGCATTATCATTCCTTCATGTAACTTCCTGATATTGAATATATGCCTTCCTGAGAAGGTCATAATTTCAGAAATTAGTCTCTGATTTTGGATGTACAGCTATAGCTTCCATATGGTAAAAATGCCAGCAATCAGATGTGTACACAACACCTATAGTCTGAAAATTCACCATTGGAACTGCCAAATCTGTGATCCTAGAATATCACTGAATATACATTTTCTCTCCATTCTGTCATATCCTACAGTCTTTCTCACCTGAAAAATAAATCATATTTAATAAGCTCTTGGCTATTCCCTTCCTTTCCCCCCTTCTCTCACTCCTGAATTTATCTAGAGCTTACAGAAATAATTATTGTAACTGTACCACTACCCTTTGAATTAAGGCATGCCATGGTAAATATGGGTTTATACAGTAATTTTCATCTGCCTTCTTTTCAAGTTTAATTAATATTCTAAACATGCAACAAACAGGTCTTGGGTTTGCCACTAAAATACAGATAAGTATTCGCTTGGCTATTTTGCTATGCAAAGGGAACCAGCTGGACTGTGGAATAAAAAATCTTGTGCTTTTTTTTTTTTTTTTCCTAAGGATTTTTATTTAAAGAAACAAATAGAAATGATCAGAAAAATAAACAAACAAACAAATGTTTACAACATGAGGTTGGAAAGTGTGTTTGTCCTTGCTACTGGAAATGTCTATCCTCAATTTTAAACTTACTCTTTTTGAATATATATGATTTATCCTGGCATGAAATTCATAAGACCTGCAGCAGTTTAAGTTGCTCCCATTAGCATATGAAACACTGGCTAATAGTCTCATTTTATAAGGTAGGTGTATATATTCTTATATATAACAATATATATATATATGTATACAATAATATATTCTTAATATTATTGTACCTTCCTTCCCCCCCCAAAAAAAACAAACAAACAAAAAAAAAACAACTATTAGAAAAAGGCACTGTTATTTCTTTCCTTGTGGAAGCTTTCCAGTATTTAAAACTGTCATTTTTGTATGCCTCTGAGCCACAGTATATAAAACAGATATCAACAGATTACTAGATCAACCATGCACCATCCAGGAACTGGACATAAAGGTAGTTTTCTGGATTGTAAGGAACTACAAGAAAAGCTGACATAAGAAAATTAGTGTTTGTTTTAAGAAAATTCGTGTTTGCAGCAAGAAAAAGAAAATGCAGCAAGAAAAAGAAAAAAAAAAAGGAACAAGAATAGGAAAAAGAATATTCTACATAAACTAGCTTTTAGACAGGCATATTACTATTTTTCCAAAATATAATATTTTGCCAGTTAGAAAAGATTTTTTGTTTGTTTGTTTGTTTTGTATACCTGTTTGATATACAGAGGCAGTTTGTAATAAACACTGAAATCTAAATATTTTACAGAAATAAATTACAAATGCACAATTCCAATTTTCCCATCCTTCATATTATAGAAAGGCTAAAATGAAGGATCTAAAAAGTTAGCAAACATCACAAAGCTGGAGTGAGGAAACAGAATGTCTGAGGAATCCATATGTAAAATAATTGTAATAATTTTGCTCTGTTGTATCTCGTGTATTGACAAAAATAAATAAGATTCTTTTCTCCATCATTTAATGTCACAAAGACCAATTAGGCATGTAGTTCCCAGTGAACTCAGTTATAATGCAATACATAGATATTTAGCAATTAGTTGTCTCAGTCATGCTCTTCTTCTAGGTTATCTCTGCTGATAATTGCAATGGGTACCTTGAGACAATGACTTAACTCCATCTTAAAATGGAGTAGTTAACCTGTATTTCAAAGTACCTGTTTATTTCCTTTGACTCCAAGGCAGAATGGATCGTATGTTCAGATTATGTGACTTGTTTCTAGAAGACTAAGCTAGGTTCATGAGTCTTGCGTTTGAAGATCTTTGCAAATGACAAATTGACTTAGTGACTAAATGGTTCTTCTTGCCTGATATTGCCACAGTGACTTTTGAAGAACTCAGGCCATTCTGATTTAAGTATTACTACTGCTTATCATTTTTCTCTGTAGAACTGATTTAAAGATCAACTTTAGACCAGGATGAAAAGAACACTTTTGGTATAGTAACATACTAAATTATTGCTAACAGGAGTGTTGTTTGTTTGCTTTTGTTGTTATTGTTGTTGTCTATAAACTATATTTATTTTCCTTGATTTTATGTAAATAAAACATGATTAAGGAAACTTTTTTTTTTTTTTCTAGTTAAATGATTTGGAAGATGAGAAAAAGGACTGATATATTGGAAGCCAAAAACTTGGAGGATTTCTGGAGCTGATTGTTGTATTTTATAATGTTCCAATGGGAAATAAAAGGACTTAGTTCTTATTGTCTCCAACCTTGGTGGCCAATTAAAAGCCCTTTAGGTTCCTGCTGAAGATATGGGAGGTCTACTGTTTTAACCACAGTATTGTGAGGAGTAAAATGAAAGCTAAAATTAAATTTAGAGTTCAGCACCTGTGACTGGGTTGGCTCTGTTCACATTTGACACTAATCCAAGGCAGAGCCAGAGTGTGAATCCTTTTTTTTTTTTTTTTTTTTTTTCCCCTTGGCAGTCAAAGTCAACTTAAATATAATTAACTTTTCTCTCTTACATAGTTACTTCCAATGCTTTGTCTTCCATCTTGCTTAACGGGACAAGCCAAGACCTCAGTATGTTTCTATCACAGGTATTGCTCAAGGAGTTAAGCATAATGAAGAGAAATTCACTCTTTAAATGGTAAAGATGTACTCAGTAATTGAACTTTACTGTTCAACTTTACTGGCACAGAGCTCTTGTTTTCTTAAAAGCTTTTTTTTTTTTTTTTTTTTTTTTAATCATGAAGTATTCCAAGATTTTTAAATTTTGTGATCTTTATTTCAAAAACACTAAGACTTTGAAACTCCTCAAGGAGAAAGCAATACCCATTTAATTTGGAACAGACATTTTCCTGCTGGTTGTTATACTGCAGAGAATGGGTGATACCTGGCAGAGAATGGGTGATATGGGATTTTCAAAATTGTGAATCAGGCAAAGCAGAGACTTGGAGCTGGCACTTTAGAGTAAGTTAACAAATCCATTTATTAAGTCTTTGGGACTCGGTTTCTCTCAGACTCATTGTGGTTGTCTCTCATTGAACTTTTCATTAAGTATAACAGAATCTTGATTGCAGCTATTCTTTGTCAGGAGTGAGTACCCTAAACCTTTCATTTTATGGAAATCAACATGACAAAAATAAAAATAAAAATGAAGTAGGTACTCTTAGAGAGCAAACAGGGAAGGTCTTTATCTTACAAGAAGCATCTATGTCTGAACTACTTAACTACTCTCCAAATACAGTCTCTAGAAGAATAAGGTAGTTCTAGTTGTAATTCTAGTTGTAATTTTTATCCTAAAGGAGATATCTAGGAAATCAAATAAATTTCATGCTAACAGCATCTGTTTCTGCCCTTTGATTATAAAGGAAACTAGAATGATAAGCTCTGTTGCCTACACTGCAGTCTTGCTAAAGTGGGTAAGATTAATTATACCTATGTCCCTATGGTCTAATGTTTTGACTATTCATCTGGAAACAGATGGGGAGGCCCATCCTTCTCTGAGACTGTAATAGGACTAAAAAATGATGTTGATAGTTTATGGGCACGTTAGATCAGAAGTAGAAAATGATTCAGGTAGTAAAGTACACTAACTTGAGCAAGGTGCAGTGCTGAAATTATGGAAAACACTGCCTTTAATTTTCTCTTATTGAAATACAAGTATTTCTTGAACATATTTCTAAAGCTAAAATTATGCTATTTAATCACTTGCTCTCTTATCTCTTCCTTCCATTTTCTTATCAAATTTGCATAAATAAAAAATTTGAAGTTGGTTAATTTTTGTTCTTTACATACCTTCATTGCTTTCATTTTTAAGGTGATCACATTATAGAAATAGTATTTGAGGTGTCAGATATAATGTCCTTTGACAATATCAGAATAAACAGCTGAAATTAATAGAATGCTTGCATGAAGTATTTGTAAATGTATTTATGCATCTGCACAATACACAAGCATATGTATTCTAATGTAGGCATAGGTATGTGTTTGTATATCTGTTATATAGCTTTCTTAGAAACAGGGCGTATGGAAACAGTAAAGATATATGTTCTGTTACCTCAGAAGAAATCTTACAAGTTACATCCCTATTTTTTCATAACTGTATTATTTTAATCTTAATTTCAATTTATAAATTTGTCTCTACCAATATATGTTGGAAGAGTTTTTGTTGTTGTTGTTTTGTTTTGTTTTGTTTTCCTATGTCTCTTTATGTTCTGTTTCTTTAATCCATTGTTTTCCAGGTTACTACTAGGGAATAATATAATATAGTACCTGTTCTGTTTGCTATTTTAAGGCATTTTTCTTAGGAGAATACATGTTAAACCACAAATTAACATTGTCTAACTGAAGAAAATAGAGACACTATAAAATTTTTAAAAACAGGAAATCTGGGGCATTATAATGTAAGTCATGCCTAGAAAGTGTGTTGAGGTACAGTTCAGCTTTCCTGCATATGCAAATATTATGCATTTGTAAGGGAGGTAATCATAGGTGTTTTATTACCTATTAATATTTATCTGTCCTATTATAACAATGGTCCAGAGAGTGGAATGCTACAGAGAACTATTAACAGAGATAACGAAAAAAAAGAAAAAAAAAAAAAAATAGGACTGAAATTTTAGATAATGGGTCACTGCCACATTTCTCAGTACTGGAGTTTGATCTGCAACATTTTACCTCTATTACAGCTTCTAGTGAAGACATACTGCATACTGCAGTGAATTTTTTCCTCTAGAAAAAGGAAATTATTGCTGTTTAGGAGAAAAAGAAGAGACCAGACTATGCTTTTGAAAAGTTATTCTTTCTACCTTTATTTCCCAAAAGAAATTAAGCTATGCTTGTTGTGGATATATGATGTCTTTTTTTTTTTCTTCTTCTTCTTTTTTTCCCTGTGATAACTAATCTACGTTAGCTATTTCAGGGTGTCAGTTGAGTAAATACCCTGACTACATCTCAAAATGTTGCAGCCCATGGAGATCTTACACTTAGCTGATGAGTTTATACTTCTTAGCTTAGATTAGATTATTTTAGCTTTGCTTAGATGAGTTTATGCTTAGTTAAATAAAGTCAATGTACATGCTAAATGTAAGAGATATTCTATAAATGATTTCTCCGTGGACATCTTTTGCTGTCCCCTGTGAAATTTATGTTCACTGACGAAATGCACCTTATGAGGAACCAGGAATTTACTGATTGTTTAATCAAAATAAAAACAAAGTTATTTTTAGTCCAGTTACAATGTTTCTTACTCCTATAAACAATTTTATACAAATACTGCTAATTTTCTGTAATAACACAATGAACAATGATACATACAAACTTTCCTAGATCCATCTGTTTTTTCCTGATGTTACGCTCATCCTCCAATGCTCTGCTAGAACCTGAGGCTGATGACACCACTTTTTCTCAAGGAGAATGGGCTGCCATTTATATTAGGCACTATTTATATTAAATAATGGCAATAGATCTGAATCTTCAGCAATGAGAAGAACCCTTCATTTTTAAATTTTGTCTAAACTTTTTTAGTGAATATGGATGTGTTTGGGCACAGAAATTTAACAGCCTGTATCCTTTAAAAATGCTGTTTCATTTTAAATTTCATTTAAAATTTAACTTGAAATATTTGTCTTATCCAAATGAGCAAGCCACAACTGTAAAGCCAGGTTTTTATCCTTTGCCAGAGAATCATAGAATGGCTTGGGTTGGAAAGGACCTCAAAGATCATCTAGTTCCAACCCCCTGCCATAGGCAGGAGTGCCACCCACTAGGCCTCAGGGTTTAGATGCTCAGGGCCTCATCTAACCTGGTCTTGAACACCTCCAGGGATAGGGCATCCACAACCTCTTTGAGCAACCTGTTCTAGTGCCTCACTACCCTATAAGTGAAGAATTTCTTCCTAGTCTCTACTCTAAATCTCCCTTCTTTTACTTTAAAACCATTCCCCCTTGCTCTGTTATTATCTGATTGAAAAAAGAGTTGCTCTCCATCTTTTGTATTTCTTTAAGTACTGGAAGTCTGAAATGAGGTTCCCATGGAGTCTTCTCTTCTCCAGGCTGAACAGCCCCAACTCTCTCAGCCTTTCTTCATAGGAGAGGTGCTCCAGCCCCTTGATCATCTTTGTGGCCCTTCTCTGGACTCACTCTAACAGATCAAAATTCTTCTTGTGCTCAGGCTCCAGACCTGGATGCACTACTACAGGTGGGGCCTTATAAGGGCAGTGTAGAGGGGAACAATCACCTCCCTTGACCTGCTGGCCACTCCTCTTTTTAAGCAGTCCAGGATGCAGTTCGCCTTCTGGACTGCAAGCACACACTGCCAGCTCATGTTAATCCTTTCATCCACCAGAACCCCCAAGTCCTTCTCCACAGGGCTGCTCTCAATGAGTTGTTCTCCCAGTCTGTACTCATGTCTGGAATTGCCCCAGTCCAAATGCAGCACCTTGCACTTGGACTTGTTGAACCTCATTAGGTTCACGTGGGCCCACTTCTCAAGCTTGTCCAGGTCCCTTCGGATGGCAAACTTTCCTTCTGTTGTATCAGCTGCACCATTCATCTTGGTATCATCTGCAAACTTGCTGAGGGTGCACTTGATCCCATTATCTATGTCATTGATAAGATAGGTATTATACAGTACCTGTCCCAGGACAGATTCCTGAGAGATACTACTTGTCATTGGCCTCCACTTGGACATAGAGCCATTGTCCACTACTCTCTGTGTGTGACCTTCTAGCCAACTCTTTATCCACTGAAAGGTCTACCCATCAAATCCATATCTATCCAATTTGGAGACCAGAATGTCATGTGAGGTCACGTCGAAAGCATTGCAGAAGTCCAGGTGGATGATATTGGTCAGTCTTCCCCTGTCAACTGATGCAGTCACTGCATCATGGAAGATTGCCATATTGGTCAGTCTCAGTTTTACCCTTGCTGAAGCCATGCTAGCTGCCTTGGATCACCTCTTTGTCTTGCATGTGCCTTGACATTGCTTCCAGAAGGATCTTTTCCATGATCTTGCCAGGCACAGAGGTTTACAGGTCTGTATTTCCTTGGGTCTTCCTTTCTACCCTTTCTAAAAAGATAACAAAACAGCTCTTTAATGAAGATATTGAACAAAAGGGCTGAAGACATGATCTCCCCTTAATACAAGACTCATACATTGTCCTGGTTTCAGTTAGGACAGAGTTATTTTTCCTCTTAGTAGCTGGTAGGGTGCTATGTTTTGGATTAGGATGAGAAGAGTGTTGATAACATGCTGATGTTTTAATTGCTGCAGAGCAGTGCTTATAATAAGCCAAGGACTTTTCAGCTCCTCGCTCTGTCCTGCCAGCAGGCAGGCTGGGGGGGCAGCAAGAGCTGGGAGGGGACAGACCCAGGACAGCTGACCCAAACTGGCCAAAGGGGTACTCCATACCATGTGACGTCATGCTGAGCAATGCTGAGCACCCCTATATATTTATAGGGGTGGCTAGCCAGGGTGGGGGGCCGGCTGCTCGGGGTTGGGCTGGGCATTGGTCAGCGGGTGGTGAGCAATTGCATTGTGCATCACTTGTTTGTACATATTATTATTACTACTATTATTATTATTATTATTATTATTATTTTCTATCTTAATAAACTGTCTTTATCTCAACCCACAGGCTTCACTTTCCCATTTCTCTCCCCCATCCCAGAGAGGGAGGGGGGAGGGTGAGCGGACGGCTGTGTGGTGTTTAGCTGCCTGCCGGGTTAAACCACTAAATACATCAATGAACATGTTCTAGGAATCTGAGTCAATGTAGTGTCTGCACTGTGATGAGAGGAAGCTAAGGCTACCTTTTGTCTGACTATAGAGTGTATTTATAGAGTGTAATCATCTATCATCATACACAAGATACAAGGGAAATGTTGCCAAGAGAAATGCTTTCTGTGATCTAGTGTAATAAAATATAAGCATGTGTACTTAGGAAGTTACTTAAACAGGGAGACTTTTATAACATAATGTTGGCCTTCCTTTTGTCTTAATGATTTCATTTAAAATAATATGATATGAAAGAAATGTGACAGTGGATGATCTGAGAGCTTTACTGTGTTAATGAAAATGAAGAAGATAATCTCATGAAAGTTGTTAATAAGTCTTAAAGTATTATCAATGTTTTAACATATTACTGTATTTTGTATGTTATTACAGAAAGGGGAGTTGGCTAATGCGATATGAAACCAATTAATATGATACAGAAGCAAGCATATGATAAGACCGTTGTTCAGTATATTGCTGGCTTTGATAAAACCATAGGCTCAGTAATTCAATAGCATGTTCACTGCAAATTGTGATTGTTTTTTTTTTTTCTTATTTTATTTGTTTTTTTTTTTTTTAACATCCACCAAAGGAGAACATAGGGATTTATTTACTGCTCTTTAAAAAGTTTGTATCATTATCAGGGACGAAGTAACAGCATGGAAAACATTAGATTCTCTCTTTCTCTTACAATATCTCATTTTCCAATGCATTACTAAAACTCATGGATAACTGAGATTTTTTCATTGTATTTGAAATATTCACTTTAAAATTTTATTCCTTCTTTTATTTTCTGTGTGACCATTTAAATATTATAACTGTCATCTTCTCAACTATGAAAAAAAAATATAATTTTAACTGGAATGAAAGAAGTAACTGATTCCATGGTTTTCATGGAATTATGGAATAAAATCATGGAATATCCTGAGTTGGAAGAGACATACATGAATCATTGAGTCCAACTGCTGTATCCACACAGGACTGCCCCCAAATCAGACCATATGTCTGAAAGCATTGTCCAAACACTACTTGAACTCTGTCTTGCTCAGTGCTGTGGCCACTCTCCTGGGCAGATTGTTCCTATGCCCAACCACACTTGGTGAAGAACCTTTTCCTAACATCCACTCTAAACCTCCTTTGTTGCAGCTTCATGACATTCCTTGTGTCCTATCATTGCTCACCAGAGAGGACAGTGCCTACCACTCCACTCCCCATTGTGAGGAAGCTGTAGGCTGTCATGACGTCTACTCCTACTCTCCTCTTCTCTAGGCTGAAAAACTCAATTGATTTCAGCCACTGCTTGTACATCTTCTCCTCTAGACCCTTCACCATCTTTGTAGCCTTCCTTTGGGCACTCTCAGTTAGCTTTATGTCCTTTTTATACTGTGGTTCCCAAAACTGCACAGAGTACTCAAGATGAAACCACATCAGCAGAGTACAGTGGGACAATCACCCTAGACCAGCTAACAATGATGTTAGCAGGTCTGACAGGATATGATGCACCCCTTCTGGCTGCCTGAGCTCACTGTTGAATTACATTAAATTTGTTGTCAACCAGAACCCCCAGGTCCCTTCCTGCAGGGCTGCTCTCCAGCCTCTCATAACTCCAGTCTGTATGTACAGTTGAGGTTTCCCCTACCCACGTGCAGAATCTGACACTTGCTTTTGTTAAACTTCATGTTGGTGAGTTCCCAGACCCTTAATTCTTCAATATGACCTTTGAGGGAATCAACAGATCTTCACAATTTAGTATCATCTGCAAACTTACTCAAAACACCTTCTAGTCCTACATCCAAGTCATTTATGTAAACATTAATGAGAAATGGCACTGGAGAACCATACTGGTGACTAGCTGACAGCCTGATATAACCTCTTCTACTGCAGTCCTTTGCGCCCAACGCAGCAGCCAAATGTTCACCCATTGTATATTATCCTAGATACTGCATTCCTCATATATTGTTGTCCTATTGGAGCCCTGTACCTTTAAAGTACATAATAAATCCTACTTTCAAGCAAGGTTGAGACTGTTTTGACAGATATTTGTAATTTTGGACCGTAATTTTATCTGGGATATCCAAAAGTTTGTCATGTTTTGTCACTGTAAAACTACAATATGAATATTTCCTTTTCAGAATTTTTTGCATTAAGGCAAATCTGTTAATGGCTTCATTGAAAAACAAAGTGGAATATTTTAATAAGATATAGTTAAAGAGGAATACAATTACAAAAAAGAAAGAAAGAAAGAAAGAAACAGAAAGAAAGAAAGAAAGAAAAAGAAAGAAAGGAAGAAAGGAAGAAAGGAAGAAAGGAAGGAAGGAAGGAAGGAAGGAAGGAAGGAAGGAAGGAAGGAAG
>CM021731.1:168345942-168386052 GCA_011075105.1 Heteronetta atricapilla
TTTCTTTTCTTTTCTTTTCTTTTCTTTTCTTTTCTTTTCTTTTCTTTTTCATTTCTCTTTTTAACTTATATCATTATTTCTTTGATATATTTTTATTATTATTATTGTTCACAATTATTATTATTATTTACAACAGATCAGCTATTACTATAAAGAGTTTACTTGATTACTTTGGTACCATACACAATTAAAATAACCTTTTTTTTTCTTTTCTTTTCCCTATGAGATCAGTAAGTCATAAACAAATGGTTAACATTGTGATGCGTGGCAAAGTCTTGAATTATATTTTCCCTGTGATTGAAATCACATTTAAGGCAGCAGTAGATTTCTCCTTGGCTGTTTGCATTAGATGAATGGTGCCTGAGGGCATGGTAGTGGAATTGCCTTTTATCACTTATACAGTTATAAAATGTACTTGAAATGGAAAAAAAGGATGGTTCTCCATTTAAGAATCCAAAAAGCTCTGTCCCTTACTGAAACCAGTCTTTAATATGCAGGGGAGAACATTGTGAGAGGGAAGGAAGGGAGAGTGAGCTGTAACAGTAGTCTTAAATAGCTTCATAGAAGTTTGTTGTTGTTGTTGTTCTTTTCTTTTCCTGTGCTCTGTCTGAACATACTAATTGCTCCTTTTCCACTTCCTTGCTAGTTCTGTAAGTGCTTCACACACTGTGAAGTGCATAATAACTTACACTACAGGTGAAAGTATGAAGGTCACTTGGTAGAATGTCATCATGTTAGTGGAAAGGTTTTACCACCTAGTATTCTTTAAATGTGGTCTTTTCATTTACTGTGTATTTAATTTTTTAGTTGAATGGATGGTGTGCTTTTGAAGGACATTGTTTTGTTTTGTTTTGTTTTTCTTTTGTTGGATTTTATTATATATATATTTTTTCTAACTGGTATGTTAGAAAACATACCAGCGGGTCATATGAGTTGTGGTCAGAAATTTTATTTGGAAGACTTAAATTGCATTTATTTGAATAAGGGGCCTGAGCGCTTTTCAGTATGAATGCCTTTATGAAAGTTGCATTGTTGAAATTTTGGAACAGTGGAGAACATACTAGTAGACCTGAGATATAAAGTGACAATATATGCACTTTGACTTTTTTGCATTTTTTTTTTGCATTTTTGCATTTTTTTTTCTTCACTTTTTCTCAGATGATCTCTATTCAAGTGTCTTGAATAGATACAGGTACATTTTATAATAGTACTTATAAAGCATACCTATAAAATACCTCTCTATAAATCATCTTCCCTATCCTAGCTGCATCAAAACTGCATGATTTTGATTATACATAATCATGAAGATTTGGAAAGTAAATAAAAATAATGTAGTTTAAAACTATTTTTTACTTAGTTTCTTATAATTTGTTTTGTTGACAGGATATTAATAGCGTCAAGTCTGAGATACATTGCTTTTTATTTCTTTAAGTTTTGGTGTTCTAATGTTTTGAGCGTGTTTTGTATAGTTAAATACAAATGATACTAATTTTAAGTGTTAGGAATTAAGCATTTTTGCATAGGTGAATTTAACATATAGCACATTTTTCACACCATGTCAACATTAATAGGAGCTCTAGTTTATAACAGTATGAATGCTGTTATAAACTGTGGTGCGGCAGTTAGCGCGGCAGGGCGCAGTGGCGCGCAGTGGCGCGGCAGTTAGCGCGGCAGTTCGCGCAGGCAGGGCGCGCAGGAAGGGCAGAGCGCTCCCCCTACACACAAACAACACCTCGTTAACAACAGCCGTAACTAGGCGATAATGGTCGCCACCAGGCACGGCGCGCTCTCCAGAAAGTCGGTACACACGCAGACCGACTACCCGTTAAAAAATGCCGCAGTTCAGGTCACCGGATGCAAGGAGTGTCTGAGCCTGTTGCTGCCATCGGCGGGAGGCAGAGAAACTGCGTGCGTGAGGTGCGAGCAGGTGGATGACCTGGTCCGCATGGTGGCGGAGCTCAAGGAGGAGGTGGAGAGGTTGAGGGCCATCAGGGAGTGTGAGCGGGAGATAGACTTCTGGAGTAACTCCCTGCAGGGCCTCAAGGGGAGGTGCCGAGGTGAGACTCCTCAAATGGGGGCGGACCCCCTGCCCTGTCCCTGTCGGGCAGAGGGAGGGGATCTGGGAGCTGAGGAGGAATGGAAACAGGTCCCTGCTCGACATCGCAGGCGATGCTCTCCCCTTCCGGCCCCACCTTCCCAGGTGCCCTTACACAACAGGTTTGAGGCCCTAGAGATTGAGAGGCCGGTGTGTGAGGAAGAGGTAGCAAATGTTCCCAGGAGGATGCCTGGGGCGAGGAGGTCGACTCCGCGCCTCAGGACTGCCTCCACCAAGAAAGACAGGAGGGTTATTGTTGTTGGTGACTCGATTCTTAGGGGAACAGAGGGCCCTATTTGTCGGCCTGACCCTACCCGTAGGGAAGTCTGCTGTCTCCCTGGGGCCAGGGTCAGGGACGTTGCCAGGAAGCTTCCTAACCTGGTACGCCCCTCCGACTATTACCCCCTTTTGATAGTCCAGGCAGGCAGTGATAACATCGAAGAGAGAAGCCTCAAGGCTATCAAAAGGGACTTTAGGGGACTGGGTCGGTTAGTGGATGGAGCGGGAGTGCAGGTGGTGTTTTCGTCCATCCCTATGGTGGCAGGGAGGGGTTCGGAGAGGACACGGAAAGCCCACCTGTTAAACACGTGGCTCCGGGGCTGGTGCCAACGCAGAAATCTTGGGTTTTTTGATCATGGGGCACTTTACTCAGCACCTGGCCTGATGGCTGCAGACGGGTCCCTATCTTTTAGGGGAAAAAGGATCCTGGGCCAGGAACTGGCAGGGCTCATTGAGAGGGCTTTAAACTAGGTAGGAAGGGGGATGGGGCTGAGGCTAGGATTGTTGGGGCTGTGCCAGGGGGAACAATGGCAAGGCCGGAGGATAAGGCAATGGCCCAGCTGAAGTGCATCTACACCAATGCACGCAGCATGGGTAACAAACAGGAGGAGCTGGAAGCCATCGTGCGGCAGGCAGGCTACGACTTGGTCGCCATCACGGAGACGTGGTGGGACCAGTCTCATGACTGGAGTGCTGCAATGCCTGGCTATAAGCTCTATAGAAGGGACAGGCAGCATAGAAGGGGTGGTGGTGTGGCTCTCTATATTAGAGAGTCTTTCGAGGTTGTAGAACTCGAGGTTGGGAACGACAAGGTCGAGTCCCTTTGGGTTAGGATCGGCAGGGACAACAAGGCTAGTGTCCTGGTCGGGGTCTGCTATAGACCGCCAAACCAGGATGAGGAGACGGATGAGGAATTCTACAGACAGCTGACAGAGGTTGCAAAATCATCAGCTCTTGTACTCGTGGGGGACTTCAACTTCCCTGACATATCCTGGAAGCACAACACAGCCCTGAGAAAGCAGTCTAGGAGGTTTCTGGAGAGCGTGGAAGATAGCTTCCTGACGCAGCTGGTTAGTGAACCTACCAGGGGTGGTGCCCCGCTAGACCTTCTCTTCACAAACAGAGAAGGACTGGTGGAGGACGTGATCGTCGGGAGCTGTCTTGGGCAGAGTGACCACGCAATGGTGGAGTTCACTATTCTTGGCGAGGCCAGGAAGGGGACCAGTAAAACCGCTGTATTGGACTTTCGGAGGGCTGACTTTGAGCTGCTCAGGACACTAGTTGGTGGAGTCCCTTGGGAGGTGGTTCTGAAGGGCAGAGGGGTCCAGGAAGGCTGGGCGCTCTTCAAGAGGGAAGTCTTAATGGCGCAGGAACGGTCTGTCCCCACGTGCCCAAAGACGAGCTGGCGGGGAAGAAGACCGGCCTGGCTCAACAGAGAATTGTGGCTTGATCTTAGGAGGAAAAAGAGGGTTTATAAGCTTTGGAAAAGTGGGCAGGCCACTAAGGAGGACTTTAAAGAAGTAGCGAGGCTGTGCAGGGACAAAATTAGGAAGGCCAAAGCTCATCTGGAGCTAAATCTGGCTACTGCCATTAAAGATAACAAAAAACGTTTCTATAAATACATCAACACAAAGAGGAGGACTAAGGATAATCTCCATCCTTTACTGGATGCGGGGGGAAACTTAGTTACAAGAGATGAGGAAAAGGCGGAGGTGCTCAATGCCTTCTTTGCCTCAGTCTTTAGCGGCAATACCGGATGTTCTCTGGATACTCAGTACCCTGAGCTGGTGGAAGGGGATGGGGAGCAGGATGTGGCCCTCATTATCCATGAAGAACTGGTTGGTGACCTGCTACGGCACTTAGATGTGCACAAGTCGATGGGGCCGGATGGGATCCACCCAAGGGTACTGAGGGAACTGGCAGAGGAGCTGGCCAAGCCACTGTCCATCATTTATCAGCAGTCCTGGCTATCGGGGGAGGTCCCAATCGACTGGCGGCTAGCAAACGTGACGCCCATCTACAAGAAGGGCCGGAGGGCAGACCCGGGAAACTACAGGCCTGTCAGTTTGACCTCAGTGCCAGGAAAGCTCATGGAGCAGATCCTCCTGAGAGTCATCATGCAGCACTTGCAGGGGAAGCAGGCGATCAGGCCCAGTCAGCATGGGTTTATGAAAGGCAGGTCATGCCTGACGAACCTGATCTCCTTCTATGACAGAGTGACGCGCTGGGTGGATGAGGGAAAGGCTGTGGATGTGGTCTACCTTGACTTCAGCAAGGCTTTTGACACCGTCTCCCACAGCATTCTCCTCAAGAAACTGGCTGCTCTTGGCTTGGACTGGCGCACGCTTCGTTGGGTTAGAAACTGGCTGGATAGCCGGGCCCAAAGAGTCGTGGTGAATGGAGCCAAGTCCAGTTGGAGGCCAGTCACTAGTGGCGTCCCCCAGGGCTCGGTGCTGGGGCCGGTCCTCTTTAATATCTTCATCGATGATCTGGACGAGGGCATCGAGTGCACCCTCAGTAAGTTCGCAGATGACACCAAGTTAGGTGCGTGTGTCGATCTGCTTGAGGGTAGGAAGGCTCTGCAGGAGGATCTGGATAGGCTGCACCGATGGGCTGAGGTCAACTGCATGAAGTTTAACAAGGCCAAGTGTCGGGTCCTGCACCTGGGGCGCAATAACCCCAAGCAGAGCTACAGGTTGGGAGAGGAATGGTTGGAAAGCTGCCAGGCAGAGAAGGACCTGGGAGTGATGGTGGATAGTCGGCTGAATATGAGCCAGCAGTGTGCTCAGGTGGCCAAGAAGGCCAACGGCATCCTGGCTTGTATCAGGAACAGCGTGACCAGCAGGGCTAGGGAGGTGATCGTCCCCCTGTACTCAGCTCTGCTGAGGCCGCACCTCGAGTACTGTGTTCAGTTTTGGGCCCCTCGCTACAAGAAGGACATCGAGGTGCTAGAGCGGGTGCAGAGAAGGGCGACGAAGCTGGTGAGGGGCCTGGAGAACAAGTCCTATGAGGAGCGGCTGAGGGAGCTGGGCTTGTTCAGCCTGGAGAAGAGGAGGCTCAGGGGTAACCTTATCGCTCTTTTTAGGTACCTCAAGGGAGGCTGTAGCGAGGTGGGGGTTGGCCTGTTCTCCCACGTGCCTGGTGACAGGACGAGGGGGAATGGGTTTAAGTTGAGCCAGGGGAGTTTTAGGTTAGATGTTAGGAAGAACTTCTTCACTGAAAGGGTTGTGAGGCACTGGAACAGGCTGCCCAGGGAAGTGGTGGAGTCACCATCCCTGGAAGTCTTCAAAAGACGCTTAGATGTAGAGCTTAGGGATATGGTTTAGTGGTGGGCTGTTAGCGTTAGGTTGGAGGTTGGACTCGATGACCTTGAGGTCTCTTCCAACCTGGAAAATTCTGTGATTCTGTGATTCTGTGATTCTGTGAATAGTGACATTTGTGCACTAGCCATTAAGAATATTTATAAATCAAACTTCCAGGTCAATCAACAACAATATTGAAAATAATTTTAACCATCAGCTACTTAAATTAGTAGAATGAATATTAATAGTTAAATCAAATTGCATTGGCATGTGTACTACGTCAATGCAAAGCACACACAAAAAAAAAAAAAAAAAAAAAAAAAAAAAAAACCTGCAAGCATTTTTAAAGATTCATACTACTGTTTTATTTATTTATTTATTTATTTTAGTCAAAAGAAAGATAGAATGGTGAGTAAATACTATTGCTCAATTTGTCCTATTTACGTTTCACAGTTTTGTTCCTCAGATAAGTTTTTAGGAATGACAATTTTTAGAAAATTAACAAATATAGAAATTAGCAATTCAGAAAAGTGCTTCTCAGATGATGTAGTTTTCCCATATGTAGTAAGCAAGAATACAATTGTTTAATTGTATATGTCTTTTTCTGTTTTCTTTTACTTCCTATGTAGAAAGACTTCACTAAAATTAATTAAATTCAGTATGTTCTAAATGAGAAATAGACAGCTTTCATATACCTGAATTATATATATAAGGTTACTCTTCAGCAGAAAAAAAAAAGTCTTCAACCAAAAATAGTGTATTCAAATTTGTAAATGTCCCTTGTTCTGCAATAGAAAATGTATATCAATCAGTAAGATACAGACTGGCACTGATGGTCAGTATGGGTTGCCCATTGAGATCATAGTGATTTAAGAGATGATTTGCTTCTTGGCAGAGATGCAAATCCAAGGCAACAACTACACACACAAGAAGAAAGTGATCATTTGTCTAAATCAGATCTTTATTTAGACAGCTGGTGACAGTTGGCACTGGCTGCAATTAGATGGATAGACTGTATGTTACACAGATACACAGAACTGTAGGGGTTGGAAGGGACCTCGAAAGATCATCGGGTCCAACCCCACTGCAAAGCAGAATCCTCAGAGCAGGCTGCCCAGGTAGGCATCCAGACAGGCCTTGAATATCTCCATAGAAGGAGACTCCACAATCTCTCTAGGCAGCCTATTCCAGTGCTCCATCACCCTCACCATGAAGAAGTTCTTTTGCATGTCGGTGCAGAACTTCCTGTGCTCTATTTTGCGGCCATTGCCCCTAGTCCTATCCCCACCAACAACTGAGAAGAGGTTAGCTACATCTTTCTGTCTCCCACACCTCAGGTATTTATACACATTGATTAGATCCCCCCTCAGTCTCCTCTTCTCCAGGCTGAACAGACCCAGGTCTCTCAGCCTGTCCTCATAGGAAAGATGCTCCAGGCCCCGTATCATCTTTGTGGCCCTCCGCTGGACTCTTTCCAAGAGATCCCTGTCTTTTTTTGTACCAGGGAGCCCAGAACTGGCCACAGTACTCCAGGTGAGGGCTGACCAGTAGAGGGGGAGGATCACTTCCCTTGACCTGCTGGCCACGCTCCTTTTAATGCACGCCAGGATCCCATTAGCCTTCTTGGCCACGAGGGCACACTGCTGGCCCTGCAGCCCTACCTCAGGTAGCACAGAAACTTGAACCCATCTGAACAGTTAGAGGACACAAAGCTACTCTAGGGAAGCAGTGAAAGATCTTGAAATAATGTTATATCTTTTCTGTAGCAATAGGTTGGAATTGTATGTCTGAAAATAGAAATTAAATAGCATGTTCACTTTCTAATATAATCTCTTCTTTTGGACTCAAACTTTTAATTAACATTGAAGGTGTTGCAAATAAAATACACAATACATGATGTTTGAGACCATCTGATGACAAATTATTATTCTAAAGAACATCTAATTTTGCCCCACAGCTTTATTTCTTTAGCACATGTGACTTTTTCTCCTCTGGCAGAACTGTAAATCACTACTTCTTCTTTCATTTACAGATTTATCAGCTTTACTAGACTATTTTATTATTGGTCATTCTGTTTCTGGATGGGCATTAAATGAGTAGTGTAAGGGTGAAAAGGATCTGCAAAATATTAGGATTTAGCAGTCTTTTGTATAAGATAGTTAGAACCTTTGGCTAACAAGGAACTTAGCTGATGAGGTGGCAAGAGAGGCTAGCCAATTGAAAAGTATTTATTTTCACATAGAAACAAAATGAGGAATCTATGTGGTTCATAGAAAAGAAATGTGCAAAGTGCTTTGTTCACAATTTAGAGTGGATACACTTAACATCTTTTTAAAAATGTTAATAAAAAACATATATTTACACAAATGGATTATGATGTCACAGAACCCCAAAAGAAAATATGCATATGACTCCTTACATGTCCACTGATTAAAATAAATAAAGCTATGAAATGTGAAAATTAAAATAAATTTAACCCAAACATTAAGAAGTACCAGGCTTAAGTTTATCCAAACAACATGAAATTGATGCTGTGTGAGGCTGAGATACATTTTCAAGGCAAGGTTTTGTACCTTTAGAGGAAAAAAAAATAATTTAGATGCTACCTTTCTGGAGAATATTTTTTTAATTATTAATGAAAGAATAGAGGTCTCCTCTGGTGACAAATTACTTTACATCCTCCTAGATATTTATCCATATCTAGATTTTGATTTGCGTAGATGGGTCCAATACTTGGTTATAAGTGAAAGTCCCTGGCACAACTCCAGAATAATACAAAAAAGACCCAATTCCTCCAGACTTTAGTTTGAAGTCCATGCTGTTTTTTGACATGTATCTTCTCTTGCTTCAGTGCTGCTATAGTTTTAGCATGACTCTTGTGATTCAGTTCAATAATCATTTTTCCAAATTATTTCAAATAGTCTATTTTTATAATCTTTCAAGTTCTGTTTCAGTTCTAACCTTATTTTGAAAATGTGTTATAATTTTGCCTCAACTTTGTTGCTTCAAAACCATTTTCAGTTTGGGTTTCACACAAAACATTTTTTTTTTTTTCCAAAACAATACTATATAGAATCCTTTAAAGTAAATAGTATTAACTTACTGTAATGTTTCACGATATTTTGCCAAAGAGTTATTTGAAGCTTATTTAAAGCTCATATTTAAAACTTATTTATAAACAGCTTTTAGCATCCACATCATGTACTCAATACATTAATAGATTTGTCATCTTTTCCTCTGCAGTAAATTACAAATGTGTAATTATTTTGTCATTATAAATGTTTCTATTGTATCCTCTAAACTGAATGGGATTAGTGTAACTTCTGTCTTTTTCTTCTGTTTTCTTCTGTCTATCTATTTTATTTTTTTTTTTTGCTACTGTAGGTTTCATTAACATTTTCATTATTTCTTTTAATCAATATGAGTTAATGATTTTTTACTACTTTCTCTAAAACAAGGTAAAATAAAAATATAAAACAACTCAATCAAGTCACATGTTGAACAGATCTGGCAAGTGGAAAAAGGTTGTTTTATGCAGATATATAGTTTTAATTATTTTAATATTTAGGTAATCAATATTTTTGGTTATGTAATGACCTTATATAAATATTCAGTGAGCAATACATTACTGTTAGAGTTTCATTGTAGATACTTGCATCATCTTTATCACCACATTTGCTGGTCACCTAACTTTAACTTATGTACCACATGTGCTTTAGCCAGGGTAAAGCAAATTCTGAACACAAACATAATGTTGTATAATATTTCAAATCTAAAACATGGTTCTATTTTTTATTGTTGTTTTGTACTCTGCATGTTTGAATCTACTGATAGGATTAACCAATAGAAGACATTTTCCTGTCCTTCCAATTCCTATTCTGATTTGCCCATATGTCACAATAGCATTATCTTTAGGGCATTTGTGAGCAACCATTTCATATGAATTTTCCATGTTTTTATTTTAGCAGAAACTCTGTCCAAGTGGCTTCCACAGGCTGTCCTTACAAAATTTGTTTTATTATTCATACAAAATCCTGGTCAGTGAGCTCCTGGCAAAAATAAATAAATAAACAAATAAAATTAAATCCAATGAATCTGATAAAAATGCAGGCAACATAGCATACTTCTGTGGTTGGCTATCCTCAGACACATAACCAATGATCTTTGCTTCCCTGTATGCCCCAAGCCAAAACAACCCAATACAGTAAGCAAGAGAATTAAGAGATAGAAATGCTATGAAAACAAATAAAATACTGTGATTAAAAGAGGATCTGATGAATATAATATGGTTTGTATCTAGATAGCTTAAAGAGGCCCTGAACTTCCCACCTAAAACACAAAATATGTTTTCTGAATGTCCAGTCTAGTTGTGTGCTCTCACAAAAAAATATGCAAATATCATGGGACTTAAAGCAAGAATATTTGTATGCATGCTGGAATCTCATTGGCAAGACTGGACTCCTAAAATACATCTCTACACAGTATATGATTAATTATTCTGCAGATTAATTCTGTTGTTTTTAGAGTGTTGTAAGCAACTCACAAAGTCATGAATATGGTCATTCAAATACAAAATACTCACAAATTCTGACATAAAAGAATACACATAAACTTCTGACCATGAAACACTAACTTGAAACATTCTAACTCAATATCAATAATCTGTGACAGGTGTTGTGGAATATATATATTTTTTCCTTATGGAATTAATGAAACACAAGACTGTAACTGTCAATTCTTGGTGTTATTGATGTGCTTGATACATTTATTTTGTTCATATAATGAATGATGACAGTGATTTCTGCATGCACTTTAGCCAGATCCAGGAAAATTATTAAAATAAAGCATAGTGGTAGTTTGAAGAAATCATACATGGCCAAATTTCTGAGCTGTTACTGCAGAAGAAAATAAAGTTTTAAACTGACTATATTTCCTTTATTTGGTCAACTTAGATCTCACAAATTCTTGAAGAGATTTTTATTTTAAATGCTATAAATATATGTTAGTCAGTGATGAAATACTAAGTGCTATGCCTAGCCCAGTGAGACTTTTTATGAGTAATAATGCCATGACAAGAATGGAAGTGCTGGCAAACCCTTGATTAAAATATGGTGAGCAGAATAGATATAATACATGGCTTTTATACTCAAAGTAGGAGTCATTTTTATCTGGCTGTAAATCTTTTAAGAAAGGTGACACTGGGCTGTATTGTGCATGGAAAGGAGAGGATGTGTAAAATTTGAAACGTCCATGCTTTATGTAAGTGTAGCAAGTCAAAGTTTTATTTAAGGCATATTTCTTAAAACATCTATTAGTAGGCTTGGATTTAGGCTTGATATGTAAATTAATTATAAATGAAAGTTTAATGTATATTCTATAATAAATACATTTAACACAGATAAAGTGTTTTGTGCTCTGATTTAGAATATGACTTCTACAAACCTTTTCAGATCCCTTACTCTAGCTACCTTTCAAGTAGTCACACATATTCTACAGAGCAAAGAATACTTACATAGTGAGAATACAGACAGGAGTGAGGAAGCAGGCCATTCAAAAAGCACCTGTGTTTCTCTCCCAGCAGGATCTCAATAATGGCATTTGAATTCAGTGATTGAAGTGGTGCAATCTCCTAGCAAGAAACTCATATGCACTTAGTGACTCCCTTTTAACAATCCATTTGTAATAAATTATTCCATGGCAATCCTTTAATTATTCATGATACCAAATGGTCTTTCAACATTCTGACTCATGGCTTGATTCACTTAGACAAGCACAGCTATTCACTGCAGTTTTCAAATGTGTTAGGCATTTTTATTGGAGTCAAGCCTGGTTTTAAAGGCCATGCAAATTGCAAACAGAGGATAAATGGATTATTTGTTTTTAAATCAAAGCCATAAATTAAGACTATAACATAGAAAGAATGCCTATATTGTATATATATATACATATGTATATATATAAATATATATATATGTGCGTACTTATAAAAATAGATTTACCCTCAGAGTAAGTTTGTTCCAAATAAATACATAAATATTGTTTACACACTCAAGGTTTTGTTGTTATTGCTTACTCATTCTCCATAAACATACATACTTGATTAAAATTCTTTATTATGATTAAAATATATTGTCACAGAAACAGTGAATCACAGACCGGTTGAGGTTGGAAGGGACCTCATTAATTCCATCCTTGTGACAGGCTCACCTCAGATATTTATATACATTTAATGAGGTCTCCCCTCAGCCTTCTCTTTTACAAGCTAAACAGGCTCAGCTTTCTCAGCCTCTCCTTGTAAAACAGGTGTTGCTCCAGTCCTCTTATCATCTTAGTGACCCTCCTCTGGACTCACTGCACAAGTTCTATGTCCCTCTTCTACCTGAGAGCCTGAAACTGGACACAATACTCCAGGTATGACCTCACAAGGGCTGAGCAGAGGGGGAGGATCACCTCCCTCCACCTGCTGGCAACAGTATTCTGAATGCAGCCCAGGATACTGTTGGCTTTCTTGGCCACAAGGGCACATTGCTGACTCCTGTTCAGCCTGCTGTCCACCAGGACTCCCAGGTCCCTTTCTGCAGAGTTGCACTCCAGCAGGTCAGCCCCCAGCCTGCACTGGTGCCTGGGGTTGTTCCTCCCTAGTTGCATGACCCTGCACTTGCGCTTCTTGAACTTCATGAGTTTCTTCTCAGCCCATCCCTCCAGCCTGTCAAGTTCCCTGTGAATGGCAGCACAGCCATCTGGGTTATCAGCCACTCCTCACAACTTTGTGTTAGCAAACTTGCTGAGGGTGCACCCGGTTCCATTGTCCAGGTCATTGATGGATTAGTTGCACAACACTGGACCCGATGCAGACCCCTGTGGTACACTGCTAGCTACAAGCCTCCAACTAGACTCTGCATTACTGAGCACAACCTTTTGAAATTATATTTATTACACATATTCTCTTCTCATAGCCAATATTTTTTTTTTCCTAAAGAATGCAATTGAATCCTAAATATTCTAACACACTTTTTTCAACATAAATTGCATTATTTTGTTGTAAATTACTTAATTTGTCATAGAGGTTAACTGTATGCTTACTTCCTGTATCTTCAATATTGAAGCTTTTCAATATGCAGAAGCCTTAATGTATAGTGCATATATAGAAACCATAAGTGTCTCTTAATGCTTCATGCAACTAGCCTCTCTGTCTCAAACACAATGGGCCTTATTTAAACAACCTAATTTTTCTTTAGGTTTGTCTACACAACATTGACAGGGCATAGGAAACTTCCAACTAAACAGTTTTTTAAGCCTCCTTATTGGTTTATATAGTTTTTCAAATATTTTATTTCCATTAAATAAAAGCTTCAGGTTGAACTTAGACAAGTTAAATATGGCCCAACAACTGAAAAGCAATTTTCTGTTTCAAAGTAGGTTCAAAGTTATTTGTTTAAAAGAATCCGGGAATATATATATAACATATAATATATAACATATAATATATAACACATCAAATTTGAATATGCTCTTAGAAAGACAGGAAAGAACTGTATATTCAGGAAAGTTACCTGTACTCTTGTGCTTGTAAACAATGTTGAAAATATTATTATTAATTTGTATATATGCATGCCTTTGCAATGCAGGTGTAAAATCCACTTTAATCCAGTAGCTGTGCAGTAGCATAATTAACCATTGTATCACGTCCATCTATGGTAAAACAAGAAGAAATAAGGTTAATTTGCATATGAACATTTGGCTAGTTATTAGTAAATCTCTCTAATTATGAAGGTTTTTAAGCCTTAGAAAGACTTAGGGACACTAAAATATCCTGTTCACCAGAGTTTTTCATAACAATAAGATAAATATCTTAAATATATATCAGAACAAGCAGGTAGAGTATAAAAACTCTTCTTTTGTAGCAAATTATGCTTCTGTGATACCAATTTCAGTTTGTGTTTTATTTCTCTTTTTTTTTTTTTTAAAAAAAAAAAAAAAAAGAGAAATAAAACAAATTTTTGTCCACTGAGACCTGTTTTCCAGGTTGGTTATGGGTGACATTCTAAATGCAAAACAGGACAAAAGTAAGTATATTCTCATAAGTGTAGGTGACACACGTATCCTCTAGCATAGAAATTTACTATTCAGGTGGCTGACAATCATGTTAGAGAAATTCTTGCTTATTCTCCGCAGATATTTATGTGGACTAGAAATTGATAGTTAAAAATAATTGAATAAGTTATTGTTGAGCTCAATACTTTTAACATAACGAGGCTGTACTTTATGTGAATCATAGAATCATTAAGGTTGGAAAAGACCTTCAAGTTCATCTGATCCAACCATCACCCTATGGTGGTTTTACTCGGGTGGGTGGCCAAGCTCCACCACAACCGCTCTCTCACTCCCTCTCCTCAAAGAGGAACAGGAGAAAATACAACGAAAGGGGCTCAAGGGTTGAGATAAGGACGAGGAGATAGTGCAGTAATTATTGTGACAGAAAAAATAGACTCAGCATAGGGAGATAGTGAGATTTATTGACTTTTACTAACGAGCTAGAGAAGCGAGAAACAAAGGAAAGAAACTAATAACACTTTTCCCTCCATCCACCCTCTTCCACTTCCTCCCTCTCAGTGGCACAGGGGAATGGGGGAATGGCGATTATGGTCAGTCTACAGCGCTTCTTTGGTGCAGTTCCTTCTCGGTCACTCTTGTTTCCTGTGCTGTGGGGTCCCTCCCATGGGATGCAGTCCTTGACAAACTGATCCAGCGTGGGCTTCCCACAGGCAACAGCTCTTCAAGAACTGCTCCAGATATGGGTCCGTACCACGGGGTCCATCCCTCAGGAGCAAACTGCTTCAACAGTAGTCCCCCTTGGGCAGCAGGTCACCTGCTCCTGCGTGGTCTCCTCTCCATGGGATACAGTCCTGGCCTGGAATCTGCTCTGGCAGAGGTCTTCCACAGGCCGCAGTCTCCGTCAGTGCAGGTCAGATAGCTCCACCGCTGTCTCCTCCATGGGCTTCAGTGTGGAAGCCATTTGCCGAGGCGATCAGCTCCGGGGCAGACGCGTTCTGCAGCGGAGCGGGGGATCAGGCCAGGCAGGGCTAATTTTTCCGGCATCGAGCCTACTCGAGGGAGCCGCCAGGACCTGGCAGCCCTCGTGTGGGAGGCTGACGAGGCGTAGGCGGAGCCAGCAGCGCCCCCTCCCCGGCCGTTCAAAAGCAGCCCCTAGGGAGCGCAAGCGACCAGGAGCACGGCGAACAGGATGGTCAAACAGGGCGTGGCGCGTCAGAAGGGCGTGGCGAGGCAGTTAGCGCGGCAGTTCAAGCAGGAAGGGCGGAGCGCTCTCCCCCGCCCATACGTAACACCTCCTTAACCCGCCCATACGTAACACCTCCTTAACGCCGTTAGCGAGGCGATAATGGTCTCCACTAGGCACGGTGCACTCTCCAGGAAGTCGGTACACACCCAGACCGACTACACGTTCAAAAGTGCAGCGGTTCAGGTCACTGGATGCCGAGAGTGTCTGAGCCTGCTGCTGCCATCGGTGGGAGGCAGAGAAATTGAGTGTGTGAGGTGTGAGCAGGTGGATGACCTGGTCCGCATGGTGGCGGAGCTCAAGGAGGAGGTGGAGAGGTTGAGGGATATCAGGGAGTGTGAGCAGGAGATAGACTGGTGGAGCGACTCCCTGCAGGGCCTCAAGGAGAGGTACCGGGGTGAGACACCCCAAACGGGAGTGGACCCCCTGCCCTGTCGCCATCAGGCAGAGGGAGGGGATCTGGGAGTTGAGGAGGAATGGAGACAGGTCCCTGCTCGACATCGCAGGCAATGCCCTCCCCTACCGGCCCCACCTTCCAAGGTGCCCTTACGCAACAGGTTTGAGGCCCTGGAGCTTGAGAGACCGGTGGCTGAGGAAGAGGTAGCAAGTGTATCCAGGAGGATGCCTAGGGCGAGGAGGTCGACTCCACACCTCAGGACTGCCTCCACCAAGAAAGACAGGAGGGTTATTGTTGTGGGAGACTCTCTCCTCAAGGGAACAGAGGGCCCTATTTGTCGGCCTGACCCTACCCGTAGGGAAGTCTGCTGCCTCCCTGGGGCGAGGGTCAGGGACGTTGCCAGGAAGCTTCCCAACCTAGTTCACCCCTCTGACTATTATCCTCTTTTGATAGTCCAGGCAGGTAGTGATGACATTGAAGAGAGAAGCCTGAGGGCTATTAAACAAGACTTTAGGGGACTGGGACGGTTAGTGGAGGGAGCGGGAGTGCAGGTGGTGTTTTTGCCCATCCCTACGGTGGCAGGGAGGGGTACAGAGAGGACACGAAAAGCCCACCTGTTAAACACATGGCTCAGGGGCTGGTGCCAACACAGAAATCTTGGGATTTTGGCCATGGGGCACTTTACTCGACACCCGGCCTGATGGCCACAGATGGGTCCCTATCTTTTAGGGGAAAATGGATCCTGGGCCAGGAGCTGGCAGGGCTCATTGAGAGGGCTTTAAACTAGGTAAGAAGGGGGATGGGGCTGAAGCAAGGACTGTTGGAGCTGTGCCAGGGGGAACGATAGCAAGGCCGGGGGAAAAGGCAATGGCCCAGCTGAAGTGCATCTACACCAATGCACGCAGCATGGGTAACAAACAGGAGGAGCTGGAAGCCATCGTGCAGCAGGCAGGCTACGACTTGGTTGCCGTCATGGAGACGTGGTGGGACCACTCTCATGACTGGAGTGCTGCAATGACTGGCTATAAACTCTTCAGAAGGGACAGGCAGCACAGAAGGGGTGGTGGAGTGGCTCTCTATATTAGAGAGTCTTTTGACGTTGTAGAACTCCAGGTTGGGAATGACAAGGTCGAGTCCCTTTGGGTTAGGATTGGCAGGGCCAACAAGGCTAGTGTCCTTGTCGGGGTCTGCTATAGACCGCCGAACCAGGACGAGGAGACGGATGAGGAGTTCTACAGGCAGCTGACAGAAGTTGCCAAATCTTCAGCGCTTGTTCTCGTGGGGGACTTCAACTTCCCTGACATATCCTGGAAGCACAACACAGCCCAGAGAAAGCAGTCACGGAGGTTTCTGGAGAGCATGGAAGATAGCTTCCTGATGCAGCTGGTTAGTGAGCCTACCAGGGGAGGTGCCCTGCTAGACCTTCTCTTCACAAACAGAGAAGGACTGGTGGAAGAGGTGATTGTCAGGAGCTGTCTTGGGCAGAGTGACCACGAAATGGTGGAGTTCTCTATTCTTGGCAAGGCCAGGAAGGGGATCAGTAAAACCACTGCATTGGACTTCCGGAGGGCTGACTTTGTGCTGCTGAGGACACTGGTTGGTAGAGTCCCTTGGGAGGCGGTTCTGAAGGGCAGAGGGGTCCAGGAAGGCTGGGTGCTCTTCAAGAGGGAAATCTTAATGGCACAGGAATGGTCTGTCCCCACATGCCCAAAGACGAGTTGGCGGGGAAGAAGACCAGCCTGGCTCAACAGAGAATTGTGGCTCGAGCTTAGAAGAAAAAAGAGGGTTTATAATCTTTGGAAAAGTGGGCAGGCCACTAGGGAGGACTATAAGGATATCGCGAGGCTGTGCAGGGACAAAATTAGAAAGGCCAAAGCTCATCTGGAGCTCAATCTGGCTACTGCCGTTAAAGATAACAAAAAATGTTTTTATAAATACATCAACACAAAAAGGAGGACTAAGGAGAATCTCCATCCTTTACTGGATGCAGGAGGAAACTTCAGGAGGAATCATCACAGTCTTCACAAACTTGACTTACAGAAAAAGAAAGAGAATCCCCACACCAAAATAAACATAACATTCTCACAACACCGACAAGGTGGACAATTTACACACATACCACCCCTCATCCCTTCACCACACTAACATGAAATATATTGATTCACAACTACTGCTTTCTTATATTCTTCACAGTTACCACATTTGTAACAATCATCCAGTCCATATCTTGCCTGGTGCCTCTCTCAACTATCATCCTTATCTCAAATTCCTCAAACTCCTGTCCAAAAGGATTGTGGTGGTTTTACTCAGGTGGGTGGTCGAGCTTCACCACAACCACTCTCTCACTCCCCCTGCTCAAACAGGAACAGGGAGAAAATACTATGAAAGGAGCTCAAGGGCTGAGATACTAAAAATGTCACCCACTAAACCATGTCCCTAAGCACTAGGTCCAACCTTTCACTGAACACCCTAGGGACGGTAACTCCACCACTTCCCTGGGCAACCCATTCTACTGCCTGATTACTCTTTCTGAGAAGAAATGTCTCCTAATTTCTAACCTGAAACTCCCCTGGTGCAACTTGAGGCCATTCTCTTTAGTCCTATCACTAGTTATCTGGGAGAAGAAGCTCCCCACCCAGCTCCCCACAACTGCCTTTCAGGTAGTTGTAGAGGGCAATAAGGTCTCCCCTGAACCTCCTCCTAAACAACCCCAGCTCCCTCACACTTTCCTTGTAGGACTTGTGTACCTTGTCATTCACCAGCTTTGTAGCCCTTCTCTGTATATGTTTCAGGGACTCGATGCCCTTCTTGTACTGAGGGGCCCAAAACTGAAGACAGAACTTGAGTTGCAGCCTCACCAGAGCTGATTACAGGGGGATCACATCCCTGGTCCTGCTGGCTACACTATTCCTGATATAAGCCAGGATACTCTTGGCCTTCTTGGGCACCTCAACACACTGCCAGCTCATGTTCAGGTGAACATCAATCAGCACCCCCAGATCCTTTTCCTCTGCAAAGCTTTTGAGCCACTCAGCCTCAAGCCTGTAGTGTTGCATGGGCTGGTTTTGGTCAAAGTGCAGGACCTGCCACTTAGACATAGTGAACATCATCCCACAGGCCTCTGCCCATCGACCCATCCTGTCCAGGTCCCCCTGCAGGGCTTTCCTACTCTCTGGCAGATTGACACTTCCCCCCATCTTGGTGTCATCGTCAAACTTACTGAGGGTACACTTAGTTCCCTCATCCGTATCATCAATAAAGATATCAAAGGGAAGTGACCCAACACCAGTCCCTGGGGAACACCACTGATGACAAGTTTCCAGACAGATTTCACTCCATTCAACCACTGCTCTCTGGGTCAGGCCATCCAGACAGTTTTTAACCCAGAAAAGAGTGTACTTCTCCAAGCCATGGGCTGCCAGCTTCTCCAAGGGAATACTGTGGGAGACAGTATCAAAGGCCTTGCTGAAGTGTAGGTAGACTACATCAGTAGGTTTTCCCTCATCCACCAGGCGGGTCATAGAAGGAGATGAGGTTGGTTAGGCAGGACTTGCCTTTCATGAACCCATGCTGACTGGGCCTGATCCCCAGTGGTCCTGCACATGCAGTGTGATTGCATTCAAGATGACCTATTCCATCACCTTTCCTGGCACCGAGGTCAGGCTGACAGGCCTGTAGTTTCCTGTGTCCTCCTTATGACCCTTCTTATAGTTGGGTTTCACATTAACAAGTCTCTCTAACTTTTTCCACCTGAACTGTGGGGGATTTCTTCTGCTTCCCATCCCAGACTTCCAGGCTGGGAGGCTGAGTACCCCAAGGATAAGTGGTCTGGCTAGTAAAGACAAATGAAAATAAGGCATTAAGAACCTCAGCCTTTTCATTATCCTCAGGATTCATGTTCCCCCCTGCATCCAATAAAGAATGGAGATTGTCCTTGGCCCTCCTCTTGCCATTAATATACTTATAAAAACATTTTTTGTTATCCTTAACTATAGCCAGGTTGAGCTTGTGCTGGGCTTTGGCCTTCCTGATTTTCTCTCTGCATATGCTGGCAACTTCCTTGTACTCTCTCTGAATTGTCTGTCTCTTCCTCCACTGGATGTAAGTGCTATTTTTCTCCCAGACACTCAGCAAAATTTCCCTGTTCAGCCACGCTGGTCTTCTTCTCCACCAGCTCATCTTACAGCACACAGGTACAGCCTGCTCCTGCACCTTTAAGACTTCCTTCTTGAGGACCATCCAGCCTTCCTGGACCCCTCTGCCCTTCAGGACTGACTTCCAAGGGACCCTCCCTACCGACATCCTGAATTATAAGTCAGCCCTCTGGAAATCCATGGTAGCAGTTTTACTGACCCTACTCCTGACTTCACCAAGGATAGAGAAATCTATTCATGGCCACTCTGCCCAAGACTACTCCCTACCACCACATTTCCCACTAGTCCTTCTCCCACCAGTCCCCCTTGAGAACAAGAACTGGTAATCGAGCAACTTCTACTAGCTGTTTATGGAATGCCTCATCTGTCTCTTCATCCTGGTTTGGCAGTCTATAACAGAACCTCACCAGGATGTCCACCTTGTTGGCCAACTTCCTGATCCTTATCCACAAGGACTCTATGTTATCATTCCTAACCCCAAGCTCAACAGCACTGAAACGCTCCCTAATACAGACAGCCACATCACTGCCCCTCCTTTGTTTCCTGTCCCTTTTGAAGAGTTTGTAGCCATCCATTGCAGCACTCCAGTCGTGGGAGTGGTTCCTCGATGTTTCAGTGATGGTGACTAGGTCATAGTTTGCCTGTTGCACAATGGCTTCCAGCTCCTGTT
The DNA here is from genome assembly GCA_011075105.1 of Heteronetta atricapilla. NCBI lineage: Eukaryota > Metazoa > Chordata > Aves > Anseriformes > Anatidae > Heteronetta > Heteronetta atricapilla. The sequence goes on from CM021731.1 coordinate 168,366,138, forward strand.
TGTTGTCCATTCTGCTGGCATTGGTGTAGATGCACTTCAGGCACACCATTGCCCTCATTCCCAACCCTGGGACTGCTCCTGCAGACTCATCTCTATTGAGCCTCATTTCCTCCCTGTCCCCTTCATACCCAGTTTAAAGCCCTCTTGATGAGCCCTGCCAGATCCTGGGCTAGAATCCATTTCCCCCTTTGGAGACAGGTGGGACCCATCGGCAGCCATCAGGCCAGGTGCCAACTAAACCTCCCCATGATTAAAAATAAAAAAAATAATAATAAAAATAATAATAAAAAACACTTCCCAGGTGCTGCCTTTGTATTTTGCTGGCTACACCCATGCCCTTGTCAGCCACTCTCAGAGGGCTACCGGGTCCTGGCAGCTCCCTTGCCTGCCTAGAGTGGCCTTGATGCAGAAAAGTGCCTGTTCTCCGCTATCCCCCTATCTGCTGCAGAACGTGCCTGCCTTGGAACCGACCACCTGTATTTACCTTCCTCTTGAGAATTAAGCTATAGAGAACTACCAGACCAATTTTCTATGGTAGCTAAGTCCTCCAGTAAGTTTATGAATCAACTTAAAGCTGATTCATAAAGCTTAAAGCTGATTCATATGCAATTAACATTTGTTTCTTCAGAAACAATCCTTTATTTCTGCCACCTATACACTGGAAAATTCTCAAGGCATAAAACTTATCTATGGAAATTTTGCTGAAGCATGCAAATAATGGAACTACTCTTAATTATGAATCAAAAGCTGTATTTTTTTTTTTTATATATGTTTTGTTTTCATCAGGAGTGGTGTATTTCTGGATGCATTGGATATTCTTTAATGTTTGGGTTAACATCTAATGTTAGGCACCTAATTAAGGTGTTAAGGTCAAGATCTCATGCTTATAGACTTCTTACATAATTATTGATGAAAGCAGGCACTCATCTACATTTCAGAAGTAGTTGGGTTAGCTCTCAGTCTCTGTGTTGTCACAAAATTATGATGGCCCTGTTAAAGGCTTTCTCCTCATGTTTCATTTCTAGAGTGTTGAGAAGAGAAGGTAGATAATTCAAGTTCTCTGTAATAACATCTGTGTTAAAGTGCCAGCTAGGACCAAGACTGTGTGTCAAGAAAGACTAGCAAGTAGCAACTGTCACTGCAGTAAACTGACTTTGATGGTTTAGAAGATCCCTTCTGTTGTACTTTTCCTTGCTAAGGTGCTGTGCAAAAGTCTGGGGACCTTATACAATCACAGTGAGTATAATATATTTTGTCAAACAATGCTGTGTAACTCATGCTTTTGCAGTTAAAAAGTTGGGTTTTGTGTGTTTGTGTGTGTGTGTTTTATGCGTGTGTGTGTACATGGGGAGGGTGAAGGGTGAAGGGCAGTGAGCTTGTTCATGATAAATGAGTTGCTGCAGCAAAATGCATTTTGTTGCTTGCTATGTCTACTTGTTGTTAAGGAGAAATACAGTTGTAACAGCATTTTGGCTTCTGCATTACATGCATTTAAGTGCCTGTCCACTAAGAATGTGTTTCTACTGATTCAAGACAGGAAAGTTGGCATATTATTTCCCAGTGCTCTAAATTTGATGTTGGCTTCTATTAAATACAGCCAGACAGGCAGAAGAATATTTGAAACAAGACTGTTTGAACTAAAAGATAATTTGACTCATTTAAAGTCTTATTACAATGTAATCTGACTTCCTCCTTGTAATTTGACTTGTAGAAACCTCTCAAAAAACATTACCTTTTGCCACAGGCTGTTCATTTAAATTCTTCACTAGGTAAGCATAATGAGAAAAGAAAGTTCTGACACGTCTGGAGTTCATATCAGCTCTAGCTTTATTAATTATTTCTATACAATCAATCAACTCCTTATTTAGATAACTGGAGGTACTCACTAGTTAATTTGTGAGAGTAGAATAATGAGGGCAAGTATTTATATGGCCAGTCAATACTCCAATTTGTGTTAGAAAGTCAACTGCAGATTTGAAAATAGCTAGTAGAAGAAAAGTGAGTGAAATAACACAACAACTTCTCTGTTTTTAGATACATATTAATTTCACTAGCTCCACTCAAACTCCTCTAAAATATTTGCTTAAACCATCCAGACAACTACCTCTTAAAATAACTATAAAAGTTTGTGTAATCACTTAAAAATAGTTAAAATAAATAGCAATGCTGCATTCATATAACCCTCAGACTTGCAGTTGTTATTTACTCACTCAGTTTCTACCTTAACAGAGCTTCCTCTCACCTACAAGATAGATTCAAGTTCTGCTAAGGAAAATCATTTACTTCTCAAGTAAAAATGAAACACTTTAAAATTGCAAAGCATTGCAAGGCATAAGTTAAAGAAAGGATCGTTTGCTGCTCCACGTACTGTTCTGTGTAGTGATTAATTCACCAGAAATATATGATGGCCAAATCAGTAGACTAACTTCTGCATTCAGAATGAACTCTCTGACTTCAGTGTCAGATATTGAAGGATAAATTGGCAGAGGTTTTGGAGAAACATTGTCCAAATTTACATTGCAGTGGTTCCCCAAAGTATCTTATCACTGGCAAATGTCTATACATAAGCAAAAGAGAAATAATCATTTCATATAACATCATATTTCTCCATGTTCTGCTCAAGAGAGGAAAGAAGCCAAATTCAAAATCTGACATTTCAGCTAAACAGTTTTTATCAACATCAGACTGATTTTGACAGAATATTCTATGGGGAAAAATAAAAAATAAAAATCAGAAAATAAACATTTTTTGTTTTGTTTATTTTCTAAGGAAAAAGAAGGTCTGAAATATTTAAACATGTATAAAATTTTGATATTATATGTATAAACAGCATGTGTAATAATTCTGTTTTTATTTTTCTATATAATCTATTTTCATTTGTGCCAACATATCAAATGAAATGATCTATGAAGCAACATTACATTTTTATTAGCTATTAAGTAAGGAAAAGTTCAGAAAGAGAACTTTTTTTTGAGTCTGACGGAAGAAAAAGAGAATGTTTTTGCACATGTCTAATAGATGAATAAAATATTATTACTGTTCATGAATTCTGATATAATACATTAGATATCACTAACATTTGATAAATTGAATGATAAAAGTCAGTTTTTGTGTTTATAATCATATTTCCATAACATCAGAGGTTTTAGATGAAATGCCATCATAGAAATTGCCATCATAGAAATCACCATCACGGTTGCAGTTCATAAATACTTTGGCATAAATATCAGATTCATACAAGGAAAAAAAAAAAAGAAAAAAAAAAAAAAAAGGTTGTCTCAAATCAATTAATCTATTTAATCATTTATAAAATTCAAAGTTGAGGACCATCATCGTTACAATTTTTGCTATGATGTGTGCTCCTGGTATTGCCAAATTTTGAGTGAGAAAAATAATTCATTATAACATAAGTGAAATTATTTATCTTGCACATGCAAAGATTTAAACAAAAATATTTTCATGCTGCAGTTGGTTTATTACTCATTCAGTACTGCTGTCTTGTAGATGTCCTCACGGTTTCTTGGCACAGTTTTGAATTATTTATTAGATTAAATGCTCATCAATCTGCACATTGATCTTCCTAAGGGATGACCAGATCTTCAGTCTTCTGTGATCTTACTGGGCAATAGTTAGGTAGATGGTAAATGGGAATTAATGAAAGGATTTTATCAGAGCTGTAATTTTAATCTTAAATGTGGCAATCTTGGTAGGGAAGAAGTGCTTCATGCGATTCATGCGACTATTGGAGAACTATACATTCAGGATCAATATCAGCAGTACACCTGATAAAGCAAAATACTGGATATCTATGAAACGTGAACTCACATCTACACAGTTCTAACCTCCCTCCAGTAATCCCAGGAAGCTCTAACTGCATATGAATAAGCACACAGTACGTGCGTACCCTGAGCCCCCACATCTGTGAGTGTGGGTTCAAAATTGATACAAAACTCTCATTGGGACTGCAGGTGTGCTTGTTTTATGTATCCTGTACCCATTCTGCTCCTTAGAACCTACTGCCTGTGGGAGAGACTCTGTGGGCTCACACAGGCTCACACAGGTACTGGTAGTGTGTGGCACCCTGTGGTGTCATCCCACTAGCTGGAGTGCAGCTGCTCACACCCTCACATGGGGAGGGGACTCCATCAGGCCCAAGTGGAGGTTGACATGATGGTGGAATGACTTCTGTTAGTGTTATGTTAGGGTCACAGTGCTGCTTTGTTACCTCTTTTACATTCCAAGGTGTCTCCCCAGTTACAAATTTTCATGCTTTTTATTCTGTTGAAACTATTTTTTTTTCCTGAAAATACCTTTGTAATTCTCTGATTACAATTTTGTTAAAGTTTGCCTGAGAAAAACCAATATTTGTCTGATCTTCCTCTAACAAAACAAAGATTTATTTTCAAGATAAAAAACAGTTTGAGGGATGCAGGAACATTAAAAAAAAATGGTTATATCTTTTGTTGTGACTCATCTATATCCTCTCCAGTCTGACTCTCTTCCAAAAACTCCTGCAGAAACTGTTGAAGTGTAAATGTATGCCCTTTACATATGGCTGTGTGCCAAGCCGTAGAATTTTTCTTATAATTCTCCTTTCTAACAGCTCTTACCATATTGAATTTGTCCTTGGAATGGACAGCATCATTAGGAGTGAAGATTTAATTATAGCTACTTAAAGACAGCTTAAGAACTGTTGTTTAATTTACTGCAATTTTAAAGTGGAAGCTAGAAATAGTTGGGAGCTTCAATAGTTTTAAAATACTGGCACATAAGACACCTTATCAAAGATTTGTGTAGCACAATTTCATTCTGGAGGCAAGGAGAGGGGAATAAGGACATATTTATTTATTTATTTATTTTAATCACCAGTGGATGTACCTAAGAGTAATCAGACCAAATTGTTTCAGTATATCAGGTTGTTATAACTGTTATGGTTAACAATGTTAAATAACATTGTTATATATGATCTACTGGGCTCTTGTTTATTTTGTCATTTTGAACATAATTCATTTTGCATACCTATAGATATTTGCGTTGTATGCACATGCATCAGAAATTGTCACCCTTTACATTTAACAGAAAGATGCCATTTTAGGGCATAATTCATTTGACCTATTCTAGATGGCTGCTTAAGGTTGAAATGAATTATATGCTATATAAACATATTTTTCATTCAGTATAAAAAGTACTTTAGGCAATTAGCTCAGATGTAGATATTAAATTTTGGTATAATTAATTCAATTCCAGTTGTCTTTTATACTATAGAGCATTTGTTTCTATCTAAAATACTACTAATACTACTTAAAATAATAGGCTTTTTTTTTTCCTTTTTTTTAGATTAATTTTTCACATCTAATAATATCTAACTGAATCTTATTACTATAGTATCTGTAATTCTGTACTCTCTTTTCCAGTCTCTCTATACAAGTGAATTTGAAAATACTGTAATTTGTCGTACTACTGAAAACACTGTAAATGCTGTTAACCTATGCCAATTATATATCCAGACTGAAGGGGATACTTTCAGAGTATTTATTGTTAAAGATTTTTTTCCTCCTGTAAGAAAATCCTACCAGGAAGTCAGATATCTGCAGGAATTTTGATTACTTATTCTGTGACTTGAATGAATTACAAGTTCTCCATTTCTCTTTACAAACCAAGAATGGCGTAACACAATATACTTGTACCCTAATATAGAGTCAGAATTCTGTACTCTGCTGTTGGGTGAGTGCCTCCATTTAAAATCAGTGAATAATAACATCCTTCACAGCTTTAAGAACATTGTCTCTGTAACAGGATTATTTTCAACTCTAAAATATTCAGAACAGTCAAAAGAAACAAATAATAATAATATGTCGTCTGGAAATGAGAGTTGATTTTGAACTGGAATATGCCACACCAATACATCTTCAGCTAAGAACATATGGCTGGCAAGTTGCTTCATTTCATGGTATTTCATGTTGTTTTCTCAATCATTTATTAATTTCTATATAGAAGAGCGTTTCACACAGTTGACCTTCTATTGGGTTGTTGGTTTCTAAAGTGAATGGTATTGGCAGTTTTGGCAACAAAACAAAGTTTATTTCCAGTTTTCCCTAGTAGAAGTCAAGCATAGAGATGTTTCCCAGCCTTCATCAAAGCTAAATACTTCTGTCAGAGAAGAAAGAAGGTAAGATGACATCCCAAAGACCATGAAGGAAATGTGTTAATAAAGATTATAGAGGTTTTCAAATTAGTTTGTTTCCATGTATTTTATATAACTGGGTGCTTCAATATCTCTCAGCATAGCAATGAATGTATTCATTCACATGGTAGAAGAATATGGGACCCTTTTTGTGCTTTTCCTCAGAGAAGTGGTGAATCTAGAGTAAATCTGAAGGGCAGGACAGCGCATTTCATGTTTTTACATAGCATTATACATTCTCTATAATATTCTGTAACTGTCATACTAATGTCTTGAACAACGATAATGGCTGGAGCTGTTCAGAGTTCAGAACCCTTCCACAGAAGTTTAGAGAAAAGACAGATTTGTGGATTTGTATTACGACTGTGTGTTGACACTGCAGCTGGGGAAGTGGGGAACAAAAGAAAACCCCAAACTTCCTTTTTCTTCAGTCTTCAGTTGTTGCCCTTGCCATGCTTGTCTGGAAAAAAAAAAAAAAAAAAAAAAAAAAAAAAAAAAAAAAAAAAAAAAAGTTATGCTTTTAATCCTTCAGTGATCACCTCTTGATATTTGACTGGTGATAGTGGTGATAGTGCTCAGACAGGCTTTGCAAATCTTTTTAAATGATACATACAAGAGTGTATAACTTGTTATGTAATCTTGTGGTGAATGTTAAAGTAGTTCCGAACTATACTGCTCTCCCCTTTTTAAAATGGTTTATAGTAATCAAACATTATTCATTTTGCCTTTACTTTACAGAAGCTTTTGATAACCAAATTTTAACATCAGGGACTGTGGAACAATGTTCTAAGGAATACCTGGAAAATACAACAACAACAAAAAAATGCCACCATTTCCCATACCATTGCATGTATCTTTCTCTGAAATAGAAATTTTCACTGTTCTCAAAATTCTCATTGTTATCAATTATTTTTAACTTTGACTTAGTGTTGGAACTGGTGCATATGATCAGTTTCAATGTATTTCAATACATCTTTGCTCTCTGAACTTCAGTTCATAAATCTTTATGCATATAACCAAAATTAATTTAATCTCAGCCTTAACTGAGATTAACTCAGATTAATCTCAGCCTTAACTGATACTTAATGGGTTTCTATAAACTGCCCATGTCTGTTTGCACAAGGATATTTGCACATATTTTTTCCATTTGATGTAGAAATGGACTAAGTAATTCAACAAGTTTTTTAAAATTTCAAAGAGCTAGGATTTTAGGATAAAACATTAGACTATTTCCTAAAATGATTTCTAAAACATTCAAACACACAATCCAATACTTTTGATCTAGGTGATACTTCTCAGACAATTAAGCCATTTTCATTTTTGCCAAACTGCATTTCCTGTAGAGCTTACAGGTCTTTAAAGTTGTGGTGGTTTGTGTTTGTTTGTTTGTTTGTTTATCCATGGATATAACTGGATCAGGACGTATTAATTTTATTTCCCAAAAGCAAGTTTTGAAGTCAGTTAGTTGAATATATTTGTGTCTTTATAATCCATTTTCATTTCTCCTCTGCTTTGCCTTGGGCTGTGTTTAGCTAAAAGTTATTTTTATAACCAAATTAATTGTCACTGTTCCTTTGTTGTCTGGTAATATTTCACTGATACTAGAAATCTGACTACATACACTTCTCTAATTTAGGAGCTGTATCATAAAAAGTTTTAATACATTCTAAAATACTCAAAAGTAAAATTTAGTTGCTGACAGTCTTTTCATCATCTATAAAGAACTTAAAAATTACAACTGAACAACCAGCTTCTCTTTATAAGAGTAACATTTAGAATAGCTAGAAAATGTTAAGTTGCTTTTAAATCTAGGTTCCATAGGAAACTATCTTGTGGGATCATGCCTCAACATCCTTATGTATTCACGTCTCATGAAGTGAAATGCCTGTTTTTCTGAAACTAATTCTATAGATGATAAAAAGTTGTCTAGCATTTTAATCATAGTACATGTTATACATTTTCAAATACTCTTAGTTCTCAACAGGGGATTACCTTTTCATGGCTAAGATCTAAGACATGAGTGCTTGGAGCCTGGACAGTAATGTCCAGCTGCAAGTGCACAGCAACCTAATGTGAGACCACATATGCAGTTTGTATGATATCCAGCTTGTCTGCATTTGGGAAGCTAGATTTACCAGGCAAACAATGTAGATATATCTGCATATAGTATATATACATATGCTATATATGTATATATAGTATACTGTATATAGGCAAATACAGATAGAAGGAGAAATCTTTTCACCATGAAGATAGTCAAGCACAGGCTTCCTGGAGTGCAGTCCCATCCTTGGAGGTTGTGACTGGGTAAAGACCTGAACAACCTTGACTAATCTCATAGCTGATGCTGCTTTGAGTACAAGGGTGGTAAAGACCTGCTGAGAACCCTACCAACCTGACCTTTGATTGTGCAATTCTTTTGTGTGGGCACATGTGCTGTACCCAACCTCCTTTCAACTATAATTTGAATGGCCAGAGCAGGTCCAGCTTGTTATAGGCAAAACAAATTTTATCTGCTGGTATTGAAACATCTGATCAAAAAGAAATATTTGCCAGTTGAGAGTGTGTCAGTGGGAGAACTTCAGGAGCGCTTCTGCAGCTCTGGAAGTCATTGTGTTTATCCTCATGACCTCATTTCACTGCTTTCCAGCTAGCAGCTGCAGGTTTGAGAAGGAAGCCTCAGGTAATGTGATCACTTTGATTGAACATGTGCTGTCCCATTTATGTTCTGGAAATTAAAAGAGGTCAACAGCTACAAGAGGACAACTTGGCCAAGGACTTATTACTTTTCCTTGTTATGTAAACATGAAGGAAAGTTGCTTTCACATTTTTAATATAAACTAAATTGATTATTTTATTTACTTATTTGTTTATTCAAACGGAAGAACTAAATACTTATATAGAAGTAGTTTAGATTGTTTTACTTTACTGCGGGGGAAGAGAAGAAGAAAAATTAAAGTTTTTGTTTGTGGAACCCTTTCTTTGGACATAAGCAGACAAATATTTTTATTTATTTATTATTTTATAAATGATATTTTCTGTTTATAATGACATTCCGTAAGTAATCAAATTACCTTTTTAAAATTGATTTTATTGATTTGTACAGGGCCTCCTGAAGATTTTTTACAATGTTAAGTGTGTTACATTTAGCACATTTTGTTTCTGATTTTGATGAATTTGCCATTTTTTTTGTTGTTGTTAAAAATATATATATATATCTGTATTGTATTCCAATAATATATATATATGTGTTATTTGATGCTAAAATCTCTATAGAAGTCTATTTTTATATATAATTATATATAAAATTTGAACTTAATATTAATTTTACTTTTTATACTTTTGACAAGTCTATAGACCAGCCTATTAGCACAGATATGTTGGTATGCTTTGTAATGTTGGTAATGTTTCCTATGTTCAGTAATACTACTGTCAGCATGCCACTTTATGTCTTTATGTCCCTCACATGGTTTTGGAACAGGTCAGATAAGACTCTTCCAAGTAACTCCTGGGCACAGTCCAGTGGTTACAGCAGAGCAAAGACCCAGAAGGCAGTTCAGATATGCCTTGGCCTGACCTGATTATTTTGGAGAGCAAAAGAATTAATAGCAGCAACACAACCTGTTCCATGATGGTTGATCTCCGTGTCAGAGAACAGTCCCAGGATATTTAAGGGTTCGGTCATAGCCTTAAGAGGCTTGTTTTGCTGTCATTTCAGTATCTAAAACTTTCAGGTGAAGACTTCTATTTCTTCATTTTTTTTAATTTGTAATTTGATTTGTTTATTACATTAGAGGTCTTTTGTGTTTTTTTTTTTTGTCATTTGTTTTCACTATTTTGAGATACTTTTGCTTGGTAATGTCAAATAAATTGAACTACTGATATGTTATTAATGAGGTATTTTGTGAGAAGTTCTTTACCAAAACAGGTTTATTTATTTATTGTTTGCACATGTTTGTTTTCTGTTTTTCCCGAGTCTCTTCTGTATCAAATGTTTTCTAAATATAAGCCACTCACTTTTTTTTTTTTTTTTTTTGAGTTTTGTGACCTATTTTGTTCTAGGAATATTACTGTCCAGGTGTTTCACATTAAAATAAAATAAAATAAAAAGATCCAGTCATTACTCTGATAATTTATGTCCTTAATCAAGTAGCAGACAGATACTGGCACATGAGTGAAATACTAATGTATTATGGCTGTATAACACCATGTGGTAAAACTAGGGCAGTAAAGTAGGAGTTTTAACACCACACTATAAAGTAGGTAAAAGCCAGACAACATGATTCATTCCTAATGTTCAAGTTCTATTTTCTTTTGCTTTCTTATTTATTTGAATATATTTAGGTTAATTACAGGAGAAGATGGATACATGAGATGTAGCAAAGTTATTTTGCAAAGGATAAACAGGGGTTACACCCTGATCAGATCTTAAAAGTGTATATAATTATATTGTTTCTTTGTGGTGGAAATAAGAGAGAAAAATAACTTAGTACACTTACATGTGAACTTTATGAGCTAACAACTGTTGTGTGAATCAGAGACATATTATTCCTGTACTGGAAGATCTGAAAAGTTTTTATAAAATATTATTTTATTGCCGAAGTGCTGAATGATAACAGCTCCAATATTTCATGTTTAAATTCATTTTCATTTAAACACAGCTTTGTGCTCTACTTTCTCCCTGGGGCTTTTCAGCAAAGTTATTTCCATAATCTTTCCTATAATGAGGAGCTAAAAATGTAGCCCAGAAACACATTTTGAATGAGTATTTCTATTTCTGTGTAATTCAGCTTTCCTGGGAAGTATATTTTTAAGATCTAACCCCTTTTGATTATACAGAGTGAAAGAATTTAACGTCATTTATAGTTTTGTTCCCAGAAAAGTCCATTTTCAGTCTTCCTCAAGCAGCAATTAATTACTCACAGAACTATTAATATTGCTTTGAAACAACTTCTGAAGTGCTTGAGAATATCTGGAGGAAGAAAGAGTTTTATATGATGTAAGTCTTCTGAAAAACTGAGATCCAGTTGCTATTAATCATTTTTTTCTATAAGTTTGCCATGAATTAATCCTGTGTAAAACTGGAGTGATATAATATTAGATTAATGCAGATTATTTTCCATACCTTTTTATTTTTCCAGATTTTTATATAAATAATAGATTCTTTATAAATAATCATTAATAAAGACATAATAATCTCATAATTTCATGCATTGATTTTAGGATGACATTGAGGACAGTATTCATACACAGTTTTTTGAATCTAAAGTGTTATGAATTGTGATTTGTTGGAGATTTTCTCTGTCATCTCATTTCACCTTACTGCAAAAACAACCGCTGCTCCTCAGAACTCTGAGGAATCCGCCAATTTTTCACTAGGTGCTTACTTTTTTCAGTATTGCTGAATTGATGGACTGTTATAATGATTTGCATATTGTTCAGTCTGTTCCTGTGTTTAATGTAAATGTAGATATAATGTTAAACATGAATATTTTCAGATAAACTTCTACTTTAACATGTAGACCTTTAGGAGCCTAATCATGGTTAGTGTTTATTTCAGACATCTGTAGTTGTAGATATACTCTAGGAGACTGACTTTTAAAAAAATTTTCGTTATGTGGGGGACTAGAAAAAATGCATAATAAACAGTGGAGAATGCAGTTATATATGTTATTTTAAAAAGTTGCTTTGATGAACATTCAAAAGACATAAATGGCAATAGAAGTGCTCAGAGGTCTCATTATAAGAACCATTCAAACACACACAATTTCTGCTCTAAAGCGTTAACTATCTAATCTATGACCAGCCAAAACAGTAGAATTAATGTTATGAACATTATGCATATGGTGCAGAAGAATCATGTTGCCAAAGCAAACAACACATGACTGATGTCACCTGCAGTGAATAGGACATTGCTATAAGTGTTCATATCTGATAAAACAAACAAACAATGTGAGAAAAATCTCAATAATTTTCTTCAGACAGTATCTTCTGTGAAGCTATTTTATTTGCAATTGCAATGGTGGGCATCCTGCCAATTAGGAGCACATTATAGTAAACATATAATAACCTTTTATTCCTTATTACCTGATCACCTTTCCTGTTTCCTCCTTGGCTGAGTACTACAGGTTCACAAGCTACTCGATGCTCCTCTATACCATATATGTACATTTTTTTAATCAACCCTTTAATTTCTCTTTTTTTTTTTTTTTCTTTTTTCTTTTTTTTTTTTTTCCCTCATTTCTTAGGTTTTGAGAACTTGTTATCTTTCTTTTACTGTTCTCACACTGTTCATCCTGTTTTTCTCAAACTTCTACCTTATTTTGGAACAGTGAGGCCTTCTACTCTCCACTTTTCTACTTAGCATTTCTCCTCGTTATGACTACAAAACTACCTTTGAGTACAGAAGGTTAGTTTTCTACTGCAAAAACACAACATAGTTTCTCAGATAGCAACAACAACAAAAACAGCAATATTGAATTCAGAGAGATGTTAGGAGAAAAATTCAATGGGGAATTCTTCAAAATATCTGCTATGCTTTCACTGATTTTATAATCTTAATTGATGTTACAATTTATCTATTATAAATTATAATAGTTATAAATATTTATAAATTGTATGGTTATAGTTATAAATTGTAGTTATAAAATGTATAATAGTTATAAATTGTATACATAGTTATAAATTGTATATAGTTATAAATTGTATATAGTTATAAATTTTTCCAGTAATGTGTTGCAGATAGTTTTTTACCATTTTGCTTTTTAGTTATAAAAAAAATCTGACAAGTTTTTATTTTTCTTTCTGACAGCTTTTATTTTTCTTTGAAAGTGTTATGAAATTTAAATTATTGTGAATCAGAGATTGTTGATGAGGAATTTTACAATTTTTCTGTGAATGGGCATATGTATTATCAAATACGGAAATGTATTTTATCAAAATTTCTAAGTAGTGGAAGTCCATGAATGTAAAATTTTGTTAACAAAGCCTGCTGAACTCAAAACTATAGGTTATTTCTAGCTAGACGTTGACACATTGTAAATGCTTTGTAGGTCTTCAATGACATTCTCCAGCAGGGGAATGTGGAAGTTCCTTTCCACTCTTTTCTACTTGTGTTTTAACCATCATAGGTCAAATATTTAACCTTAAGTGAAATTCCAATGCTAAAGCTGATTAACTACTGAAGGACAGGTTCTTCATTAGGTCACATATTTTTAACATTCTATGTGAAATACTATTTATAGCCAGAGGAGATATTGGGAAGAGAGAGGAATTCAAGAGCAAAAGGGTTAAAAAAATAAAAAAATGCAGATTAGAAAGCAACGTAGTAAGGAATATGTGTGATAAAGAATATAGATGGTTTAGTGTCAGTGTTAACTTTTTTGATGAGTTCTTCAGAAACACAGTGAAAAGAAATCATGTAGTTTTTACTTTTCTAAGAATTTTTAGGACTAAAATTATTTGGTGAAGGTTAATTCTCTTCTGTCTTCTGTTTTAGTAATAAGGTCTAGTTTAAAGGTTTTGGTAATTGAAGATTGATTCCTTCTCCAGTTCTTAGTTCAGTTTATCAGAAAATTCTCCATTTGTGCTCTTCATTTACTTTTGTGTTTCAGTACACATGTGGTAGGCATGGATAATAGTCAAGGTTTGCTTTTCTGGCCAGAAAGCTGAGCACATTCTATATATACTTCAAGCTTTTGAGTACATGTACTAGAATTTGCCAATAATACATTGCAGACAGATATTTAACTAATTTGATAGCTAAGAGTCTGTTATTTAAACAGCTTGTTAAGCTGAAAGCTAACAATTAACTGAATTCAAAACTAAGCTAATTAAGACTACTTTAATCTATGTGATGCTTTAGGCCATGTCTCTACTGTGTGCAGGAATAATAATATTAAAACTGTAAAACCTTGTTTTCCATTGTGAAAATGTTGGTTTCAGTGGAAGACAACAAATGGGTGCTTATGATCCTTTCATTACGATGAAAAGATGATGAGCATAGTAGTAAAATGCAATGGAGGTAATTTGTGAATACTGACAGTAAATTACAATAGTTCCAAATGGTATCTTTGAGAAAATTAGAAATGTCACAAACCTTTCTTTAAATATTGATCTTCATCTCTCACATATTTCATAACAAGATTTGTCTATCTTTGAAGTTAGAAAGTGTTCTTTTTGATTAAATACTCTAGATACACCTTCTGAAATAACTGGTTTTCTTACCCCATTTCTGCTTTAACAAAATTCTGCTGTTAAAATAGGAAAATGTCCATTCTGAAGCCTTTGCACATGATTCATCCCCACAATCATAGCAAGTGGGTATGAAATAGATAATGCAGTTCAGTATTCTGCTATAATTCAATAAAGCTGTTTTGTTTCTGCTTTCCACCATAGATTTTCAGATTTGACTCAATTTGCAGACAAGGCCTGAGGTGAGAAAACATTTACAACTATGAGATTTAGAATTCAGGTGAAACATAAAGGGGAAAAAAATATCAAAAAATTAAATTTTAAATGAATCCACTTTTGAGGGCACTGTGAGCCTTTTATGAGATTCTAATGAAAAATCTCTCCTTCCTTACACAAATGTTTATGGCAAACAAGTTTTGAAGCAGCAGCTCATGCAAGACAACACTGAAAAAGCACATTCTCATTTAACCAAGGAATGAGGTCCTGAAGAACTATCATTTTTTAGAGAAGGAAAATTAAGTTTGTCTATTTTCAGTGAACCTCTTAGTGGATTAGGGGTTGTCTACAGATCATATTTTCTATGTAATTAGGCTTAGATTCATCCTGTTACTTGGTACATTGTCAGTTGCTTCACTGAAAGTGTATTAGTTGCTTGTTTTCTACATTGTAACTGAAGATAGTACCAGCAGAGAGTGATTCAGATTTCAAGTATGCAGTACTAACTGAGAACATGCACACCTTTGACTATTCTTGTTCCTAGATCCTTCACTTGTTTGAACTGTTAGTGTTATAAATCTAGTCCCCAGATTCTGGACAGGGAATAATAATAACAATATAATTTTCTGCAATTAAATTAGATTTCTAAGCTGTTTTCATATTTAAAAACATTTTTCTAGACAGACAGGTATTGCTGTCTAGATGTTTTAATATGCCTTCCTGACCAAATATCTCAAGTACCTAGTTGAGCCCTAGTCATTAGCTATGATCTGGCCTAAATCACTCTGATTTAGGCTGTCTACAGTGGAAAAAAAAATAATCAAAAACTGTTAGGTTTTATAAGGTCATTGGCCAGTGTGAGATTTTTCTCACCTAACTCTAGTCATGTAAATGTTTATTATCTAAGTTTAGCCTAGTCAGGCTCCTTTGATTATCAAAAAAAAAAAAAAAAAAAAAAAAAAAGAAAGAAAGAAAAGAAAGAAACATCTCCAGGAGAAATTGTTCTTACCTGTCTTTGAAAATCATTTTAGAAACGAATTGCCATTTGAAGGTTGCCCTGCAGTGGCTATCCACTAGCTGATGTCATTGTTACACACCTAAGGTTAGGTGAGATGAGTCCCATTGATATGTAAAAATATGAACTGCTGTATTACTATGCTTTTAGATATACCCTCTTGTATTAATCCATCTACAGTAGCTCATGAGTAGGATATTCATGTTTGGCAGTTTAATGCTGAATGAGAATTTCTTTCCAAAGACTGATTTTCTGCATTTATGTTTATTTTATTTTGTAAATATGGAGTTGTAAATATGTTTTCTGACATTCATCCTGATCATCTTTTTAATGTTTTTTTTTTGCTTTAATTTTTAAAGCAAAAGAGCTTTCCAAAAAATGCGCACACAATTTATTTTCTAAGCTGTTGTAGTGAGTTTACGTGGCAAGGTTTTGGTAGCAGGGGGCCATAGGGGTGGCTTCTTGAGAAGAATCCATAATCTGCCCCATGTTAAGTAAGGGCCCCACTGCTGACCAGAGCTGAGCCAATAAGTGATGTTGTTTTGCACCTCTGTGAGAGCATATTTAAGACAGGGAAAACAAACAAACAAACAACAACAAAAAAAAAGCTGCACAACACAGCAGTTGGGAGAGTGAGAGGAATGAGGAACAGCCTTGCAGACACCAAAGTCAGTGAAGAAGGAGGGGGAGAGGTGCTCCAGGCACTAGAGCAGAAGTCCCCTGCAGCCTGTGGTGAGGACCATGGTGAAGCAGGCTGTCCCCCTGCAGCTCATGAAGTACCACGGTGGAGCAAGGTTCCATGCTGCAGACCGTGGAGGAGACCACGGTGGAGCAGGTGGGCCTACACCGACAGAGGTTGCAGCCTGTGGAAGACGTCTGCTGGAGCAGATTCTGGGCCAGACCTGTAGCCCGTGGAGAGGAGCCCATGAAGGAGCAGGTGACCTGGCAGGAACTGCTGCCCGTGGGGCATCCAGGTTGAAGCAATTTGCTCCTGAGGGATGGACCCCGTGGTACGGACCCATATCTGGAGCAGTTCTTGAAGAGCTGCTGCCTGTGGGAAGCCCATGCCGGATCAGTTCATCAAGGACTGCATCCCATGGGAGGGACTCCACAGCACAGGAAACAAGAGTGACCGAGAAGGAACGGCAGCGAAGACGCGCTATAGACTGACTATAATCCCCATTCCCCCATTCCCTGTGCCACTGAGGGGGAGGAGGTGGAAGAGGGTGGATGAGGGGGAAAGTGTTTTGATTTCTTTCCTTTGTTTCTTGCTTCTCTAGCTTGTTAGATAATAAATTTACTGTCTCCCTATGCTGAGTCTGTTTTGCCCATCACGATAATTACTGTGCGATCTCCCTGTTTTAATCTCAACCCTTGCGCCCTTTTCATCGTATTTTCTCCCTGCTCCTCTTTGAGGAGGGGGAGTGAGAGAGCAGTTGTGGTGGAGCTTGGCCGCCCACCTGAGTAAAACCACCACAACTGTTCAGTTCACTCAGCAGAATGGACATCTATATTTGGGCAATCTTTCTTTTTCTTTCTTTCCTCTTTTTTTTTTTTTTTTTCCCATTACTTTGTAAAAATCTTATTTTTAACCATGGTTATTATTATTTCCCTTTCTCTCTCTCTCTCCTTTTTTTTTTGTTTACCTTCACTTTTGCTTTTGGTTTCCAATATTTGCATGTTTATACAGAAGTATTGATTTAATTTATTTTAGTTATATAGTAAAAAGTTTGATGTCTATTTTTTTTCTCCAACATGAGTATGTTTTGATTTATGTTTATCTTTATCTTATGCTTAAAAGGCAGATTTCTTCCCAAGAAAAATAGTTCAGCCTTTGTAGCTAACCTTGGATTTTGTTGCATAAATTTCCAGTACCACTTTGGACACATAATTTGTGTCTTGGTAGTTCATATCCTTCTACTGTGCAGAGGATAAATTTGCCTTCTTCAGATTTCATATACAACTCCATTATGAGACAGTGGTAGTCTTGGGGTCTTCTGCTATTGTCAGTATCAGCCCCAAAATAAAAATACAGGTCAGAACTGGCTAATGCTTCTCATGTACTGTTAATGTTTCTTAGGTTCATTTTCTACTCTCAAAGCAAGTGCACATTCTTTTCATAGTTTTCCCCCTCTTTTTGTTATCTCACACTGGAAGTTTTGAGGGATCACTGAGAGATAGGAGATTGAACATATTTTGCAGGGTTTGCTAAACAAACAAGAAAATAGTTTTGCCAGATTCTTTCTTTCCTGACAGCAATCAGAAACCACAGTTGTTTCAAGGGTCTTGTAATGGCTGTGAAAGTGAGAAAATATTTTATAGCTTCGTATACTGACTAATGAATATAATCTGTCAGGAATATTCAGCAGTCCTCTGGAAACAACAAAACACTGAGGTATCTGTGGTACTTGCAGACAAGCAGAGGAAGTATTTGAGAAATGTGGTTGTTTAAAGCAAAATTTTTACTCCTGCTTATGTCCAAAATTCTGCTGTTATTTTCAATTCTGTTCTTTAGGTATCTAGTATCCAATACCATTTCAATAGTATTCTCTCATTTCTAGCTGTCACTATCACCCCCTGTAGGTACATGGCAAAAGGCCCCACTTCGGGGAAGTGTCTCTTTCAATATAAATCGTTAATGACATGAATACATTTTTAAGCTTGTGTTTAAGTTTCACAAATGTCAATAGCTCTCAAAGTGCATGCTGGAAGATGAGCCTGTGCTAAAATACTTCTCTAAATAGATGTAGATTTAAACATGCTTAAGTTCTTTCCTGACTCAGGGACCAAATTATATCCAGAACTAAACTCAAGTAACATAAGTGAGAATAGCACACTCAGCTTTGAATTTTATTTTGTTCTTTATATTTCAGCTGCTGTTCCCTTAAAATTTTCCATTTAAGACTTTTATATTTATGTTAATTTAAAATTAAGACTGTACCAGTTTGAAATTCCCCCCTTTAAAATAATAATAATAATAATAATAATAATAATAATAATAATAATAATAATAATGACACTTTCCTGAAATTACATATCTCAGTTTGTCATCTCACTTTCTGATTTCTCATAATGCTATCATGTAAAGTTGTCTTTCATTTATACCTCACACAATCTAAGCAGGATGTGCTAATGGAAACCACTCTGGAGATTCATTGCAAAATCCCTTACTATTAGATAAATCGGTTACATTAATTTTATCTGTGTCTTTTAAAGTGTGTTTTTCCTCTGGACCTAAACTAAGCATTCTTGCAGACTGCAGGAGCAATTAGGTGGTCAGTAATAGAAGTAGTAGACTGTATGTAGAAATAAGTGGAGAGAGGAATGGAGATGGTGGGGGGAAAAAATAATGCAAAAAGCAAAAAGCATTCTTTGTTAGTATGCTTTAATTGAGATTTCTATTGGATATTTTAATGAAAAAGAAAACATGAAAAAATGCTTCAGAGTCTAGATACCTACTCTAGGTGTCTCTGGTTGACCAGATGACATCCAGAGGTAGATGGCCTTCCTTCCAACCTCAACCATTCTGATCTATGAAATTATATTTACATTTATGCTAAATGAAATGGACTAATTTAATTTGTATCCAAGGAATACTACTTTAACATGTGCACAGCTGATGTTAGCATTGTAGTCAAAGCATTTTAAAATCTTTGGAACAACTATTTAAAGTAATTGAACACATCACTTCCTTCTGTCCAAATCTGACCAAATTGAGAGTATGCTCAACTCTGCTCCCATCAATCCAAGCCATTCACAAAAAAAATATACTTTGCCAATAGTGACTTTTTAAAAATCTGATTGTTGGCCAGTATTTTTTACGTTACTTCCAAGAATAACTTGTATATATAACCCTTCTCTAATATTGCACAGTCAAAAGCATTTTATAAAAAAGCTTTTGGGGTTTTGTTAGTTTCTGTGTTGTAAATGAAGCTGCTCATCTATTTAGAATGTACCTTTAAAAACTCAAAGCTTCACATGAGACTTTTCACTCATTTTCAGTGCCTCTGGCTTACAAGCAGGTGTCATATGGTTGCAGTTAAAAGGATGTCACAAAAAAAAAAAAAAAAAAAAAAAATCATTGTAAGTAAGGTAACATACATTTTTCAGGGGTTTGTTTCAATTTCCAGTACTTGGAGTCTTGCTGGGGTTGGGAGTCACATCTTTCACAGCTAGTCAGCCTTCCTGCTTTAGATATGTCAGCTGACAGGGTGCCAGTTAAAACATCTTCTGGAAATGTTGAAAAGTATTTGAAGAAAGAAAGCCAACTGCATGATTTTTTTTTTTTTTTTTTTTTTTTTTTTTTT
>CM021731.1:168386152-168473679 GCA_011075105.1 Heteronetta atricapilla
TTTTTTTTTTTTTTTTTTTTTTTTTTTTTTTTAATAATGACAAAGGAATAGCAGTGACAAATTTACAAAACTGATGGAAGTAGTACTTCCATCAGTTAAGCAGACTATTGGTGGTATTTGAGAAATGTTCCTTGTTGAGGAATAGGGATTGGAAGGGTTTTCAGTAATTCTACCTTCTGCTGAAGATACTACGACAGGCTTACCAAACATGAGCCAGAAATAGAAACAATATGTACAGAAAAAGGGAAGGGAAGGGAAGGGAAGGGAAGGGAAGGGAAGGGAAGGGAAGGGAAGGGAAGGGAAGGGAAGGGAAGGGAAGGGAAGGGAAGGGAAGGGAAGGGAAGGGAAGAAGGGAAGGAGTGAAGGAAGGAAGGAGTGAAGGAAGGAAGGAGTGAAGGAAGGAAGGAAGGAAGGAAGGAAGGAAGGAAGGAAGGAAGGAAGGAAGGAAGGAAGGAAAGAAAGGCACTGATAGTGCAGAGAAAATAAATATAAAGAGATTTTTTTTTTTAGCCTTTTCACAGAAGGCTAAAGCTGAACAAATTTGGTCTTCTTACAAGAACAAACTGAATTAGTGAGGAAGATTCATTCTGGATGCCCATACTTTTTTAAAATGCATAGCTGGAAAATTACTTGGATAAATCTTCAAAGAAATGCCTTGTAGAACTATTTCCTCATTCTGAATTTGTTAGAAGAAGGGCAAGCATTTGTCTCAAGTTCTCAATATGCTTTGGCACATGTACAATCAATTTTTTCCTAGATTTCAGCACAATCTTTACATCTATGATGTAAAGAGAGCAGGGAAATCAATCTGCAAATTGCACGTTCTAAGCCTGTAAAAACATACTGCCATTCAGTCTTCCTTCATGCATTTTTTTCCCCCGACAGAGCTTTATTTTTCCCTTTCATTTTAATCCTTTATTTTGCAATTGTGCTTTCCTTCCCAAATGGTTCACTTCTCTGTGTACACTAGTAATTCAGTTCTGTATGCCAGAAAATTTAGCAATTAAATGTGCTGGGCAGAAAATAGCTATTCTTAATTATTTTACTATATAATCCGAATATATTATTTTCAGCCATGAATATTATATATATATATAAAATCCTACTGAAGACAAGATTCTATTTCAGTCTGTTTTGTGAACAAAATCATCATTACTGTCATAGAAGACTTGAAGAAATTCCCTTTACCATCTGTGTTAAAGTTTTTACAAGTAGGGAGGTACTAGGGTTCCAGATGATGTTCATATCAAGTAATACTCAAAATTGCTTTAAGACCCATCCAATCAGGTCTTGAACACTTCTACAGATGGGGCATTCACAGCTCCTCTGGGCAACTTTCTCCAGTGCCTCACCATCCTCAAGTAAGTACATTTGTGCTAATATCTAAGTAAAAGAAAAGTAAGGACTTTTTCCTAATATTTAATTTACTCTACATTTTTTTTTCCTTTTTTTTTTTCCTTTTTTCTTTTTAAGATTGAAATCATTACCCCTTGTCCTATCACTACACTCCCTGATGAAGAGTCCCTTCTTGTCTTTCCCTTTTAAGCACTGGTAGTTCCCCTATAAGTACTGGAAGTTGCTGTTATATGGTCTCCTCAGAGCCTTCTCATCTCCAGGCCAAATAATGACAACTTTTTTCAGCCTGTCTTCGTAGGAGAGGTGCTCCAGCCCTTTGATCATTTTCATGTCTCTCCTCTAGAACTGCTCTAATACATTTCCTCTGCTGTGGGCCCCACAGCTGAATGCATCATATCTTAAAAGTGACGGGGATCATAATATTGAAGATTTTAAATATGAAAGTACTAATGATATTTACTATTTCTGGGTAATGTTTCCTTTTCTAAATCTAGTTGAAAATTTCCCAGATTTATTTCCTCTTCTTAATTTTTATCATTTAAGTGGTTTGATTCTGTTCTGTTTAAACCATACTCATTTATATGACTTCAGAATATCCTTACAACATCACATCTTTGCATAAGACGTGCATTAATCTAATTGTACTAATCTAATTTAAAAACAAAAACAAAACCATAACAACAACAACAACAAACACAACCATGGAGATTAGAAAAATAAAACATATCTGAGTAAATGTTAGGGTGGGAAAGAACAGAAATTGACCATATGGTATGGTGGTGTCACACGGGTGGGCAGGTAAGCTCCACCACACTGCACTTATGCTCCCCCTCTTCAGAAGGACAGGGGAGAAAATATGATGAAAAAACATGTGGGTTAAGATACATACAGAGAGATCACTCACTGATCACTGTTGTGAGAAAACCACATGCAGACTAAGGGAGATTAATGTGATTTATTGCCTATTAATAATAGACTAGAGCAGTGAGAAATAAAAGCAAACTAAATCTACCTTCCCTCCATCCACCCTCTTCTATCTCCTGCCCCCAAGTAGTGCAGGGGAATGGGAAAAAAGGGGTTGCAGTCAGTCCTTACAACTTTGTTATCTGCTGCTCCTTCATGGTCATTTTCTTCCCTTGCTCCAATGTGAGGTCCCTCCCATGGGATGTTGTCCTTCCTGAATTGATCCTCTGTGGGCTTCTCACAGGCAGCATCTCTTCAAGAACTGATCCCATATGGTCCATACAACAGAGTCCATCCTTCAGGAGCAAACTGCTCCAACATGGGTCCCTCATGGGTGGCAGCTCCCACCAGATCACCTGCTCCTGTGGACTGTTCTCCAAAGACTGAAGATCTGGCCCATTCTGTTCCAGCAGGGGCTCTCCATGGGCTGCAGCCTCATTGAGGCCATATTCACCTGTTCCATCATGTGGTCCTCCATGGGCTTCAGTGTGGATTTCTGCTATGCTGTGGTACCTCATGGACTGCAAGGGGACAGACAGTCTGTTCCAGCAAGGACCTCTCCACTTTCTACAGCGGAACTTCTGCTCTGGTGTATGAAGCATATCCTCCCCCTCTGTTTCACTGATCTTGGTGTCTGCAGGGCTGTTTCTCACTCCTCTCTCCCAACTGCTGTTGCACAGCACTTCTTTCCCTTTCAGAGGTACAGCCAGAATTGCTCATTGGCTCAGATTTGGTCAGTGGTGGGTGAGTCGCGAAAAACTGACTCCACAATCAGTAAGATTGTAAAGTAGGTATGTTTATTCAGCGCTGGGCAGCACGGGGGGTAGTCCTACCAAAGTCGTGCGCAACAATTCGCTCGCTTGCATTCTCTTTTATCCCCTAAAATATTATATATGCATTAAGTTTCGCAACACACCTATGCATATTCATTTCCTAGCTCCACCTAGCCCCGCTTCATATGCTAATTATCTTATCAGTCCTTCTGTGCTTGCATAGTACTCTCTGGTGGTCGTCCGGGTGGTCGTGGGGTGGTTGTCGGGATGAAGTAAGACGTCTTCCTCAGAGCTGAACTTTTAACCTCGTCTCCCTGTGCATGCTCCCTGAGCCCTTGGTCACAATCTGGGCCATAAGGTTGGTTTGGTCCAGTTCTCGGGATCCAAGAGGCTCCTGTTATCTCGATGCCTTGCTTGTTTACCTTATCCTTTATAAACAGTCTTCCTTATCTCTGAGCCCTTGCTCACAGTCTGAACAATAGGGTTAGATTTATCTGGTTCTTGGAGCCCCAGGGGCTCGTCTGGTTCTTGGGGCCCCAAGGGCTCATCTGGAGGCCTAAGCGCAGCATAGGCCCAGTACATCGCAAATGTAGCACATATTAAGCAATGAGTGTTGTCTATATATTTATTCATAATCAGTCACTCTCTAATTTCTAGTCCCATGTTTCAGTGGGTACCTTTTGGAGCCAGCTAGAACTGTCTCTGATCTGACATGGGGTAGCTTATGGACTGGGCTCAGAGAGGCCACTCCTGTAGCCCCCACTACTAAAACATTGCCATATAAGCCCAATAAAGAAAACTAACATTGTTTTTTCATTAACAAATGTATTTTTCTTAATAGTGTGATTTTAAAAGGATTTAAAGCAGAGTTATTTGAATTGTGCAAGAACATTGTCAACATTAAGCTTGTGATGATCTTAGTCAGAAGAGGGATCCATCTTCTCACTCAACAGATTGAATGATTTTCACTGCTTTGTGAGAGTATGTCCACATTTTATTTTGGGGGCCAGTGGGGAGATTGGGTTTACTGTGCATAAAGGACAAGATGATAGGGCAAGGTCCTGCTGTGACGCAGGACAGGACAATAAGCCTGAAGTTATTTACTTTCTGTCAACAAAATCCAGAACTGCATTGATGCATTTATATGCCTTTGAATGCTTTAAGCAAAAAGGTAGGGAAATAACCTATCCAAAGCAGTATTATATATATATAATTTAGTCTCACATAACCATGTGTTAATTTCTGTTTCCCATTAGTTTCTCACGTGTGGGAGTGTGGCCATGGGGGTCGACAAGCCTCATGGTTGGTGATAACATCAGACTCTTAACGATGAGGCCATCAGGAATGTAAAGAGTTTAGAGGGAACAAAGAGGGGTAATTCAGGAGACGCCTTGCCATCTCGGGTTGCTTGTTCTCGGGCCGTTGAGGCATGGGGGTTGCTGGGTGCTTGCGGTTGCCAGGCAAAGTTGTTGAACAATGAATAGTGAGTGGGAAAGTACTGCTGTAGGGGAATGGTATAAGAAGGGAACCTGTCCTCAATATGGGGAGGCAACAGATATATAATGAAGTTATGTCATCAATAAAGTAGTAGCAGTTACTGATCCTAAAAGAACCTTGATGTCTCTGTGGTCTTAACACCACACGCATGAGAAGGTAATCTCTGTTTCTGGAGTTTTCTTGGGATGCTTTTGTACTTCTCTGATAACAATATCAATGGGCATAGCTGACAGAGGTCCTTTTTTTTTTTTTTTTTAATGTCAAACTGTTGGTATTAGAAAAGATGAAAAAAATAAAAGAATAAATATGCCATATTGCTCTTGTTTTCACAAAACTGTAACAAGAAATCCTGTATTATTTTTTACATAAGATTTTATTGTTTGTGTTGTTAAGCTGTCCTGATTAAGCCTGTTGTACTGATGGTGTATCAGAAATCACATGAAATTATTACTGCTGCTACATAGGACACAGACACAAACAGAATCACACAGAATGGTTGAGATTGGAAGGGACATCTGGAGATCATCTAGTCTAACTTCCCTTGACAAGCAGGGTCATCTAGTGCGTGTTGAACAGGATTGCATCCAGGAAGGTTTTCAATATCTCCGAAGAAGACTTCACAACCTCTCTGGGCAACCTTTTCCAGCGCTCTGTCACCCTTTAAGAAATGTTCCCTCATGTTTATCCGGAACTTCCTGTGTTTCAGTTTGTGCCCATTGCCTCTTGTCCTGCTGCTGGGTACCACTGAAAAGAGCCCCATCCTCTTGACACCTTCTCTTCAGGTATTTTGTACACATTAATAAGATCCCCTCTCAGTCTTCTCTTCTCCAAGCTAAACATCTCCAGCTCTTTCAGCGTCTCCTCATATGAGAACTACTACAGTCACCTAATGTAGCCCTCCACTGGGCTCGCTCAAGTAGCTCCATGTCACTCTGTTATAAGTGTCTGTGACAAATTATAATAGCCAATCCAGAGTATTCAAATAAATTCTATCAGAATAGAATAAATAAATTTTGCTCAAATTTATTTGAGCAAGTGGTCAAGCAGGCAAAACAGCGCTGGGCAGCCCGGGATTCTGCACTCCACCAGCGGCGTGCACCTCACCCCTGCCAGAGTCCCCCTTTTATAGCTTGGTTGTTCCGGGTGTACGTGGCATATCCTGGTATGTTCTGCAGTTGCACGTAATGTTGCTAGGGGGTCGTCTCGGACCCTCTGGTGGTCATGAGGATGAAGGCCGTAGTCTTCCTCTGCGTTGCGGGTTGTGATCTTGCTGAGCAAGCACTACACATGTTCTTATCAGGATTTGCAGCTGGAAACTTTCCAGCTATAGAGGGTTGTCACAGCCCCCACAAGCTTCCCCACTGGTTTGATTAACAAACTTATTATACAATATTTATTACAACTCTTGTTCCAGGGAGCCCAAAACTGAACACAATACTTCATGTGAAGCCTCACCAGGGCTGAGAAGAAGGGGAGGATCACCTCCCTTGACCTGCTGGCAACGCTATCCTGAACACAGCCCAGGATACCATTAGCCTTCTTGGCCACAAGGGCACATTGATGACTCCTGGTCAGCCTGCTGTCCACCAGGGCTCCCAGATTTTTCTCTGCAGAGCTGCTGTCCATCAGGTCAGCCAGCAGACTGTATTAGTGCTTGGGGTTATTCCTCCCTAGGTGCGCCACCCTGTACTTGCCCTTGTTGAACTTCATGAGATTCCTCTCAGCCCAACACTCTATCCTGTCAAGGTCCCTCTGAACGGCAGCACAGCCATCTGGGTCATCAGCCACTCCTCCCAGCTTTGTGTCATCAGCAAACTTGCTGGGGGTGCCCTTTATTTAGACAAGACTAGACCCAGTATTGACCCTAGAGGACACAGCTACAGGCCTCCATACAGACCCAAAGCCTTTGATCACAGCCCTCTGAGCTCTGCTATCCAGCCAGTTCTCAGTCCACCTCACTGTCCACTCATCCATCCCACACGTCCCGAGATTGCCTATGAGGATGTTGTGGGAGACAGTGTAAAAACCCTTGCTGAAATCAAGGTAGACCACATCCACCACTCTCCCTTCATCTATCCAGCCAGTCATCTCATCGTAGAAGGTTATCACATTGGTAAAGCATGATTTCCCCTTGGTGAATCCATTCTAGCTACTCCTGATCACCTTCTTATTCTCCACATGCGTGGAAATGACCTCCAGGATGAGTGATTCCATCACCTTTCTAGGGATGAAGGTGAGACTGACTAGCCTGTAGTTGTCTGGGTCCTTCTTCTTACCCTTTTTGAAGACTGGGGTGACATGGGCTTTCTACCAGTCCTCAAGCACTTCTCCTGTTCACCATGACCTTTCAGAGATGGTGGATACTGGGCTAGCAGTAATTTTTGCCAGCTCCCTCAGCACTTCTGGATGCATCCCATCTGGGCCCACAGATTTGTAGGTGTCAAATTCAGCTAAGAGATCTATGACCTGATCCTCTTTGACCAAGGGAAAGTCTCCCTTTCTCCAGACATCCTCCTTTGTCTCTAGGGTCAGACATCCCTGAGGGCTGGTCAAGACTGCAGTAAAGACTGAAATAAAAGTGGCATTCAGTAATTCCGCCTTCTTCTTATCCATTTTCACCACAGCACCCACTTCATTGAGCAGGAGGCCCACATTTTCCTTAGGCTTCCTTCTATTGTTGATATACTTGAAAAAAAAAATCCCTTCTTCTTGTCTGTGACATCCCTTGACAAATCCAAATGGACCTTGTTCTTCCCTGTTGCATCCCTGCATACTTTGACAATGGCCCTATATTCTTCCCAAGTGGTCTGTCCCCTTTTCCATGTTCTGTATACTTCCTTCTTCCATTTGAGGCCCTCTAGGAGCTCCTTGCTCATCCATGCAGGTCTCCTGACCCCTTTGCTTGCCTTTTTCTTACAGGAATACATAGATATTGAGCTTGGAGGAAGTGATGCTTGAATACTGATCATCTCTCTTAAACATCCTTTCCTTCTAGGGCCCTGATCCATTGGATTTATCCAAGTAGATCCCTGAAGAGGCTGAAGTTAGCTCTCCTAAAGTCTAGAGTTGCAGTCCTGTTTCTTGCCCTGTTTCCTCCTTGCAAGATCCTGAACTCCACCATCTCATGGTAACTGAAGCTAAGGCTGCCCCCAAAATTGACATCTCCAACCAACCCTTCTTCTGTTTGAAAGCACAAGATCCAGCAGCACACCTATCCTTATTGTCTTCTTGACCGCCTGTGTCAAAAAGTTATCATCAGTGCCCTGCAAGAACCTCCTGTTTTTGCCTAGCTCTGTGGTCTTTCAGGCAGACATCAGGATGGTTGAAATGCCCTACGAGAACCAGGGCCTGTTATTGTGAGGCTACTTACAGCTGTCTCTAGAAGGCTCCATGTACTTCCTCTTCCTGATAGGGCGTCCTGTAGCAAACTCCCACAGCAGTATCAGACACGATAGCCTGCCCTTTAATCCTTACACGTAAGCTCTCAATTCACTCTTCATCTACCCCTAGGCAAATCTCAATGCATTCTAGTTTCCGTGTCACATAAAGTACATCTCCATCACTTCACTTTTCTGGCCTTTATTTCCTAAAATTCAGGTAGCCCTCCATGACAGCATTCCAGTTATGTGAGCTATCTCACCATGTTTCTGTAATTGTGATGAGATCGCAGCCTTCAAACCTGACACAGTAATTTGTCCTGTTTATTCTCCATGCTACGTGCATTGCTATACAAGCATTTCAGGGAGGTGATCAAGCCTAAAATTTTCCAGGAGGAGTGAAAGAGGATCCTTTGTAGTCATGTCTTACATTCACTTCTCTGGTTGCATGCATACTGTGGAGGCAACTTGAGCCACTTATTTCTGCATACCTTATCCCTGTAATTCTTCCCTTCCCCTGTCTTTCCTAGTTGAAATCCCTTTCCAGGTTGGCCAACTTGTTAGCAAGGACATGTGTGCCCCTCCTAGTGAGGTGGATCCCATCTCTCCCCATCAGTTCTTGATCTTCAAACAAGGTTCCAGGGTTGTAGAAGCCAAATCCCTATTGCCAACACCAGCAGTGTAGCCAGTTGTTAACTTGGAATATATGTCCCCTCCTCCCATCCTTCTCCCTAACTGGAAGTATTGATGAAAAAATGACCTGGGCTCCCAGACCCTTGACCACCATGCATAGAGCTCTAATGTCCTACTTGGTGGTTTTTATTTTACACTTAGTATCACTGCTCTGTCAAGGTCATTGTTCATGAATTTTTTTTTGTCTTTTTTTTTTTTTTTTTTCCCATGGATGAAGAAATACAACAGTGAGTCTTCAGCGAATGTCTCCATTAGTATTTTGGTTTGTATCAATGGTACCATTTTGAAGCAAATCTTCTGTTCCTGTATTTATTTATTTATTTATTATTTTTGTTTTTCCTTGCTTTGTTTCAGTTTGCAGAGCAGTATTGGTACATAAATTCCTGATGCAAAGTGGACTTTTTTCAGAGGGAACTAGTGAAGCTCAGTCCTCTCCGACCCAGCAGTTTTTGCTCGAGATGTAAGGATGTTAGTACCAATTAATTTGATTTACTGCACCACAGTTGCTCCAAGCTACTTGCTATTGTGGGCATAGACAGTAATAACAGAGTGGACTCTGGAAGCTGAAAGGAAGTTACCCTATCCATTATAACAAAATAAGCCTGTCTGTGAAAGAATTGAAACTTTCAGCTTCACTTCAGTGAAAATTCAGCCTAAAAGTCTTTAAAGCATTTAGGCCAAATTTACAAACACACATATATATATATATATTCAAGAAGTGCAAGTTTTCCAGGGGAAGGGGCAGAACTATAGTAGTCAATCCCAATGTTTTAATATAATATCTGAGCACAGAGCTATATTCAGTAACACAGCCTAAGGGTGTGTAGGAGTAGGATGTTTAAACTCTAAGTAGATATCTTCTAAAATCTAGGATTATGAAGTGATGTTTTTAATAACTAAAATGAAAAGCACACATTATATAATGGAAAAATAATTTACACAATTGTCATCCATCTATTATATTAAAGCTATTATATTCCAATGTAATTCATTTCAGTGTATGCAGAAGAAAAACAGTTTTGAATCATACACTTTTACAGGTAAAATGCAAAATTTAGAACAAATAGAGGACTGTGAAATTATGAGATTAGAGCACAACTCTTCACATCAGTTTAGAAACTCATTCTGGTAGTGCAGTTTCTATCTGTTTAGTGTATCCTGGTGGTACTTTAGTGTAGATTGAGAGTTTTATTGATTCAGTAGAAACACATAATGGGAGTACATTATTATGCAGATTATCTCATCAGTTAGACAATATAAGAATATAGAAGATCTTAACATGAGTATTTGAGAATGCAGAGTGGAAATCCCATTTAAAATAATTGTCTTCAGCTTGCTCTCAATGACTGTCTCAGAGCACTGAGATTGTATCAAAGAATTGGCTTGCCTTTGAGTTACAAGTGTAACAAGTAAGGATTTTCCAGTTGCAAGAAAAAAAGAAATAACTTTGATAGAGCTGGGATAATTGGTTGAAGTGTCAGGATCAAGCTTCCTGAGAAAACAAACACATTTCTATGGTAGTAATTAAAGAGTAAGGCTGATAACAAATTCTACAATCCATATTATCCAGTTTTACCTTGAATTCTTCCCATGTACATTCATGTACTACTCAGCTACTTGAGTTAAGGCTGTTTTCAATGTATTTTCAGATTATCTAAGACTGACAGTTTGAAATATATATTTTTAAATTAATTAATGTTTGGCTTTGCACTTATTCCTTAGTGGTTCAGATTCGTGAGTTCTCTATGTGGAAACAAAACTTTACAAAATAAATCAAAGTAAATCCAAAGACAACACGTCTATTTTTGCATCAAACTTTTGTTCATCATAAATTTAAAGAGATCTGAGGGATCCGCTGTATGGCAGTCATATAAGTGATAACCCCTTATGAGCACCACATCTTGAGATTAATAAACACTCTCCTGGTTCCAGCATCTGGAGTGAGAGCTCCATTTTGCATAAGATGACCTTGATTGAGGTGCCAAAACAGAACTGTGTGTTTATGAATTTATAAGTTGCCATTAATGCCAGATCCAAGGAAATAACACACCTAGCTGGATTTTATTTTATTTTATTTTATTTTATTTTATTTTATTTTATTATTTTATTTTATTTTATTATTTTATTTTATTTTATTTTATTTTATTTTTGCTTGTGTGTGTGTTTTATTGTTTTTGTTTGTTTGTTTTAGTTTTCTTACTCTATCTATAATTTTACAGCTTTATTCATGAAGGACATATACAAAAGAGCATCTTTACCTCTGATGTTCCCAGTGTTTCTACTAACCTAGTAAAAAGTAAGCTCTCTGAATGATGCACTCAAACAAACTTCTTATTTATTATTTATTTTATTTTTTTTCCCTAGAGGTAAATTTAATAGCAGTTGATGTCAGCCAAAATATTCATATTGAATTCATGGAGTGCCTAACCTTTACTAACCTTTATCCAACTTTATCCAATATTACATGGATTGTCACCACATGTAACCTATTGCAATAGACAGCAAAAGGTAGTGTACTAGTAACTCCTCATTTCTGTGCATGTTGGGTTTCTGAGTTCATATGCCTCCACACTGAGTTTTCTGGATCTTTCCTTTTGAATGTAAGTCATCTTCATTGGAACCTAATCACCAATTCTGTAGCCAGAGATATTTTTATTGTTGTTCAGAAAAGACTCCTAAGGACATGTCTCTCTCTATATATATTTTAGGGACATGCTGTGTGCTTTCACTATGATGATGACTTCGCTGTACAAGTGGAAAAATTGTAACTGTCATATATTTTAATGGATAGCCTAAGTCTTTTGATTTATTGTAGTATTGTATTGCCTTTCAAATTGTCCTGCAGAAGGACAGGGGTGATATCCATTGTGTATGTCAGTGTTTCTTAGGTGGTACTCATAAAATTTTTAGAGTTTTGGAAGATCTGTGAGCCTCCAAAATTACCTGACCTACAGGCAGCAACATTGGAGAAATACTGAGCTGTGAGCAGCATCATATTTTCCTCTATCTTTGGATTTCAATTTGGATTTCAATTTTCTTTTGAATTTTTCTGAGACAATAAGTAGCTTCAAAAATCCTACAAGACATGTTTCTCAGGAGCCAGTGGTGGGAGTGCTTTAGGATTTGCATCCTGATGGTATAAAAATAATATTCTGAAAGGCCAAAACAGACCTTGCTTTAGACAACATGATGTAGTCAAAAACAAAACAAAACAAAATGGAAAACACTCACACACACACACACACAAAAAAAAAAAAAAAAAAAAAAAAAACAATAACAAAATTTTTAGAAGCACTCTCAGTGATATAATGATGAACAACAGAACACAGCATGAGATGGATAGATGTTTTGAGATACAGGGCCTGATTATTTCTCAGTGAAGTTTTTATTTTATACTCTGAATAGTTTGTATCTAGTGAATGCCTTCTGATTCATAACATGACTTAAAGATTTCCATCTGCTGAATTGAAGTATTCCACATGGTAAGTTTAATAAAATAGCTGAGTAGCACACTTCAGAACCTAGTCACATAATAAAGCCTCATAGTTGTGTATTCTGAGGCCATCTGTATTGTGAATATAGCAACAAGTCATTCACATCATTTACCATACAATAACAGTCAGGGAGCTATTTTAGGAGCAATGGTCCTTACATTGTAGACATCTAGCAAGAAACTACTAAATACAATTTATTTACTTCAGTGCTTCACAAAGATTAACTTTATCCTTGGGAGGCTAATAACCCTAGGCTCCCTTAATAGTCCATGGAAAGAAATAAGCTCTTGCAGTTGATTCTTAGCAGAACCCTAATTTGAAGGATGTGGACCATTTGGAAAGAGTACAGAAGAGATCAAGAAGAGATTTCAAAACAACAATCTGCTTGTAAAGACTGTAGAAATTAGAGTTATCATGAAGGAAAGATGAGGGTGGGATATAAACATTTTAAAACACATAACATTGCTGCAAAGTCTGTTCTCAATGTAGTCAGTGAGTAAGAAAATAATAATGCAGAAAGGATTTTTATTACACAATAGGAAAACAAAATCTAGCAGTACAGAGAGGGAAGCAAGCTGAAAGAATTTATGAGTAGGTTACAAAGTCTCTGTTGCTAGTGGACTGTAAGAAAAGGTGGGCAGATGTCTGTCAAGAATGTGATAAATATAGCTGATTCTACACGTAGAAAGGAATAGACTGGGAGGTTTCTTCTATCCTGTTTTGGAGGATGGTTCAGGGAAATTTGTCTCCTTAAAAAAACAAACAAACAAACAAACAAACAAAAACCATTAACTTCTGTAACCATTTGGTGTGTGAGATCATCCACTGAGAGGTTGTCACATAAAAGATCATGAACTCATGGATTTTACACTTGAAATCTTGCCTATGAATAGCATTTCATACATAATGCATTTGATAGTATATCATAATGCATGTGATAGTATATCATTTTATGGTACACATACTTATTAAAGAATCTGATGTTATTATCGTCAGTATTGTCTTATCTCTCTTCTCTTGAAATATTTGATTCCACGGTGATTCTATTTTTACTATGATATTAGTTTACTAATAAAATTTTCTGAACTGTAAGTCAATTTATATACCCAGCCTTCATTCTAATACTTAAAGCTTTTTCAATCATCTCTTCATTCAATACTCTGTCTGGAAAAGTAAAGACTTCAATGGTGTCTTATAATGTAATGAATTTAATGTTATCATTGATATGTAGTAGTAGATATTTGCTTTATTTCTCTTTTTATTTATACTAGTGATGTAGAAAATAATTCTTATGAACTACGATCACTTATTGCGGATTTGTAATTCAATGTTATTTATTTCCATATGTTTGCTTATGAACATTTTTGTTTGTTTGTCTTTGTTCTACAGGATATGTTAGCATGTGCACCCTTTTAGTGCAAATTAGGATAAAGTACAAAAGAGCTGAAGATTTTGAATTACAATCTGTGGGGCTCTTTACAAACTAAATTAATAAAAATATGTTTATTTTCTTTAATCAGCAATTCTTTGAAATTAAAGTTCTTTAGTAATTCCCCCAACTCAAAGTTTTAAAGAAGTGTTTAGAATTGAGATGCTACATTGTCATTTCTTAAAGTTCAAATTAAACCTATAATTTTTGTAAAAAAATTAATCATGTTATATACATAAGATAGTATTTGGGGTTTAATTAGACTTTTAATGTGAAAATACTGACAAGACTATTGATTATTAATAATTTTTCAGCAAGTAGAGAAGCAATGGATTTCTGTCCATCATCACCTTGTTATTATAGCACTAGATGAAGACTCCCAGCCTTTTAAATTTAAGTATTTTACTACAAGTATTGCTACATGTACATATATATATATGTATATATGTATATGTATATATACATATATATATGTACATATATACATATACATATATATATACATGTATATATACATGTATACATATATACATGTATATATACATGTATATGTATATGTATATGTATATACATATGTACATATGTATATATGTATATGTATGTATATACATATATACAGTGCTAGAGAAATATTAAATAGTGAAATATTAAAATAGTGACCTACTTCACCTCTGTCTATGGATCTGACTTTCTAATAGTCATCCTCCTTCATTATACTTTAAATAGTATCTTACTTGGCAGAACTATACATAAATGTTAAGAAGCATATCTTACCATTTCATTTTATTTTATGTACTTTCCTTATATAAAAGATGAAGGGCAGTTAATCTTCCCCTATTATTGCTTTATTATTAATAGTATTATTATTACTTTTCACCTAATAAGTACAATAGGTAAAATTTAAAGAGGTTGGACAACCCAGCCCAGTGGACATGTTCTGCTATTTGAAGTGCACAACAATTTTTCAACATATAGCACTCAAATAACAAACAAACAAACAAAACCAAAAAGCCACAATAACAAAACCAACCAAACCAAATACATGAGCTGGGTAATTATGTGGCTAAAAATATGCTATATTTTTATAATAGTAGTACCTGGGCAGCAAATGAGAATAGTAAATTATTGTCATGCAAAACATCAGCAAGGTGCACAATATCCAAGTACAAGAAAGGCATAAATCAACATGGGCAAGCCACCTCCATTGTCATTTTGCTCAGCAGTTCTCTGTTTTATTCCCTGGGCAAGAAAGAATGAAGAAAATGTCAAGAAAAGTTAGATGAACTGAATTCAGTCCAAGGCATATAAATCAGTAGAATGATGCAGAAAAAAAAAAAAAAAAAAAAAAATTATATTTATTTTTATCTTAAATTACTGAAAAATTTCCTGAACCTATTTCTGGGTATTTTCTATAGGAGATGAGCAGTTCAATTTTCTTTAGAGTTACAGCTCTTGTGACTGGAAGATTTTTTCTTAAAAGTGCAGATTTATGGTCATATGCTTAAGATATATGCATAGTGAGGATTTATTACAAAAATAATAAAAACTATAAAAAGCCAAAACCACTTTATTTTATTTTATTTTATTTATTTTATTTTATTTTATTCATTTATTTTTACTAGGATGAATTTTGGTCCTCTACTGAAATTTCTAAATGTTTTAGATTTGCAGTGCTTCATGCACATGGTCTTCTTGGGAGAAATTTTCTTTCAACTAGTGCATGAACCATTAAATTGCTGAAATCAAGTGAAGTTTCAGGATTGTACGTAGAGCACAGGCAGGTTTTCTTTCTTTACAGCTATGTGTGAAACAATGTTCCCAGTGAGCTAAGCCAAGGAGCAACATTTCTGCAGAGATATATATATATATATATATTATATAATATAATATATATAATAAATAATAAATAATATATATTAATATATATTAATATAATATATGTATTAGTAATATATTAATATATTAATATATATGTTAATAATATATTAATATTAATATATAATAAATAATAAATAATATATAATAAAGAAATAATAATATATATATATATATATATTTCATGGATTAAATCACTAAGCCACATTCTCTGCTGCTATAAATCACTGCAGATTACAGTTTTATTCAAGGATTGCTAGTGTACAGTTTGTGAATATTACATTTGCTTTCCTGTGTTTACTTCCTATAATTCTCGCCAGGTGTCTTAGAGAATTATCTTACCAATTATATATTTAATTACATCAACAAAGCCAATTTTGGGTCACTGAGGACTGTATAATTGGTCACTGGGCTGCACAGTGTAGCAAAGGACTAAACTTTCTTTTGCCTGTATTGCTCTGGAAATAAATAAATAAATAAAATAAATAATTAAGAGTAGCTGTGAGAACTGAAATTGCTTTGGGATAAAATTAAGTGCCTTATGTTTATGTTGTTTATGTATTTATGTTGTCATTGGCAGAAAGATATGGGTGGTCTTTCTGAAGAATTAACTGATATTAAACTATGTGTCTAATAGGAATAATTACATCTTGTAAATTATGATCTTCCTAATCCCCATAAACTATAACAGTCCACAATAGGTGTTATAATAATAATGATAATGATGTAAAATTGTACTGAAATTGCGTTTATAGGAATATCCTTAAGGTTTTGTTTGTTTGTTTGTTTGTTTTTGTTTTTTTTTTTTGGGGGGGGTGGAGGGG
The DNA here is from genome assembly GCA_011075105.1 of Heteronetta atricapilla. Taxonomy (NCBI): domain Eukaryota; kingdom Metazoa; phylum Chordata; class Aves; order Anseriformes; family Anatidae; genus Heteronetta; species Heteronetta atricapilla. The sequence continues at coordinate 168,402,434 of CM021731.1, forward strand.
AAATTCAGTCTAATTAAATATTTACAAGTTAGAAAGTACTTTTAAAAATAATTTCCTTTCAATGACTGTGGTACTTCAAGCAATCAAGGTTATATTTTTCCCCTTTTGTCTGTCATTCTCTATGGAATGAGTAAGTTTTGTAATCATTTTGAAAAGTGACAATGTAATTAGTCACAGGATAAAGGTGATTATTCTATGAGGGAATTTGCAGAAAAGAATTATGACTTTTTTGTTTGTTTGTTTGAGATATGAACTCACTGAAATTTACATTGCAATCAGGTAATGTTTTGATGAATGCCAGGAGAAAGTACTATTATAAAGTAAAAGCAACAAATTAAACCGGGGAAACTAATACCTTAGACCCTGTAGACCCTCAAGGAAAATGAAAGTAGTTCCTTAAACTGTAGTATGTTCACTATGTAGTATGTTCATTATATATTGACATATTAATTTACATTATAAATAACTATCAAAGATTTGCTTTTTTTTTTTTTTTTTTTTTTTTTTTTTTTTACACATAATAATTAGTTTTATTCACTTCAAAAGTTGTGTTTCGTTTTGTGTGCATATCTTTTCAAAGTCAGCTTCTAACTGGAACTGCTGCAGTATAATCTCAGGTGTCCATGCAAGAGCAGAAAGTAGCATAGTGAAGACAGTGAAGAGAAATAACATGATTTTTGCAGTTGGCTTTTCTTAGAAAATAAATTAAAAGAAAAAGATGGAAGTTTGGCGTCTGCTTAGAGATTTGTAACTTTCAGATTGGTCCCCGCAGAAATTCTGGGCCAAATACAGTACAAGTACAGGTAAAATAATATAGTAGATGCAATCTAATCTTATTTATGTTGATTTTATTACGTATATCTTATCACATCAGATTTGGCTGTAGTTTTCCTTTCTACACGAAAGCTACTGTTTCATATAAACCATCCTTTATTGGCATTTTTAATGTTGCCAAAGGGACTAGCCTGCTGCATGTTTTAGGACTGAAGCATGGTGAGGGGGTGATGGAGAGAATAGGATTTCAGCAGAATTTTTCACATATGATGTGTCATATGTGCCAAGTGTCACCTGCAGTAAAACCTCTAACATAATGCTTGTTCTGGTTGCAGACAAAGTCTGCAACCTAGTCTCATTTTCCTCTTTTATATTCTTCCATGTTAAGAGAAGCAGGAGAAGAACAGTAAATACTGGAAGTCACTGGAGTTTTACACTCAGTTCAAATTATATCTCAGAAGCATGTGAAATGAAATACCTGGAAACATAAATCTAACCCTAACTTTTTTTTTTCCTTTTTTCTAGCCAAGGTTCAGGCATTTTAATTCAGATATACATGTTAGTACCTCAAAAGATCTGCAATGCAGATTCCTTATGCTTCTCTTCTTTTTGTGTTTTGACCTTCCTAAATGAATACACATCTGCACTCCACATTTCTTCCCTTTTGGAATGTTGCTGATATTAAAAGGTTTTGAAACAGAAGACAAAAGATCTCAAATACTTTTAAGACAAGATGTCCCAGAAGAGCGTGTAAGAAGAAATGATTCATAAAAAATTGTCCAAGTGAATTTGGCCAAGAATCAAATGCTTAGAAAAATAATGAACTGTAAATGCTGCTTTAATTGCAAACAGTTTTGCATCTATATATATATATATATTTGTAATTTTTATTATTTCTATGAAAGCCACTTTTTCTCACTATAGGTTTTATAGCCAAAAGGAGCAAAAGAACAATGTGTAGCATACTTAACCTATAGTTGATATCTTGAAGTTTTGTGTATATGGAAAGAATGGGACTGGACTGTAGCAGAATGTGTTAATATGTTGAAAACACAGAAAGGTATTCATTAAGAGTACCTTGTTCTTGCTTCAAATACTGTTTTAGACTCTCTCTCCACTGTCTGTGGAGGAAACCTGAAATTAGCTTTTGTTAATATGCCCCAGTTACCAAAATATTGCTATGTGGTATCTTTTAGAAAAGTTCACAGGATTTTCAAACCCAGCTAGGCCATTAGTGGATTTTGGGAATAAATAAATAAATAAATAAATAAATAAATAAATATAATAAAAAAAAATCTGTCTCCAAGGTTTTGTAGCAATATTGATCTTCAAGTCAATGCATCATTTTGTCATTCTGTGAGACCACTCATATCCTACTGTAAGTGCAGATACTGATTTTTTTTTTTTTTTTTTGTAATGGAAATGATACTTGGATTACAAGCAAAATCAAAAGAAGGAAAAGCAACAAAAGGAATCTACAGTCAATAATATTTGACCTTATCCAATGTTTAATTGGTTGGTTATTCAAGTCTTTTGTAGATTACTTACCCTGTACTTACCCTGGTTAGTAGAGAGCTGTTTTACAGTAACTATGTACATTTTATTGATCATGCTATGTGCTTGATCATTATTACGATATAATGAGTAGTTCAATTGGGAGAATTTACTTGAATACTGTTACCTTGTAATAAATTGCCACATGTTCAAAGAGTGGTGCAAAACTACAGCTCTCTTCCAGAACTGAAAGATACTGAAGCTGTAGTATTAGGAGATAATTTATAAAGCAATGTCATCAAACTGGAAAGTTTGAAGTTGAAGTAGGAAGGGCTTGTGAGCTGTGAAATTTGATGGAGTTCAACAAAAGGGCTGCCAATGCTTTTGTTTTCTTTTTTTTCTTTTTTCTTTTTTTTTTTTTCTGTTTGAATCCATTTCACTATTCTTTTTCTAGTTCTAATTTTATCACTGCTAAAATTTAGGACTTTTGTTACAGGTGGACTGTTGATTGTCAGCTAGTGACAGCAGATATTTAGTAGTTACAGATACTTTCCCCAAAGAATAAGATGATTACCCATAATTTGTCTTTTTATTTTATTTTATTTTAATTCTTAAACTATGTCTTTTGTCTTTTTATTGCTGTTAACAGGAATTCATCTACTTACTAATTCCTCTACCTCCAGCTTCAAGACTATTTTAGTAATGTTAGGACCAGGTATAGAAATCCTAAAAAGAACCCATTATAGAAATGTCCTTGTATTATTATACAAATCATTAAGTAAAACATTTCTGTTATCATTAAACAGCCTTTTAGCTCTTGTATGCTGGTATGCAACAATGATGACTTCAGTTGAGGAGAAATTTAGTGTTGCAGTGCATAAAATAAACACATAATTGTTAACATGACATATTTAGGACAGAAGAAGCATTTAAAAAGAAAAATAGCATGTTGAATATTTCTGGTTTTGAGACAATGTACAATTTGTTCATATAAATCCTTTGCAGAGTTTCTTCATTTTTCAGTTAGGAATTCAGAGGATACTCTTGCACATTCTCATGCAAGAGCAAATAATTGAGGGAATTCTTTCTACTATTTATAGACATTGCATTAGCTTAAAGTACTTCATATTTCACCAGCAGTGTCTCTAAGTTGGAGGAGCAGAAGCTTGGTCTGGATTTTCCAGATAACTTCAATTAAATACATTTTATACTACTAATTCTCAGTCTATGTAACAAGGTTTTACCTAAAGAAAAAGTTCTTCTGAGCTGAGAGAGCATGCTGCATCTTTTAATGCAATTATTTTTCACTGGAAACGTGGGGAGACAGTATTTACAGCAAAGAATGGGTGTAATGGAATAGGGATTGCAAGACATATGAAACAAATAGAAAAAGCTTTAAAGACAGCTGATTACTCAAGGCTGTTATGGGGAGATTATCACACCATACTCAGTGGTCACAATGAAATTGCATATATTTATCTGGAAAAAATATGTTGTCTTAAATAGAAAATGATTTAAAACAGAGAGCCTAATTTTCTTTGTATGTGATTTTAAGGTAAGTTTTTTAGAGATTTCTACTTGGATTTTTTCTAACTGGAAAAACATCATGTTTTAACAGTGAAATCTGAGTATTTTAAAAGAGAAAAACTTATTTTTCTTATCATAAGTAATAAGTGTTTCAATGTTTTGTCCTACAAATGTCTTTTTCTTTACTAGATATACTATTTTTCATTTGGAGGACATGTTTCTTCCAGATGACCTTTCAAACAATCATCTGTAAGCAGACAAGTGTAATGAATCATCTTCTGTTTTCACTTTTCAGTTCCTCTAAGTACCTGTGACAGGGTAGTTCATTACAGTGTTTTCTTTTGGAAGTTGCCTCAAACATTTTTTTTTGAGTTGAAAGGCATATATTTTTTTCCCTAAAAAAAAATTAAAAAAGGGAAAAAAAGAAAAAAAAAAAGTATTTCTGGAAAAAAAATCTTAACAGCAAAATGTAAGCAATAATTTCAAGGATTACACGTACCAGGATATTATTTGCAGCAATAATACTTGCAGTTATATGGGTTTTCAAAAGCTCCGCAAAAAAATCCTTGTCCTTGCCCTTAGCCCAAACTGTTTAGAGTTTGTTTTGATTAACTAAATATTTTTTAATGTTTTGGTCATGTATATAGTTTCAGCCAACCAAAACTGTATTCCTTTTTTATTTACTCAAACCTACAAAAATTGTAACAAAGATTTTTGAAATATTTCATTGCTTTGGCTACAGAGACTATACAATCAATATACCTGTGACTGTGTCAAGGCTATGAGACAAACCAGATAGACTATATCTATGTGAGCAAGCACTGCTAGTCTCCAGAGCAGGCTGGATGCTGGAAGCATTCCATGTCACTTAGCAGCCCCTACATATGCCTGAAAGATATTATTCCACTAAAGAGGAGGGGAAATACTTTATACTGAGCCTACTTACGTCAAAATTCACAAATCTAGGCTAATGTATCAATGCAAATTTTATTTATTTGTTTTTACCCTTTAAACCTGTAAATTATATTTTGTAGTTCACTTTCTGATATCAAGTTGTGAAACAAATTTTGGAGTATTTACAAGGCTAGTTATTATGCTTACTACATAGGAAAAACTTGCATCAAAAATTTGAATGTTTTTCCTTTATAATGGGTTCATGACTTTAAGAATTTATCCTTTGAAAGCATTTCTTCTTACTTAGTATTTATCATCATATTTTCTTTCTGAATCTAAAAGATGAAGTATATCAGAGGAAATTATATGTGAAAATTTCAGCATGTGAAAACTGAATATATTTCAGAGTTGGTGTTTTAATTTGTTCACAAATGTCTTGCCTAATATTTTTTTCTTTTGTTATATTTATTATTGGACTTTGCAGTCAAAAACACCATAACATCAAGCTAGAAAAATATTGGTAAATGATGCCATTGGTGGATAATTAAAATCAGGGATCTTGATATTATTTACACCACTGGTTTTGAAATAATACTGGTGGAGCTCTTATCAGTTTCAGTTCGATATCAGGTATTGGGTGTGAATAGCTAGTAACTCAGATATACAGCTGAGATCTTTTTTCTTTAAAACACTATTCACAGATGCATCAAGAGGGGTGAACAAATAGAAGGGGCCAACAGTAGCTTTCTTCATACAGGAGGAAATAGTGAAAGCAGCATTCTTATTCTTTATTGATTATTTTGACCCTTATTATTATTATTCCACTACCAAATGTTTGGAAGTCTGCCACTGGTGAAAAGAATACTAAAATCACTACTTGTAATTAGAGACTGCTGGTAGTGTAGCCTTCTGAGGGTCATTTTATATATCTAATATTGGAATCTAGAGAATCTACAGGAGCATCTCACAAGTGGTTTTGTTTTAAGTTTATAGTATGCAGATTTGTTGTATTTTTTTTATCTTCTTTGAACACCAAAAACTCATCTAGTTAAAAGAGGACTTTTGCAAAATTACTTAGGATCTGTGATTTTTTTCCAGTAAGATTTTCCCATGATTCAACAAAAATTCTGTCTATGGAAGTGCTATATAAAACTGCTATTATGCTACCAATATTTCAAATCACGTTATATATAGACTGCTATTAGGTCATAGCTAAAGATAAAACTGTTATTGCTGTACAGTGATGGATGGTTTTATATAGTAATATCAAAAACTGATATTGATTCATGAAGGTTCTCATACTTTCAAAATAAGCAACCTTGACCTTGCCTTCAAAATTTGATGGGGTGGGGTTGGAGAGGGAGAAAATAGTTTCATTTTCCTGTCTAGATAGATATTTCAGAAGATCATTATCTGATACTTTTTACAACCATAAACTCTTTGTGCTAGTTGTTTGTATGATTTCCAGCAGAAGGAATGCAGTCTACTTAAGATATCATTATCTGCTATATAGTGGTGGTATGCACAGTACAGAATAAAACAGAATAGTGGTGGCCAAGAGAGTGTTACACAACTTGCTTATGTATGCTTTACTTATTACTATTTTATGTCCTTTAATAATGTGTAAGTGACATGACACACACTATGAATCTTAAACATTTGTATTTTTGTTCCCACTTCAAGAAGGGAGAAATACCATGTTCTGTATTAATTGGATATTTTTGGCTCAAGCTTTTAATAGTGATAAATGGAGATGTGCCAAACTGCCTGAAAGTAATTCAGGCTGTCAGTGAACCATAGTGGCTGCCAGTTTGCAGACAATTTCTAGTTTTCTTGGGTCTGCACATCTCTTTCACACTACCTATTTACCATCTGAATAGAGAGCCAGCACTCTGAGACATAAATGAATGTATTTGTCTTTAATATGAAAGTGTCTCTATGAGGACTTGTGTTACATTGTGTCACACATCATAAACCAGCCTGAACTTCTGCAATGACACAAACTGCAGACAGTTACTTGCTCCTCAAGCAAGTAACAATTAAAGTGCTGCTGGAAGCCAAAGAACATAATTAATAAGCAGGCAACTCTGAGGCTGCCACATAATTTTCTCAAGTTGGAATTATGTTTGTGTTTGATTAGCTCATTCTCTCCAGGACACCTGAAAGTATATTTATGATAGAACAAACAACCTACCTCTGTGGATACAGAAGCAGAAGGCTTTGTTTCTTTATGAGCTTGGCCCAAAGCAGCTTTATGCTCTTGAATTTAAAGGAAATACAGGGCAAAACTTTTATTTACAAATATGGAACATTTGCTGGGAGAGAATAATAATAACAACAACAACAACAACAACAAACAAACAAACAAACAAACAAAAACAGTTAATCAGCATGCAGGTTTCATCTTGAAGGGCTTCACTGACTGGACCTTTTTAACATTTGGAAGATTCACCTTGGTGAGAGAAATGTTGTGTGGAAATGTCTTTGATAGCTCTCTGATTAAATCTATCATGGTTTGGAAAGGGGGATGGTTTGAACAAGTCTGCATGATAGAACAGAGAATGTTCATGCCTGGGAATAATAAAAATAATAATCATAATTATAATTCTGTACTGTTGCCCTTTGAAACAAAATGAGAGAAAAGCTTGCTGACAAAATCTGCTTTCTGGAACATGACCAAGTCTCAACATATATAATCTATGAGAAATAAGATAGTCAAAATATTGCATTCCTAAATAGGCTTGGAATATCTTGGCAACTGCTAAGAAAAATATAAGAAACAATGTTCCTGCTATTTCAACTCTTAAATTATGCAGCTGCTCATTACCAGAATTATATATCTCATGCTGCCCTTTGGAAGGAAGGCATGGTGTACAGAGCTGGAACAATTACTGAATTATAGAAATTACATAGAAATTATAAGAAAGGACAGCTTAAGTTCTTGACATTTTAAAGAAGGCAATCAAGAAACCCTTTGAATTCTTTGGTTTTCTTTCCTTGCAGTTCATCTACATTTTTATGCAAGTCTGACAAAGCATCCCATTCCTGTGTCAGCACTCTCCTCTCTAGATACATTAGTGTTTATTATAGGCTGAATTTGCAGATGCTACCATTTGAAAACAGTAATAGAGCCAGTTGTGTGGCCTTAACATTTATGTAATTACTAATGATTTCATGTTTTCCTCCCCAGTGCTGCTGAAATAAAAATGGCTCCAGCATAGCCGTGCTCCATACAATCCTGTTAGCCCAAATTGTTTTGCCATAACAGGATTTGAATTTAATTCTGAAATAAAATACATTGTGTTAATCAACTTACTGTTAGTGAATTACCTGAGTGACATATTTGGCACTTTTTTTTCCACATTTCTCTATGATCTGATTTCTTTAATATATTAATCTCACATAAAATGTATACTCTGAAGAGTGCACTAGAGTATCTTGAATCCTTTTATCTGCTGTTTTGAAAATAATACATTGTATTTTTTATACCCCAAAAGCTTACCTGGGACTATGTCTAACAAATTCTTTGTATTTCTTATACTTTCAGTGATTATTTCTCTTTTTGCATTTGGATTGTACTGAGAATCCCTGTATTCATGCCCAATGTCTTGGATGAAGTCATACAGTATTTTTAGTTAAGTTATTACTTATCCAGAAAAAGAGTCTTTCAAGAGAGCAAGTGTTACACTCTTGTAGCATATTTAGTACAATGGTGTTCAACATGTTTGTGTGTTAAACACTTCCTGACATAAACAAAAGAAAGATAATTTAAAAAGCCATACTTAATTTATTTCACTGGTTGAGAGTAGATTTTAGTAACTTCTATGTTTTAAATTAAAAATATAATAATAATAATAATAATAAAATGTTGATATACTAGAAGAGCATTTAAGGAAGATTTTTTTGTTGAAGTTGTTCAGCTGTTGTTTTTTATGGGTTCAATTCTTGGGTTCAATTTTTATGGGTTCAATTCTTTTCTGTAAATCAGTATCAGATTCTAAGTAAACATTCCGTAAAAATATGAAAAGGAATTATTAAGAAAGACAAAAGTGTCCCCAGGTTGTGTAAATATGCTGTGGTGTAGGAAAATAATAATAATAATAATAATAAAAAAAAAAAAAAGATGAAAAAGGGAAAGGAATTACTTGTTCCTTAGAGAATTAACAAGGTCTGAATGTCAAGGGTTTGGGAATGATGTATGAACACAGAGGGAGATCTGATAGTCTTACAGTGCAGCAATGCCTAAGAAACAACATCTCCTTTATCAGAGTTGAGAGACACTTATTGCTTTTATCTGATGTGCAATAGCTTTACCAGAACTTGTATGTGAGGGTTCTTATGTATTTTGTCTCATATTCTGTTTATTTTGCTCTGCTGTAACTAGTCAAGACTAAAAGCTTGTAGCACTGGTAATATCAATAAAATGTTGTGTAGACTGGGCAGAAAGCACTTTTCCCTTGGCTACTTGTTCAGAAGAACCAAGAATAGGATGCTTGAGAAGGGAAATAATTAACAAAGTCATTAATGCTTGTCACTGGCTAGTTGAACAGGCACCTAATCATTGCCCACCTAATAAAGTGCTTACTTTACTAGAGATGTTGTAACTGCCTTCTGCAACAACAGCTTGAAAGTCATTTAGCTTTAAAAGTGTTTTCTTTAAAGGTATTAAAGACATCTGTTCTTTTTCCTCTCAGTTCCCAAAACTTAAGCATAGACAAATCAGAATCAAACAAAGCCATAATAAAATCTGCCATAAAGAGATTATATTTCTCTTTTTCTAAACCAAGATCCTGAAGGGAGCTCATGCACAGGTTTCTGTTTTCCCACCTACATTCTTACAAGTTCTGTGTTTACACTGTTATGCATGCATAATGCCTGTTCTGGCTAACATTCATCTATGAGTGAATTTGGTTTTGTACTGTTTGCTTGTATTATTAGCTTGTGGACAGTAGATAAAGTCAACAGAATGAAAACTTCAGCACAAGCACATGGGTTTTGAAAATTTTGTGGTGCATGAATTCCTGAGAGGGGGCAAGAAATTAAGTCATATGTGTTGAATGGAGCACAGAGGCTCCTTAGTGCTCTGTTAAATTAGCAAAAAGTATAGGCATTATTTTAAAAGTTGAAACTGTATGTTATTAAGATCTTGCCAATACAAAACTGAATAATCTTTGCAGTTGTAAATGAACACCATTGGTAAGGAAATCATAGAATGATTACTGAAAATTAAAACTAGGAAACCTCACCATTAAAACTGATAGTTTTAAAATATTATTTGATTATATATGCACATTTTAGGAATATGGTCATATGGTCTCATGGAAATTTTGCTTTTAGATAATAGAATTTCCAAAATGGAATAGTTCTGGATTCGTTTCACTTAGCAACTCTATTGGATCTCAAGTTTCAGAGATCTGTTTCTGGTCTTTCAAGGTTTGGTTTGTCTAGATTTATGAGCATCATCTCCCAGATTTTCTCTCTCTTTAACCTTTAAGATTTCTCCACTTGCTATCTTTTATTTAGGGTAATACTTTGTTATGGCAAGAAAACAAACAAGCAAACAACAACACAACAACAAAAAAACCACTGTGCATTCACTGAGAGAGAAAGACAATCTTTCTATGAAAAGCTCATTAAGTTACCAGTTACTGTTTCTTATTCTGGCAGTTGTCTGATTACTGATAAATTATGTTGCAAATTTATAGTTAAAAATGATCTACCATAATATCACTGTCATTTAAGTATTCACATTTAAATAGTGTTGGTTTATTCTTGTATCTCCCATACAGAGACAGATACTATAATGGATATCCTCTCTGACTTCAGTAGTGCTATAACAGATACGGATCTCTTTATCCCTTCTGTGAACTCTTTTGGCTCGATGAGAACACACACACAAATAAACACACAAGTAAATAAATAATAAAAAAGAAGATTTACATTCATTTTGTGAATCTTTTTTTCCTATGGAAATTGAAGAGATATTTTTTTTTTTCTCTGAGATTAATTTCAACTTTTAATATTTTCATATATTCACATGGGGCTAATTGATAGGCTGTAAACTAGATTTGAAAGGGGAAAGAGACAAAAACAGGCCCGCCACTGATAAGCTGTGGGACTACACACTAAAAATTGAGGGACTGCGTGCTAGCGAGACCCTTCAGTCTGCCCCATGAGGGTTTGTGTTCAATGAAGCACATCTGAAATATTTCTATAAAAACACGCAACATGGGAAACAAGCAAGAAGAGTGAGAAGCCTTGGCCCAGTCTAGAACTATGACACAACTGGCATAAGCCTGGTGGGAAGAAACCTGTGCCTTGTGTGTTGCAATGGACAGTTAAAGGCTCTTCAGAATGGACAGGCAGAGCATGGGGGTGGTGCTCTATGTAATGGAGGCAATGGACTATACAGAGCTTGCAGTTGGTGACCATGCAGTTGAGAGCCTCTGGGTAAGGACCAAGGGACAAACAAATAAAGGGGATGTTGTTGTGGGAGTCTACCATAGACCACACAGCCATGATGATGACACTGATGAACTGTTCTTTAAAGAACCAAGAGTTACTTCAAGATCAGCTTCCCTTGTCCTTAAGGGTGACTTCAACCTGTCAGATGTCAAATGGGAATATCACACAGCTGAGACAAGCAAGTTCAGGAGATTCCTGAAGCACTTTCTTGATAACTTCTTGGTACAGGTACTAAGAGAGCGAAGTAGGAAAGGTGCCCTCCTGTTGCTTGTAAACAGGGAGGGTCTTGTGGGTAAAGTGGCGGTACGTGGCTGCCTTGGTCAAAGTGGCCATGAAGTAGTCAAATGAAAAATCTTTTGTAACAGGAGGAAAACTGCCACCAAAACTTCAACCCTGGATTTGGGGAGAGCAGACTTATGACTGCTCAGGGAACTAGTTAGTAAGATCCCCTGGAAAGCTGCTTTTAAAGACATTGGGGTCCATCACTGCTGGTTGGTTTTTAAGCTCCACCTCTGAAGAGCAGAGGAACAGAGGCAGAAGGCTGGCTTGGCTGAGCAGGATCTTCTTCAAGAACTCAGTCAGAAAAAGAAAGTGGCAACTGGAAGCAAGGTCAGGCAACATGGGAGGACTACAGGCATGCTGCTCGCCTTTTTAGAGAGAGAATCTGGGAGGCCAAAGCCCAATTACAGTTGAAGTTGTCTAGCAGTGTGGGGAACAATAAAAAAGTATTTTTAAAGTATGTTTACAAGAAAAGGAGGGCCAGAACAAACAATGCTCTGATACTTGATGAGGTTGGTCACCTCACAAAGAGGGACATAGACAAAACAGAGACATTTAATGCATTTTTGCCTTTGTATTCAACACTAGTGATGGTCTCTGGGAGCCCAGAAGCCCTGAGTTGGAGGACTTGACTGCAGGAATGACAAACTGCCAGTTTACCCTGAACTTGTGTGAGATTTGTTGCTCCACCTGAATGCATACAAGTCCATGGGGCCAGATGGGATTCATCCCGAAGTAATCAGGGAGCTGTCTGATTTCATCACAGGACCTCTCACGTTTTCAATGATCTTGGGAATCCAGAGAGGTCCTAGTTGACTGGAAGCCGAAAAATTTGGTCCCATTTTTCAAGAAGGGCAAGAAAAGATACTGGCTGCTACAGGTCTCTCAGACTCACTTCAGTGACTGGTAAAATTATGGAGAAGATTATTCTGGGAGTTTCTGAAAAACACCTGAAGGACAATGTAGTCATTGATCAGAGCCAACATGGGCTGACTAGTGGAAGGTCATGTCTAACAAAATTAATTTCCTTCTATGACAAAATCACCCAGCTAGTTGACCAAAGGAAGCCAGTCAATGTAATCTTTCTGGGTTTCAGAAAAGCTTTTGATACTGTCTCTCACAGTATCCTACTGGACAAAATGACCAGAACACAGTTAGATAAAAGCCTGATAAGATGGGTGACGGGCTATGCCCGAAGTGTTCTTATAAATGGGATTAAATCAGGATAGCGACCTGTCAATAGTGGAGTTCCCCACATCTCCATTTTAGGACCAGTCCTCTTCAATGTTTTCATAAATTATTTGGATGAAGGACTTGAAGGTTTTTGAGAAAGTATTATTTTCTATTATTCTATGATATTTTAAAATATAAATTTCAGTCACTATAGGAGAACAAAAGAGAGTATTTCTAAATAGATATGGTGTTTTCAGAACAGATGAAGAAAACATGACACCTCCTCACAGGTCTAGTTACTAGTCTGTCATCTCTAGCACAGTTACCTCAGTACTTCTTTTGACAAATGTAAGGAAACTCAAATTTGGTCCTGTAAGCTATGGATAAATACTCCTAAGATCAAACAGGGAAAATAATTTCTATTTTGGCTTTAAACATCTAATTGGAAATATAGTATTGGTGTTATTATTGACAAGACCACTTTTGTACCTATTTCCTTGCACTCTCCAAATTCTATCAGCTATTAGCTCTAGACAGCTTAATATGAGATTATTTATTTATTTATTTATTTATTATATGTAGCAACTTTGAATAGTTGCTTTCTCTTTATGGCTGCTGCTTCTGTTAAAATATTTATAACCTTTATTTATTTAAAATAAATAAATCCTCTATGATTCTCTAAATCAATGCAGTTAAAACCCTTTATCCCAGGGAATTCTGGATGAATGCCAATTTAGCTTTACGATAAAAAGGCACTTTCCTGCTGGAGATATGCAAGCTTTGGCTGAAATATAAGGATCATTCTGACAGAGGTTCTAGATGAAACTGGGAGTAATTCACCTAAAGTCAATTGGTACTGGGGTAAATGAGATCAAAATCAGCTTTTGCATGTATGAAACAAGCACATATTTTATTAGAAGAGTCATGGTATAATGCTAGAACTGTCTTGTGATTAATTTTTCACTAAAGATTCAAACACTGGCAAACATTTCCCTGACTGCTGTCTTAAAAAGAGGTCAAAAAAATATTAAAGGATGTGTCATATATCAGTGGGCAATGAACACAGATGATTCTTTCATTACTGCAGCAATTGTTTACTTGAATCATGAAAAAAAAAAAATGGAACAGCTTGTGACAAAAGTGAAAAACATATCCTGTGTGAATTCTCTTATTCAGAAGGGATGGATACTCCCTATTTCAAAAGCATCACTGTTTTTGTTATGATTAATCATAGCATGCTTTACAGGAACATTGTCTTTCAATGACACTTTGATTCAGAGAGACGTCAAATGGTCGTCTTTTAAAATAAATTGGTTTGTGAGTTTTATTCTCTTTTCTTACTGGTTTCCTCATTCAACAGTCTGTAAAGAGGCTTCCATTGTCATGGTATTTCACAGCCATGTAATCTGCAACCCAATACACTGCCTTGTAAGATATGGAAATTCTATTATCTTAATGTTATAGATGATCAGTAAAGGCACAGAGGGACTAAATGACATATTTAAGGTCACTTACATTAATTTTGATTAGTTGGATATTTTGAAAGAACTGTCTTTTGTTGCTTCTGTTGTAGAAGTTAAAGATCCCTCGTATAAAAGTGAACTAGGTTTTTTTGGGTAATTTAATAGTTAGCAGGGAGAAGTAGGCATTTTCAGGGCAAAATTCATCTCATCTTAGAGTAAAACTTCAAGGATTTCAGATGAATTAAATAGTAAATGAACCTGTTTGAAGAATCTAGATGATTAGCTGCAAGGTACTCATCAATTACAAATGCCAGTGTTTATTTGGATAATTTTACTTCTAGTACTTTATTTTTTTTTTCTTTTACTGTTGAGATTTTCAGAAGTATGTGAATACTGGACATAATTATTACTAAAAAAGCTTACCTTCTTGCTCAGGATTCTTATCCTTAGTGATACTTAATGTCTTCTAGTCTTTTGATAAGGTAGCTTGGTCTTTACTGATGTTAATTCTCACTTTTGTGGGTCAGGAAGAAAGGAAGGAAGGAAGGAAGGAAGGAAGAAAGAAAGAAAGAAAAAGCATACCAAGTATGCTTTATACCAAGAACTTCAGGAGAAATGCAACAGTGTGAAATTTAAGCAAGTATTTCTAGTAGGTTCTGTGATACTGCAGGCTATGCTGAGCTAAGCATTTGTGCAGGCAAGAACTTCTCAGTTTTATTTAATCAGACTTGTCAACAAGGAGATCTTACTACTTCTGTCTTCTACTTGTGAAGACATAGATCCCTGAAGGTTTACTTAGCAAGCTAACATAAACCCAGAGAATACACTGATGATGTATAAGCATTAACACTAAGAGTGTTCATAATAAAACATTTATTATGATTATTCTTCAGTCTAATTTTCCTTGTCTCACTGTCCTACAGCTACAGCTTTGGTCCTTTAATCCTACAGAAATTCTTACTTTTATGGTGAGAAAGATCAGTATACTGTGAAAGTGAATTATATTCCTGATAATTCTATGAAGTTCCATTCTATTTTCATGTCACAGTGAAGAAAAACTGAAAATTTGCTCTAGAAAAATTGTTCCAGTGTCCCCACTGCAGATGTAATTGGAGAGATCACAATTAACAGCTCAGGAAAATAAATAAATAAAAAATAAATAATAATAATAATAAATGCTTCAATCAGTTTAATTCTGTAAGGAAATATATATGTATATAGGGTATATATAAAAATGTTTTGATATGGCAATTAATTATTTTTAAATAACTAATTAACTTTATAAGGGAAGGTTTCCTAATGTGTGTGTGCACATTAAGAGATCTAAGTGATGAAGTGCTATGGCAAAGTCAAAGCTAGTATATAGCTCCAGATTCAAACATTATATTTAATTGTCCAAAATGAAGGTGTGTACGTAGGAGTTAGATGACTTGATTTGTCTTCATATTTAATGGAGATGTAGTCAGAACAGCCAGTAGCGTAATGTAAAGAGCTATTGAGGTTCACTTCTGTACATTTCAATTGTGTTGTATTGCGATTCTATGATTCTATGACTGGGACTACAGGATTGACAGGATCTGTGTTAATTAAAATGAAAGTTTTAAAAATCCATGTACCTATGGTTCCCATGTAGATATATATAAATTTAGACATTTGGATGTCTATAAATAGACATCTAAATTTTGAAGGTGAAGCTGAATCTCAGTCCTACAGCTTTGTCCTACAGCTTCTCTGTAACACTTCATCACAATGGTCTTTAATTTGTAAAAATAAAAAAGGAAAACCTTCATAATCAATTTAGATGCCTGACTTTAGTGCAGAATACTAAGATAGGTGAATCCTAAATGGGTCTGCATTTAAATTATATTAAGTTTTATACTTAAATTCAATATAGAAAGAAGCCCTTCACTTTTTATAAGGGAAATCAGGTGACTAAATTCAGAGATATAAATGTGAAGGGCTTATCATGCAGGCAGCTACGAAGACAGTTAGAGTAAACAGTTTTGTGGAAAATAAGCAGGAATATTGTTGAGACCTGAGTTGAAAATGTGCCAAAAAGAAAGAAAACTGAACTATATTTAGACAACTTGGGAAAAGTAGAGTCTAGAGATGAAGAACTGGTTAAGAAAAATTAGCGTGTTATATAGAGAAACTATATGCTGAAGGAATGACCTGTAGTTCACTAGAGAATTGATCACTTTTCTTCAGTAAAGGAAACTTCCTAAATAAAGTTTTCCAGTGAAATTAATTTTATGTTCTGCAGAGACAAAAGATTCAGTTCTGTACCCAATGAAGGCATTCATAAAATTCCATCCTATTTCAAAGGAAAAGTACATATCCACAGAACTTGTAGAGACACAGATATCTGTCTCTGTTATCCCACTGAATAAATGGTTCTGGAATACTTCTCTTTGTCTACTAAAAGTAAAGTATTCTCACATCATATCATATTCTCATATTGTGCACTTAAGTGTTTCTATTATTCTTAAATGACATACTACCTCTGAAGTTAGCATTTAATAAATTAATTCACTTGATGAAAGGGTAATAATCTTCTCAAATACGACTGTTAATACCATCATAACTACAATTTTAAAACAATTCTTCTTCTAAAACAACACTGTTGGCACAAAGCCTTGTATCACTGGCTGAGGGTTGCAGGAAAAAAAAATAGAATAAAATAAAATAAATAAAATAAAATTAAAAATGCCAGTGATCCTTTTAATCATTCTTCAGTTGTTCAAATAGGTCATGAAAGAGAGGTGAAACAGTGAAACTGGGAACTGCAATTTTTTACTTTTCACGTATTAGTAAATCAGCTTTTCTTTTTTTTCTTTTTTTTTGAACACAAGAAGAAAAACTTATCATTTTAAGTTCTTAAAATGAGTTGCTGCACAGTATTTTGATTCTCCAACAAACTGCCAAAATATATTGTGTGTTGTATTACAAAATAGAAAATAAAAACAGTGAATTCAAAAATTTGAAATTAACTTTATATCTCAAATTGGAACAAGAAAAACAAAACAAAACAAAAAAAACTTGTCAGAACTTCCAAATATTCATAACCCTTATTTTGTCAGATTTGTCTAAATAGTCATATTTTTGTGTGACTCAGCAGGGATGACTGTTTCTAAACACATGAAATGAATTCTAGGGTGATAAGCAAGTCTTAAATCATGTCTTTTGATATTATAAAAAACAACGGTTTAAGGAAAACACAATAATTTGTCTTGATATGCTCCTGCCCCAAACTGCTTTGCACACATAAACTAAGTTTCCCAAACTGCCAATTGATTTTTTTGATTACTTGAAAAATCCAACAATGTACAAGCATAAAGGAGAAAATAAAGAACCTGTGTACAGGTGTACCTCTGTACACAGGCTGTTCTCATAGCACAGATTCTTCCCTCAGAATCTCTAAATGCATCTTAGTTCATTTCAAAATAAATATATTAAAAAAAAAAACAAAAACATATATATATATATATATATATATATATTTGTTGTCTTAAACAAGTCTAGGTACCTGGAGACACCAGCCAGAATATTTCTCTAAATGTGTTGGTAAGGATATACCACATGTGCACTTTATGCACAGATTTCAATCTTTACAGTGTATGCTTATATTTGGATGCAAATTGATTTTTTTTAAGCAGTATTTGCATGAATAAATATAATGCAATTAAAAAAAAAAAAAAAGAAGAAGAAGAAAAGAAGCAAGTGTAAGAGTTTTGGAAAGCTTAGTTTGTTGAGATTTTTCATTAAATAAGAAGAAGATGAAAGAAACTTTTCAATCTCCATTTGTGGATTCACTATTCACGTGAAGTATAATTTGATTTCCTCCTTAGCGCCATGAATATTTTTTTCTTCAGTATAGCTCTTGCTAACAATTATAACAGGACTGCATGACTAACAACATTTATTTGGAAAATAGTGTATGCTGATATAGCTTCCACATTAATATTCAGCATATTATATGTAAGATATACAGATTCATTTTAAAGTGTATTATTATGTCTTGACTCAGGACTATTTGTTTAATGGCAGCTTTATTGTAGATTATATAAGCTCATTCAGAGACATGGATGTTTCTTGGAAACAAACCAACCAACCAACCAACCAACCAACAACAAAAACACAGGAAGTGAACACAGTTTTTAAAGAAATTGAAGAAACTGTATCATGAGCAGGAGTCAGATGTAAGGAAATAAAGCCCTTTCTAGTACTCATGTAATATGCCTGCAATTCTAACAATTCTACTGGTACTAAACTGAATTTTACACATTGAACTAAACGAGATGTGGTTATACAAGCAGAATTAGGAAATGGTTCTTTCATCTCTGACATCTGTGTCCTGTGAAATTTATCAAGCATACATCTTGTGTAGAATGGAAAATGAAAATAACAACATAATCTAGCTTGCTATGCACCTAATTTAGGCACTTTCTACTGATGCTTCAGTTATTCAGATTCATGTAGCTTAAGTTTGCAGTTTGAGGTCCTAATTCTACAAAGAGAAGTATTCTTCAAAAGAGCCTTTCAAGTCAGTTAAGCTACTTATTTACAGAATAGATTTTACACATAGGGCATCTGACACAGATTTGCAACAAATTGTGTTTAACACAATTTGTGTTTAACACAATTAACATTGATTGATAGGGACCTTAAAGATCAGCTAATTTTAACACAATTGTGTTTAACACAATTTGTTTGATTTTAGTCAGAATTGTGCTGAAGAAAACCATGAAAACAGTCAAGTGGCAAAAAATCTACATTCGTAACAAAGATTCATTAAAAAAAAAAAAAAAGATGGATTTTAACTTAGATTTTTTTACATATTTAATATGTGTGTGGAAAAAAAAAAAAAAAAAAAAAAAAAAAAAAAAAGCCTGAACTAAATCCTGAACTATATTTTTTAATTAACAGTTGTGGTATTTTTGTCATTGTTATTTTATTTATTTTTTTAAACACTGTAATATATGTACATATTTTAATTTTGCTGCTAGATAAATTACTCTCTGAAGTACAAGATCTGTAACTTTTTGACATTGTCTTCCCTGCTCCCATTTGTCATTTAGTCTATCAAGTAAGCAACTGATTTTTTCTGCTTTTATTTTAAATTCATACAATCATGAGAAAAATGTTTACTTCGGCACTTGCTGTTATACACAGGTTAATCTACTGCTAAAAAAAAAAAAATACTTAGGAAATAGGGTTGAATGTTTATAAATACAGCTAAGTGATAGACTTTGAGCTGAAACTACATTGATCATTCCCAATAGCATCTTTATGTTAAAAATTTGCTAAAGTTCTCAAAACTAATAACTTGGGACTCACAAAATGGTTTGGATTAGATAGAATCACAAAATGGTTGGATTGATGGTTGGACCTTAAAGATCAGCTAATTCCAAGCCCCCTGCCATGGGCAGGGACACCTCCCAGCTAATCATGTTCCTCAAAGCCCATCCAATCTGGCCTTGAACCTCCAGGGACTGGTCATCCACAGCTTCTTAGGGCAATGTGTTCCAGTAAAGGAACCCTCACCACCTGCATAGATATATATATATATATATAGATATCTATATATATATATCTATATTTTTCTAACATCTAATCTAAATCTACCCTTTTTTACACCTTGTCCTTTTTTTACTTCTTGTCCTGTCACTAGGCTCCTTGACAAACAGTCTCTCCCCATTTTTCCTGTAGTCCTCCTTTAGGTAGAGGAAGGGCACTATAAAGTCTTATTGGAGCCTTCTCTTCTCCAGGCTGAATAACCCCAACTTCCTCAATCTGTCTTCGTAAGAGATGCTCCTACCCTTTGATCATCTTTGTGGTCCTTCTCTGGACTAGTTCTAATAGATTGATGCCCTTCACTTGCTGGGGGTCCCAGAGTGGAATGCAGTGCTCCAGGTGGGGTTTCACAAGAGCAGAGTAAAGAGGGAGAATCACTGCCCTTGACCTATGCTATGCTTCTTTTGATGCAGCCCAGGCTACATCTGGCTTTCTGGTCTGCAAGCACACATGGCCAGCTCATGCTGAGCTTCTCATCAACCAGCACTCCCAGGCTGTGCTGGTTGTTCTCCTCAGGGCTGCTCTCAGTCTATTGTCTGCCAGGCCTGTATTTGTGCTTGTGATTGCTCTGTCCCAGGTGCAGCACCTTGAACTTGGTCTTGGTGAACTCCATGAGGTTTGTCCATCTCTCAAACCTGTCCAGGTCCCTGTGGATGACATCCCTTCCCTCCAGTGGTGAACACACCACACAGCTTGATGTCATCAGCAAAAGTGTTGAGGGTTTACTCAATCATTACTTTGTCAGTCCATATCACTTACAAAGATTTTAAACAGCAGTGGTTCCAGTACTGACCCCTGAGGAACACCGTTTGTCACTGATCTCCACTTGGACACTGAGCCATTAACCACAACTCTTTGAGTATGGCCATCCAGTCAGTTCCTTACCCACTGTGTGGTCTATCCCTCAAATCCTTGTCTCTCCAATTTAGACAGAAGGGTGTCATGGGGACATTTAACCATGAGCCAGCCTACCTGGGTAACCTGCTCTAAAGAACCTGCTTTGGCAGGGGGGTCTCTTTCGAGGACCCTTTCGAGGTTCCTTCCAACCCCTACAATTCTGTGATTCTGTGACAGTGTCAAATGCTTTGAACAGGTTCAGGCAGATGATGTTAATTGTTCTTCCACTGTCCACCGATGCTCTAACCCTGCATCAAGGCCACAAGATTTGTCAGGCACAATCCGCCCTTAGTGAAGCCATGTTGGCTGTCACCAATCACCTCCTTATTTTCCATGTGCTTTGGCATAATTTCCAGGAGGATTTGCTCCATGATCTTGCCTGACACAGAGGTGAGACTGACTGTCCTGTAGTTTGTTAGATCTTCCCTTTTCCCTGTTTTCAAAAATGGGGGTTATGTTATGATCGTCTTTGTCCCAAGATTAAAAAAAACAGTCTTGTTACTTTTGGAGAGAAACAAACTGAAAACCCAAGACAGGAGTACCTCATAAAATTGCAGTTTGCTTAATAAAAGAATACAGAAATGTGGTGAAAACTTGGACAAGTTTCCTGGAAGTATGGAAACACTGTATGACAATGGCAAAATACCCTTTTCCATAAAAGCTAGATTTAATGAAACTATCAGTATCTGTGATTAATAAGATAATTCTTGTTGGCTTCTACCCTGGTCTGATGTTTATATGCCTCTGTGGTATCTGTGGTATATACTATTACAGTTAACTTCTGTTTTGGAGACTCTGTTGTTTTCTGGTCTTTTCATCAAGTTATGTTAGACACTTAACCTATTGCTATTTCTAGAACTTGCTTTAAAGAACAAAGTTTTATGTCACTTTAAAACATGCTGTGTCCTTTTTAAGAGAAAGTTAAATTTTATTAGAATACAATAGCTCATAAAAAAAAAAAAAAACTTTATTGTAATAAGAAAAAGAAACTTTTGTTCTTAAGTTATCCTTTATGTATTAGACTAGTGGCCAGATATTATTGCTAGTAATATTTCAAGATTACAGGGAAACTGGGGATACATGGGGATTACAAGATAGCTGGAGATATTTGGGACAACTATTGAATGACTTATAAACTAAGATGTATATAAACCAACAAAACTACTGAAACCTAACAGTTGGCTTGGATTTCATTAATTCTTTATATGCACTTTGAGTATCCTAGAGATATTACAGCAAATAAAACTATATGTGTCTCTGGATGAATATAACGCTTTTTCTAGTTTAAAGCCCACATGGGTTTATGGTACAGTAAATAGCTGATAAAGATACCATTTTAAATCTCAACCACAGAATTTAAACATCTTAACTTTTTCACAGTATTATATTCTCAAAGCTTTTAACTGTATGACCTGTCCTACTATAAGGACTTCAGGACACCTTAAATATAAGTCTTCTCTCATAAACAGAAACATTTCAGAGTTCTCCACCTATTTCAAACTGTGAAGAACTGAGAGATGATTCCTTTCATTGTAGCTTTTGAAATGGAGCAACTATAGGTGAATGGAAATCGAGACAGGAAATACATAATAGTTTCTAATAGCAATCATGGTGTTAAAAAACCACTTCCTCAACAGTAGATTACTAATTTCAGCATTCCTTTTGTATCATAGTATCTCTGCAGAAGGGAAGACAGAAAAGCTTTTTATTTTTCAGAAATGCTCTTATTAGCAAGGTTGAGGTTGATTTTGTACATCTGTGGGAGAGACGGATCTGAATCTATCAGAAACAAAAGGGAACTGGAGCTATGCCTCACACATTTCCAGAAGTGATTCTTCCAAATATAAGTGATTTCTGAAAAAAAAAAAAAAAAAAAAAAAAAAAAAATCTGTAATCTGCCTATGGGTATAAACTAGAGAAAGAAAAACAGCTTTCACTGCTCTATTGTTCAAAACTACAACCTGTTCTTATATGTTTGTTGTACTTTTAAAATGCCAACCACATTGAGTGAACACTTACTTTCTTAATCCTGATTAGATGATTTAGGCATGAAACATTTCAGTCATCAAAGGACTGAGGCAATTCTGTGCAGAGCAGAATTTCAAGTACTCGAATAATCTTGCAATACAAAATTAATCTGATAGAGTCAAAGAAGTTATCATGTACAATTTTTAGAATCATAGTTTGATTCTTAGACATCTACATTTCAGTGGAACCCCTTTGGATTACTTAGATCACTTAAGTACTTCACATAATTTTATAGAAATATTAATTTTATTTTTCCTGTCTGTTAAGAAAATAGACTTGAACAGGCTCTCATTTATTTCAATAATCTTTAAGAGAAAAAAATGTGAAAATAATATTTTTATTATAAACTGGTTTCCAGTTATATATATAGCAGTTGTAAAATCGTCATGAAATGCAAAAATGTCATTTCAATTCAATATATGTGGAAAAGGCTGTAAAAGACAGTAGTTTCAGAAAAGGTCATTTAGTAAAGTAGCCCATGAAAGCTTAAAAAACAAACAAACAAACAGAATCACACAGAATCACAGAATCACAGAATCACAGAATCACAGAATTTCCAGGTTGGAAGAGACCTCAAGGTCATCGAGTCCAACCTCCAACCTAACGCTAACAGCCCACCACTAAACCATATCCCTAAGCTCTACATCTAAGCGTCTTTTGAAGACTTCCAGGGATGGTGACTCCACCACTTCCCTGGGCAGCCTGTTCCAGTGCCTCACAACCCTTTCAGTGAAGAAGTTCTTCCTAACATCTAACCTAAAACTCCCCTGGCTCAACTTAAACCCATTCCCCCTCGTCCTGTCACCAGGCACGTGGGAGAACAGGCCAACCCCCACCTCGCTACAGCCTCCCTTGAGGTACCTAAAAAGAGCGATAAGGTCACCCCTGAGCCTCCTCTTCTCCAGGCTGAACAAGCCCAGCTCCCTCAGCCGCTCCTCATAGGACTTGTTCTCCAGGCCCCTCACCAGCTTCGTCGCCCTTCTCTGCACCCGCTCAAGCACCTCGAGGTCCTTCTTGTAGCGAGGGGCCCAAAACTGAACACAGTACTCGAGGTGCGGCCTCAGCAGAGCTGAGTACAGGGGGACGATCACCGCCCTAGCCCTGCTGGTCACGTTGTTCCTGATACAAGCCAGGATGCCGTTGGCCTTCTTGGCCACCTGAGCACACTGCTGGCTCATATTCAGCCGACTATCCACCAGCACTCCCAGGTCCTTCTCCACCTGGCAGCTTTCCAACCATTCCTCTCCCAGTCTGTAGCTCTGCTTGGGGTTATTGCGCCCCAGGTGCAGGACCCGACACTTGGCCTTGTTAAACTTCATGCAGTTGACCTCAGCCCATCGGTGCAGCCTATCCAGATCCTCCTGCAGAGCCTTCCTACCCTCAAGCAGATCGACACACGCACCTAACTTGGTGTCATCTGCGAACTTACTGAGGGTGCACTCGATGCCCTCGTCCAGATCATCGATGAAGATATTAAAGAGGACCGGCCCCAGCACCGAGCCCTGGGGGACGCCACTAGTGACTGGCCTCCAACTGGACTTGGCTCCATTCACCACGACTCTTTGGGCCCGGCTATCCAGCCAGTTTCTAACCCAACGAAGCGTGCGCCAGTCCAAGCCAAGAGCAGCCAGTTTCTTGAGGAGAATGCTGTGGGAGACGGTGTCAAAAGCCTTGCTGAAGTCAAGGTAGACCACATCCACAGCCTTTCCCTCATCCACCCAGCGCGTCACTCTGTCATAGAAGGAGATCAGGTTCGTCAGGCATGACCTGCCTTTCATAAACCCATGCTGACTGGGCCTGATCGCCTGCTTCCCCTGCAAGTGCTGCATGATGACTCTCAGGAGGATCTGCTCCATGAGCTTTCCTGGCACTGAGGTCAAACTGACAGGCCTGTAGTTTCCCGGGTCTGCCCTCCGGCCCTTCTTGTAGATGGGCGTCACGTTTGCTAGCCGCCAGTCGATTGGGACCTCCCCCGATAGCCAGGACTGCTGATAAATGATGGACAGTGGCTTGGCCAGCTCCTCTGCCAGTTCCCTCAGTACCCTTGGGTGGATCCCATCCGGCCCCATCGACTTGTGCACATCTAAGTGCCGTAGCAGGTCACCAACCAGTTCTTCATGGATAATGAGGGCCACATCCTGCTCCCCATCCCCTTCCACCAGCTCAGGGTACTGAGTATCCAGAGAACATCCGGTATTGCCGCTAAAGACTGAGGCAAAGAAGGCATTGAGCACCTCCGCCTTTTCCTCATCTCTTGTAACTAAGTTTCCCCCCGCATCCAGTAAAGGATGGAGATTCTCCTTAGCCCTCCTTTTTGTGTTGATGTATTTATAGAAACGTTTTTTGTTATCTTTAACGGCAGTAGCCAGATTTAGCTCCAGATGAGCTTTGGCCTTCCTAATTTTGTCCCTGCACAGCCTCGCTACTTCTTTAAAGTCCTCCTTAGTGGCCTGCCCACTTTTCCAAAGCTTATAAACCCTCTTTTTCCTCCTAAGATCAAGCCACAATTCTCTGTTGAGCCAGGCCGGTCTTCTTCCCCACCAGCTCGTCTTTGGGCACGTGGGGACAGACCGTTCCTGCGCCATTAAGACTTCCCTCTTGAAGAGCGCCCAGCCTTCCTGGACCCCTCTGCCCTTCAGAACCACCTCCCAAGGGACTCCACCAACTAGTGTCCTGAGCAGCTCAAAGTCAGCCCTCCGAAAGTCCAATACAGCGGTTTTACTGGTCCCCTTCCTGGCCTCGCCAAGAATAGTGAACTCCACCATTGCGTGGTCACTCTGCCCAAGACAGCTCCCGACGATCACGTCCTCCACCAGTCCTTCTCTGTTTGTGAAGAGAAGGTCTAGCGGGGCACCACCCCTGGTAGGTTCACTAACCAGCTGCGTCAGGAAGCTATCTTCCACGCTCTCCAGAAACCTCCTAGACTGCTTTCTCAGGGCTGTGTTGTGCTTCCAGGATATGTCAGGGAAGTTGAAGTCTCCCATGAGTACAAGAGCTGATGATTTTGCAACCTCTGTCAGCTGTCTGTAGAATTCCTCATCCGTCTCCTCATCCTGGTTTGGCGGTCTATAGCAGACCCCGACCAGGACACTAGCTTTGTTGTCCCTGCCAATCCTAACCCAAAGGGACTCGACCTTGTCATTCCCAAAACAAACCAGCCTTCTGCATTTGAGGTTAAATGGAGCTGAAAATGTTGTTGTTGCCATTGTTGCTTTCTTTTCTTTCTAAGAAGCAATATGAAAAGTTAAATAAATATATAAATATGATTGTCTGAAACACAAATAGGGCTGTTTTCAAATGTACATAATGATAGTGCCTCCAGGCAGACAGCACTTTAAAAAAAAAAAATAATACTAATAATAGCTCAACCTGTCTCAATGAATTTAACTTATCTTGTGGTCTTGACTCCTTCACCATTGAAGACAATTTTCTAGCTTCTGGCTTTAAGGAAGAGAGTTTTAAAGCGGGTTGAAAAGCAGCTGGTCAACACACCAGAAGCTAGTTGCTAATTACAGCAGTAAGTTAATCAATAAAATAGCAGTTTAGCTTCTGTGTATAATAAACAGAGATAAAAGACCACACAGAAATTCCACCATTAGGGTATGACTAACTCCTTAGTGGCATACATTATTTTCCTTCTTACACCTGTCTGCTTTTGAGGAAGCAGGTCATGCATCTGTTTGACAGCTATTAACAGAATAAAATAACAACAAAAATCATTTTGGGGAAAGACCTGATATAAATATTTACAAAGACAATTTAAGGGAGTGTTATGCACTTTGTATTTGCTTTCAAAACATTTAACTCCAGAGACAGATGGCTTGTACAGTTTTATCAGCACTTGTGTCATTACATATTCAAGCAGCCAAGACTGATAACCAGCTTCATGTAATATGGATTGTTCAAAGAACAAATACTTTGAAAAAAGCATATCAATAAGTACTTCAGTGTGGAAACACTTGATACAGAAAATTCAGTGACATTTTTATGAAGAGAATGAAAACAAATTAATTCAATTATAAAATTAAAGCAGCAAGAACAGGTTTTTAAGTGGTATCATTGTATATGATAATGAAACAACTGTAGAAAATTGGGTGAAAGCTATTGTTCAGCTGTGCTGGTGGAGAAAGATATTTACTATTAAGTCAACATTGTGCTTTCTCAATACAAAGAAGCTGACTCCTCAGTGCAAGCTACCCATGAAAGATCTCTCTCCTATCAAACTGCTCGTGATCGTTTCACTTCATGTTATTGAATAGCAACCTGATTAATGAGAGTCTGAGAAAATAATATGTTTATACTTAAGAACATAATTACACTAAACAGAAGCTAAAGAAAACCCTAATGTCTTTAACTTTTTAACCCATAACTTTCTGAAATCTATTTATTTTCTTCTTCCAGAATCTCACAGTAGGAACTTATAGAGTTCCTTAAATTCTCATAGTCCACATTACTATCAATAACATTTACAAAAACTTTGTGCTTGTATCTCAGGGACTTAATTGGAAATCAGATATGACAACCATCACACACATAATAAATGAAGCTGCTTAAACCAGACAGAATGATCATTCCTTGTAGCAGCTCAACAGTAAAATATATTGTTTTAAAAAAAAATGTTTTGTTTTTTTTTTTAATACTTTGTGGAATTCTTTTTCTCTTGTGATGGCTTAAAACAAAAGTAATTAAAGTAATTTAACTTTAATTATGCATTAGATGAAGGCTTTCTGGAAGCTGAAAGGCCTTCTGGAAACTTAAACTTCACAATATTTTAATAGAGCAAGTAAATCTTCCCTGTATATTACATTGGATTGGATAGCATGAGTCAGAGTATTTGAAAATATTCATACTCATTTGAGTAGGAGTGTGAACCTGTTCCCAAGTCTGAACATGTATTTCATTCACAGATTTCTATGTACAAGCATAAGTAGAGGCGTGTGCAAACGTGTACCATACCTCACAGCTATCTGAATGATATACAGCTAAAGTAAGTGTGCAAGTGTTACCCTGGGGTTCCTAGTCCTCTTCTAAGAGCAGAAGGTCTCACTCTGCTTACAGCTGTCATTTGGTGTGACCTACACCCATAACAAAAAATATAATTCATCCCCTAGAGAGGTTACGACTGTCTTGGCTTTAGTTGAAGTCTCTGCATAAGGAATTTTGAATGGTGGAGGATGTGTGCTCCAGTCCACGTGGGACAGCAGTTCTTTGTTAAACCAAGCCAAAACAAACCAATGGATACAAACAGACAAGCAGAAACAAACAAACAAAAACAAAAACAATGACCACAGAAAAAGGAACTGTTCCTCCTGTTTAAGTGATCATCTCAGCTTTGTCATCCATTTCCTGTTCTCTGTTGTTCACAGTAATATATATCTTAATATTTCAGAGCTCTCCAGAAAATTTATCAGTTCTAATATGACTAAGGCAAAGGATATTTAAGTCCATTCTTAGCTTAACTGCATCAACAGTCTAGGGCTGTTACAGAAGAAAACAAAATACATCAAGTACATCTTTCCCCCAAAAAAGTGTTTAACATGTATCTTAGAGGGCCACATACATTTTGTCCTAAGTAAAACTAGCTTATTAATCATTTACATTTTAAATGGAAATATTTGTCTTATGTCTTGAAATATATTTAACTAAGCAGAAAAATAAACTTATCCACTTCAGAACCGTAGTAGTGAAGGCTCTACTGTTTACTTCTTACTCCACAGCAACTTGGAAGCACAGAGGACATACGCTGTATTTTTTGAAGTGTGTTATTCTGTGGTGAGCATTTTTCTTTGTGTATTGAAAGTTCTGTGACTGTGAATCCCAGTCAAACTTTTCCTCTTTGGTCATCAAGACAGCAGTATATTGTGAGAGTGGGCAAGTTGGAAATAATTCTGTCACTTCTTACTTTTTTCCTCTGGAAAGAGGAAAAAAAAAAAAATCTGTTGTCAGCAGGACAGTGCATTATACAGGGAAAGAAGAAGCAACTTTTTTTACAGTTCATTGCATTTTGCCACAACAACACTGTATTCTTCACATATTCAAAAAGAGGAGCTATTCAGAGATAACACAAGTTATATTTGAACATGTCTAAATAGATTTGTTTACATTTTCAATGTGTGTAAAAGCAGTGTGTTGATAATCTATGGAACTGACTACCGTACATTTTTATGTCACAATTTAAAACAAACAAACAAAAACTGTGAAAGAATAATAATTTCCTTTAAATTAATTGATAATTTGAGTCATCAGAAAAAGGCATATTACTAAGAGTAATTTAATGTACATGCATGGAATACAAGAGAATGAAATATTCTTTAGCGTTGTAACACAGAAATCTTTGTTAAAGTGTCCTCACTTATCATTTTGCATCTCACCTGTATTATTGTAAAGACACTTCTTTGCTGATACACCACTGACATTTTTCTTGTTTAGCACTACTTTTAAAGATGCTTTATAACTTCACTATTCAATCCTGCCTGCTAAAATTATTTCTCAAAAATCAATCTTTAATTTCCTTCCTGTCACTGGTATGTTTAATCAAGGAAAAAATTCTCCTTAACTCTTCAAATATCTGCAACATTAGCCAGTTGATTTACTCTAAAGTCAAGAAGAGGTCTCAAAATTCTTGCTCAAAATTACAATACAGTTAGCAAATCATGACAAAGCATATCTGTCTCAGATATTGAGAAATATCTCACAGATACATACAAAGTGGTTTCTCTACCTTTTTACTAGCTTGTCCTTCCTTATAAATCCATTCTGGTCAGATGAGCAAGTTCAGTCATTTTGGAATGCAGTAAGACTTAGAAGAATTTAGTGCTGCTGAAGACATGGGTGACCGGCTAGATTGCAAGATGTTTGCAGCTGGCCAACTGTGTCTTCAGTAGTTGTGAAAAATGATGTGGATACTTAATATTCATAGAATATTAGCAGTCTTCATTTCTGCCTCATGTGATCTCTTATTCCTGATTTACAAGAGTTATGAGAAAAGTTCTTTATCATGAACAAGATTTACATAAGTTTCATTTATTTTTCTTATCCCTTTAATTTTATTTTTGCTGAGATATGTGTTAATAGCCAGAAGAATCACAGTTTTTACTCTGTTTTCTATTGCAATCTTGTAAACGTTTCATGGATTCATATCAAATCCAGCACAGTTTAATTTGTCTCCCACTTTTGGGAAGTGTACATTGGAGCTTTATGGGTAGGTATCTAGAATTATGCACACTGATCTGAATTAGTAAAACAGTAGAAACTACATTTTTTTTTTTTTCCAGATAATTCCTTTGGGCAAGCCCATTTTTGGATAATAAAAGTGTTTCTCAGACTGAAGTAGGCTGTTAGTTTGCCAAGGTATTACAAGCATAAGGTGAGCTGAAAGAAGAACACAATATTGTAGAAGACTATAGAACCTTATTAGGAACATAAATTCTCACTGAGAATCTGCAAGGCTATACTTACTTCCTCTGACATATTCACCCACCTAGATCTACATTTTCAGTAAGTATGAATGAATAGATGAGTTATGTTTAATCAAAGTAGGACCTGAGACTGATAACTTAGGGTTAATTGAACTGTATTTACACTACTGAAAACTATGTACGCATACATGCAGTGACTGTATGCACAGAGAGCACATGCCCTCCAAAGCAGCCCCAACACAATGAAAATGCATCTAACATTTACTATGAACATTAACAGATTTTTTTTCTGAAAAAGAACAGTATTTTGTTTCAAACTCATTAATTTTCTTATGATGTTTATGTATACATGTAATATAAAATATCACAATCTGATATTATATATTGTCTTTTTTTTCCCCTCTCTCTCTCTTCTCTCCTCTCTTACTCTCTTCTTCCCCCCCCCCCCCTTTTTTTTTTTTTCTTCTACAGATGGGCCTCTAGGGCCACGAGGATTAGCTGAAGCTACAGAGATGTGCACGCAAGAATGCTTGGTTTTGGGTCATTCAGATAACTGTTGGATGCCTCCTAGCTTGGGATCATACCAACAGTCAAAGTCTCCTCTCTCTACATTTGCACCTCAGAAAGAATGGATTAAGAAGGACAAACTAGTTAATGGACACACATTGACCAGGACATGGAAAGAAGATAGCAACAGTAACCAGTTCAGTGACCGAAAGCAGTATGGTTCCAGTGAGGACCACTTCAACACTGGTAATCAGATGACTGACATACCTCTGGCCAATTTGAAGTCTTATAAACAGGCCTCGGGAGCTGTTGAGAGTCCAAAGGAGCACCAGCTATAAGAAAGGATTGCTTGGACCAATGACTTTAGCCTACTTAGATTTGCTAATACTGTATGTGTGTCAGAGCTTTATGGTAGACCTCTAGAACTATGCTTCACCTAGTAGAGATATGCATATCTTTATGTTAGCACTATAGAAGATATGATGTCCTGCAACAGGAAAGAGTGTTTCTACTAGTTGTGTGATTTTGTTAAATAGACCTGATTAAACTCTGCAGCTATCTTTCCAGTTTGCAAATATTCTTTTTGTTTGTTTGTTTTGACCCTGGACTGCTGCTATGAACAACGGAAGATGCATTTGGAGAGTGAGAGTGCAAGAAAGTTCAGTGGATTGCAATGATTAAAAAGAATATCCAATTAGAAAATTGTGCTTTTGTTGAGATCATATTGCAAATAAAACAACTGAAACTGTAAACATTAAACTATTGTGCTGTTAACAATGTTAGTGAACACTTATAAGTTAATCAGTGTTCAAATACTTGTAAATAGAAACAATTATTTCTTACAAATTTTGTGTACTTATAATGTTCACTTGAAAAGATATGGTAGCATATTTTTGTGTTTCACAATTGCTTTTTACTTTCTTTCATTTGCTTCCTATTGTTTTGTTTTCATTTTCAGTGACGGTGTTTCTGTGTTAGTATTCTGTCTGACACACTATGTTC
Organism: Heteronetta atricapilla; assembly: GCA_011075105.1. Lineage (NCBI taxonomy): Eukaryota > Metazoa > Chordata > Aves > Anseriformes > Anatidae > Heteronetta > Heteronetta atricapilla. Next base: position 168,433,929 of record CM021731.1, read on the forward strand.
CAAGGAGCTCAAAGACCTTGTGTTAAAATTCAAAAAAGGATTGATGAGGTGGAAGAGAAGGATGTTGGTAGAAGAAAAAAGAAATGAAGAAAAAAAAAAAAAAAAAAAAAAAGTTTTTCTTTCTATGTAGTAGCAAGTGATGCCAGCATTATTAAAAAAAATATATATATATTTTTTTCATCCTGAAATATTAAGTAATTAAAGGATATATGTAAGGGCTTAAAATGTTAGCAAATTATTATTAATAATAATATTATTATTTTACTTCCATTCTGTTTCATAAGGCAGGGAGACTGCAAAAGAGAAAATATTCAGATCTTTGTTGGTGGAACAGGTGTGAGGGAAAGTTGTTAATTTGAAATCCTTGATCAAGTTAGCTGCAGTCTGGCATTTAATGAGTAGTAGCTGACATTGGTCTCAGATGAAATATATGGAGGAAATGATACAGGAACGAAATACAATAATCATGTTTTTCCAATTGGGCAAGTGTGTGTCTATACCTAAGACAGTTTGTATTGCTGAAACAGCATTTGTGTTGACCTTCATCTGAGTTAATGTTGTAGTAACATGAGTGTTTTTATAGCCACATAGCCACATAACATTTAAGGTATTGTGTCTTCATGATGTAACAGAGCATTCTCCTGGTAGGCTAGTTAGCTAGAACTAAAGGGTAAAATCTCTAATTATTACTGTTTAACTGTTTGTTATCATAGTTGGTCAATGCCTGGCAGGTATCAGTATCATGTCACCTCTATCAAACTAGCAGAGTGACTCCTAATGTTAATAAGATCTAAGCTGCACGCAAAGCAAATCCAAATCCAAACATTCTTAGATGTTTTTTGTTAAGGCATGACAGATAATTTACACAAATAAATAGCATGGAAAAAAAAAAAAAAAAAAAAAAAAAGTCCTTACAGAAATAAAGCAAAAGTTACTTATGACACATTGAAACATCAGTCTTAAAAAAAAATAGTCTGAAGGTGATTTTATTCATACCAAAAACATAAATGTTTTCTTTATTCTTCCTTATTCTTTTGTATATAGCAGCTCACTTTTTATTATTATTATTATTATTATTATTTTCCTCCACAATATAAAAGGCATAAAATGGGCTAGGGATGCACTGCTTATGGAAGTACTTATGTCAATTTGTGAGGGGTGTTTGATAACTTTGACAGAATAAATATCTAACCAGTTATCCTTGTTACTGCTTTGCCACTTCAACGTTATTTAGTTATTCAGCTCTTGCAATAAATGTTCTGAATTCCTGGTTGTGTTGTGTTAGTTCTTCAGCAGATGCCGCAGGGACTTTATTCGTGTTAATTTCTCTTTTCTTTTGCTGTTGGTTTGTTGGTTCATTTTTTTGTTTCATTCTGAATTTCCAGTTATTTTTCTCAGCATACCATGGTCCATTTGATTCATATATATATGTATATATAAGAATGGAATATACAAGAAGAAATGATAAATGCTGAGGGCCATATTCTGTCATTCCTATGGTAAGTAGGAGCTAATTTGAAATAAGTTCTTTGAGTAGTATAAAGTGTTACTTACTCACCACAAATGTGACAGAATCTAGCCCAGATTCATTAAGCATACTTAAACATATATAATAAACATACTGGCATGAGTCTTGTACAGCTATAGCATACAGAAAAGTTAGCAGTTACTACACCTCAGTCCTTTTTTTGAGAATATAAAAAAGTCTTATCAAAACATGGAAATATTTTCTTACAATAAAAAATTGTTGTATGGATATACAACAGTTTTTGTTGCAGTACAGTGGAGAAATAAAAAAAAAAAAAAAAAAAGAAAAAAGAAAAAGAAAGAAAGAAAGAAGGAAAGAAAGAAAGAAGAAACCAGAAACCCTGAAAAAGAAGTAACAACAAAAAGTAACCTATTTTTGAACATGCTGAGTTTCAAAGTAGAGGTAACACAGTACTCAGTTCAGAGCTCTGAGTACCATATTAAAAATAGAAATACAATAATTATTTACAAACCAAATAACACCAAATATTTAAATTATATGTGACTTTTTAAATAGACGTTTTTTATGTTTGTTTGTTGACTATTGTTACACAAAGGGCAGTTTCTGTTTCCTCATTCAATTTTCTCAATTCAAATGTGCTGCAATTCAACCTGTGCAGGAAGAGTATAAGCAAATATGATTTAAATTCATGGCAGGTTAAATTTTTCTTTTTTTCTTTTTTCTTTTTTCTTTTCCTTTTTTCTATTTTCTTTTTTCTTTTTTCTTTTTTCTTTTTTCTTTTTTCTTTCTTTTTATTTTTTTTTCTATAGTTCTAGATGTTAATATTTTTCATCCACAACAATTTTGCTCAATCAGTAATACTGTGTAGTGCTGTGTAAAACTCACACACACACAAATAATAATAATAATAATAATAAATATTGACAAATAAAAAAACAATCCCACTGCACAAAATGAGAAGGCAGCTGAACCTTATTTAAGGTTCAGCTATAAAACTTATTTATACTATCTCTGTATCTCTGAAGCTAAACATAACATAAAATTATTGGTAACATGGAATGATATGGACACCTTCCTCATGCCAGTTCTATTTTTTCTATTTAACTATGAAGATTGGGTACCACTTATTTATTATTATTATTTTTCCATTTGAAATGCCTAATAAAAGTTAAACCAAAGTTTTTGGTTTTTGTTTTTTTCCTTTTTTTTCAATTGTCCTTCATTTTTATTGTCATCAACTCTTTGTCCATATAGAAAATAGAAAACAGGTATGGATTAAGTTGTTTAGTTGCTTAATCTGTGCCAAACTCTTTCTAAATGTAGAGTAGTCAGGATGTTTTTCCCAAGGAACTGTCTGAAGGCAGACAGAAAGATACATGGAGCAGAATTAAGGAGGATGCATAAATACAAGTCAATTTTAACAGATAAAAAGATAATGATATTTACGTTACTCATCCAATGTGATGATTATCTTTTAGCAAGTTATAAATATGAATCATGATCAGAAAGAATTATTAAGACTTGAACTTGAAGAGTAGCCAAGTCTAATGAAGAAAATTAGGAAGTTTTGAATCTATAAATGACATAAAGAAGAAATGAATATCTGTCTAAGAGGAAAGTACTGCAGTGATGCAGACTGTCAAAGCTGACACAAGAAAGCAAAGAAATATAGAATAGAGGTGCACAACAGAGATAAGTTTAATCTTGGGAAGTTTTGAACAAGGGGTGGCACTAGTAGCTTTTCAAAATAGAAAGATGCAGTGAGAATTGTGGCACATGTCAATAGGTGAGACATGGGACCCATGGCATGATAAAAAAACATGTGTAGTGTCTGACTGCCTTAGGCAGTAGTATCTGATACCTCAAAAACAGGTTACAAACGTATTCCTAATGGCATGAGAGTACTTCAGTGGTATCATATCCAGATCAGACAGAACAACAAGTAGTCTGTGATGAGTCTAATTTGCTGTGACCACAAAAAATTTACCTGATTCAGACAATAATCTTTCTTGTGACATGTATTGTTGACCTAAAGTAAAATAAGCAGTAAGAGTTCTCTATAGGATATGTACTCATGTGTGCCAATTCAGATAGTGAAAGCAATTAAGCACTCACAACATCATCTCTAAATCCTCAGTTCTTTCCTGCTTAATACGCTAAACAAAATTGTGTTTCAAAACCTCGACTTTATTTAATTTATATGCTTGCTTTCTTCTGTGAAGAAAATCTTCAAAGTGGAAATGAATTCTAGAGCAGTACAGTTTGTTTTACTCTGTAGAAAATATGATATAATATCAACTAGAGCTGTGAATCCATTCAATATATCGTGGACAGTCAAGCTCTAAGTAAACTAATATTAGGTGTTTTATTATTATTTTTTAAAAAACTTTCACTGACGATCACATTAGTAGATACATCCATCAAATACAATTATCCCATATTCCAAAACATCCTTTCACTCTTTCTCTTATTCCAGAAAACACTCATTTGTGGATGCCTCCTTTGTAAAATTAAAGTCATTGTTAAATTAATTAATTTATTTTTATTTTTTTCCCCCACACATTGCCTGAGTGGATTGATTTACTTTGTCAGTTTGGCTTCTCTGAATAATATCTTATATAACACAGCCGTTCATATGATAAAGTTCTTCTGAGATCCCATTTTATATTTTATTTTCAACAAGTTGAGCACTATATGATCATAATAAAAAGAAACAGATTCTAACTTTCCAGGCTTATGTGAACCTATTATAAAGCAAAATGTCAGGCAATAACTAACCAAAATAGGAAATATCTTAGCATGCAGTGGACTAGCAAATGCTTGAGAAGAAGCAAATTTGTGATCTTCAGGTTTAAAAAACAAAATGTAGTTTATTCAGAAAGTGAAATTAATGCTATAAAATGCAGAAATATATGGTTATTTTGTTGTTGTTATTGCTGTTGTTGTTTTATATAGACACATGACTTCATTTGGGACTAACAGAACTTATGTGCTTGATATGTATCCTTATTCTGAAAAATACTGTGCAACTCTTTTCAGACACCGAGTGAATTTTATTTCTCTAAAACACAGCAGTATCCATCATCTTGTAGGAGAAGCTCAGCATTTCACAGGACTGGGTCCACAGTGAGAAGAGTATTACAGACATGCATGCCATATGTTAAGTTTTGAAGCATGAATGCTTTCTCTAATGGCAACGCCTCATAGCTCTACCTGCATCTTTAAGTTTATATTGTTACCGAATTGTCTGATAGTAAAAGTATGTTTTAAACTTCCAGAAAGAATCTCCATTTTAATTGTATATTACAAAAAGAAAGAACTGGAGGAAAGTAATGTCCCTCATCTTAAACACCATTTTTGTTTGTTTGTTTGTTTTGTTGTTGTTGTTTTGTTTTTTTTGACCACACCCACTTTTAAATCAACCTGTTGTGCCTAGGTATTGCAACACATTCTAATATTGCATGGCATGTAAATAGATACCTTAATTACTCATAATGATATGATTATATACACATATATATATTATATATATATATATACTTAAATATTATCAATCACATAATTACTCAGCATTATTTAATGGAATTTTGGGACTATGGATTTTGTTGTTTGATGTACTTTAAACTGTATGAAGCAGCATATTCTTAAGATTACCCTCACCAATGCTTTTGATTATTTATTCATTAAATAAAGTGCTTTCTTTTGCTTGTTATAATTCTGTTTGTACAACCATGTGATAATGTTAAAATGGGTAAGTACTGTACGGGAATTATAACTGTTTCTTCTCTTGTCTAAATATATACTTATAACAATATTTATTAGTGATCTGAGTTTTAAGAACGTGTCTTTTTATGTGTTTACTACCTCCTTACACATAATACAAACTTAAAGGAAAACTAAGATAACATTTCCTCATGTAACAGTGAATGCCCTTCACTGGCTTTTAAAAGCGTTTGCCTTTTTTCACAAGTGAAATTAGGATTAAATGTGTGCTTTGAATGTCCGCTAAAATAAATGCATAAGACAATACTTAGAGTTTTTCTTAGTATAGCTACTATAAGTGGACAAGCATTACACATTTTTTAAGAAAAGAAAAATTAAGCGTCAGATGGGGGAGGGGTAGGACCTGTACTCAGATAATAATGTATAGAAGGGCTCATTTAACAGATAAGTGAGAAATCTGGTACACTAAAGAGTGCTTTTTCATTTAACCGTCTAGTTTCATCTTTATATTGTAGAGAGGATCAGCTAGAATGTTTGCTTCTTTGAGGATCTCAAACATTTCTTATTGATGAAACTGAAAACCATTTTTGTTGACTCAGTTACAACAATGTGATTTTTATTTATTTATTTATTTATTTACTTTGGAAAGCTAAAATTTCGTTATTTTAAATGTGTAATTGTTTGAAGAAAACTCATCTTCTGTCTTCTTTACATTCAATACAATATTCCATAGACAGTTTCTGCTGTGCTACAGTGATATAAAATGGTAGATTGAACTTGAGGCAGTTGTGGATTCCTTGTGCCTACCCAAACTGAATGGTTATTTTAAGTCCTCTGGTAGCCTCTTAGGGAATGCAGGATAAACATTATTTCCACCAACTGCCTCCTAAGGCTCCCTCCTACAATTTTCTTTTTCTCAGATAGCTTGTGTTATATATATATATATATATATACCTGTACCACTTTCTTCCTAGGATATGACAGACTTTTTTATTATTATTATTTTTTCTATTACTTTTCAGGTAGAGAATTAAAGCGGGATATGTGAGGGCTTGTAGCTATGTATACATTTTTGACATATTGTCATATGGGTGCTAATTGAACAGAAAGCTGTTGACCCTCTTGTTTTCACAATGGAAAAGAGGAAAGAAAGTGAAGCTGAAAGACAGGGAAGGAAGGGGAAAGAAGATTGTATATACTGGGGAAGGAGTAAACTGTAATGAAAAGAGTAAGTTTGAATGTGATGAAGGAAATTTGAATGAAGGTCCTTAGTAATATGTCTTAAATTCTCATATCTCTTCAATATTGTAAAACACAGCCCTGCTTTGAATAGGTTTATGTACACACAGCCTGTTTAACACTGTTTGTGGAAAAAGTTGTATCCAGAGTTGTGGCAAGACTGTGCCATGATTCTGCTGCATTTCTTCTGTTTTGTATTCAAAGGCTTTCAGAGAAATTCTGATTTTATGTAACATGTATACACACCTCTCAAATGTGTATATTAAAAAAAATATGGCAATAACCTGCTACATGTATATAAAAAACAGAAACAAGTTATTTCCGTAACTGATATTAATGAACTCTGAGTATCAAACACTTATAAAATCATTAGTTGTAGATATCCAGTAAATGATCCGTAGGCCCAGATTTTGTTGTTGTTGTTGTTGTTGTTGTTGTTTTTTTAATACACAATATATTGCATTTCTAATGAACACTTCTGCCCTCAGAAGGGCATAGCTGATAAGGATATATAACTGTAATGACATAAAGTGATCAATGGATTTCTTTTCATATACAACGTGAAGAAAGCTCTGGGTTGTGAAAATATTTGTGCTTTCATCTGATATTTAAATTAATTCAAACTGAAATTAAAGAAATTTAGTCATGTGAAAACAAAAACCCAGTATCATATTAAGAGCAAAAATAGTTATTTATTTTCTTTTAATTGCCAGTCACTGTTTAATAATTGTGTAACAAGCATTATGTTCTTGTTAGTACTGGATTACATTTTTTTATTTTTTATTTATTTATTTTTTTTTTACAGAGAGTATTCTTCAGGTTTATAAATATTACCTTGTATTTTTTATATTACAGTTTTATAGTTTGGTTTCTTTTGGGGAGAGTAAGTTTGAATTCTGTTTACAATTTATGTACTTCTGATTTTTTTTTTAATAGCTTTTTTTCAGTATTATTATTTACCATAGGGAATGGCATAGGAATGTGCTTACTGTGCTTTTACTGCATGACCTTATACTCCTAGGACATTTAAGCTATCTTCAATAGGAAGTTACTACATTATTGATAGAGATCATGCATAATTACACACACCATGTGGTGTTAAACTTCCAGAAAAAAAAAAAAAAAAAAAAAAGGAAAGCAGCCAAAAAAATACAAAAAACACAATTGTTTCATTTACACTCGCACACAAACCCTGTATGGTGTTATGAAAGCAAAATGAACAATGGTTTATTCATTTAGCCAGAACTACAGGCTGAAGTTCACTTATTCTGCAATACACTGCTTGTTTCCTTATTTAGGAACCACATTGAATGAAATCATGAATGAATGATTGAATGATTGAATTCATGATTGATTCATGATTGATTCATGATTGAATGAAATCATGCTTCATGGTGGGTCTAAACCTAATTCTGAAATCTATTTGAAACATAAGGAGACTGTGCATATATGAGATGGGGGGAGGGAATACAATCTTAGGTACATCTCCACATCCTTATTTGCACAGTGCACTGTGGAGCAATCTTTAAAATAACCTCAAGTTCCCTAAATTGTAAACAGCTATGTTTAAAGATCTCCAGAAGGAAACCTTTTATTCCAAAGGTTAGAAACAGCAGATCTTGGCTTTATGGAGAATCAGGGAACAGAACCTATTGAAAACTTTGCAGCTAACAGATGTCCCTGGAGACTCTACCATGTCAAATTAACCTTCACTAGTACTGAAAATGTAGGAAAAAAAAAAAAAAAAAAAAAAAAAAAAAAAACAACAAATGAAAAAAAGTTTTGTTTTGTTTTGTTTTTTAAAGAGAAAAATGTGAAAGAGATTGAAACTCATATGTGCACCACAGCCCATGCTTAATATAAACAAATAAATACATAACCAGTAGAAAGAAACTTTGTAAAAGCACTAGGGAAAGATGATTTCAAGTATAAAACATAGTTGCAGGTAAACACATTGCTAATACTGCATTTTCTTTGGATGCCCTACTATGTATGGTTGAAATACCATGCTAAAGGCCAAACTCAATAAATTTATAGGCAATAATTCTACATAAATATACATGTAGTTAATAAATGGTTCCTGTATGTGAAGTACAGAGAAATTGAGTTTCCTTGCATTTTTAGAATATCAAATGCATGAATACTGTTTATAACAAGCTTGCAGTCACAGATTCTCAAATTCTTTAGTCCTGAACAATTGCTTAATTACTAATTGAACTACATTAGCATTGTGAGTAGACACGGATGATTTCAAAGGGACACTACTGATTTAATGAAGTCTCAGTCTGTACATTTTCAAAATTGCAGAAATTCTGTTTAGCTCCCAGTGATGTTTTGGGGTTTTTGAACCAATAAATCAACTAATTGCAAACCAAAAGAAGCATTAAAAAATGAAAACAAAACAAAGAAGAACATGAAATCTCATTTTTCAAGATACATGACTACCAAAATATTATTTTCTGACTAGTTTCTGATAGTCTCGTTGGCTTTACTATGGACAGGTTAGTGTTGAATCTACTGAATATATAAAGCTGTCATTTATGGCATTGTGATTGTGCTAGAACAAACATGAGAATAGGTCATGGACGCAGAGAAGCTATTCTGATTTTTATTTTATTTTATTTTATTTTATTTTGATAGCAATTGATCATATCCTGAGGTTGTGATTCTAGTATTTTGCCAAAATAAATAGTTGGCAGTTCTGTCTACAGAGGAATTTGCAATACTTTGTGTAACTGTATTTTTTATTCCTTAAGGTGTTTGTATTCTGCAAAGGTCCCCATATTAAAGACTCCCTTTGATTTCAGTGGGAGACAGATAAGCTCAAGCAGCAGTTTTCCTGTCAGCAGTAAAGGGGAATAATAATCTTAACTTAGAAAGATCAAGATTGTCTAATTTATAGCATGTAGCTGCAGATCTCCCAGACAGCACAGAATGTACGACATCACCACATCTTCCCATTGACCTCCATGAGTTTTAATGTATTTTTTTTAATTATTATTTACAGAATTAGGTTCTGTACATGTTCATAAGTTTTGCTGTGTCCAACAAGCTGCTCATGGACTTAGATAAATACTCATTTATTGAGATGGTCATTAGCTATAATCAATTAGATTCTTATCCTCGAAACAGAATGTCAAATCCTGAATTGCAAGTGAAGAGAGAAATCTTTTCCCTTTCTGAGACAGAGAATTGTGAGAGCTAAATCACAAGCCTACATGTGCTGTTGCATATTATCGAGCTTTATATAACACGCTAGTGGAGGATAAATACATTCTATATTGTCACTCACTGACTGTGTAAAGTCCGAGCACTTGATTTATCTGATCAGTTTGTTGTTGTTGTTTGGGGTTTTTGTTTGTTTGTTTGTTTTGTTTTTGACCAGAGAACCTTTGTTTTTATCTTTTAAACCCCAAAGTTGGTCTGTATTTACCTCCAGTTTTCTGCCATTTTACTAATTCTAAATATTCTAAATAACCAGGCAGTAACAGTGCAATTTAGATACAAATGTTAAATTCATGCATCATGATGCTAAAACTTGACAAATTTACAACATACTTTCTGCAGTGTTCTATTGTATGCAACCAATTTAACTAAATAGATACCATCCTGAAACAGATACCTATTTTTGATATCAATTCTGCCACTAAGCAGAAGTCTAACACACCTACCCAGCAAGTGTTCATGGACTCAGCTGGAATGACATGTCTACCTCATCTCTTTTTAATATGTCTCATGCAGTCATGAAAGATAGTGATCTCCAGGGAAGATGAAAATCAACACAGTTGAACTAAGATGTAGGTGGAGTGGAGAAATACGACACGAGATGCCCATATCCAGCCTAGAGCTTTCACAGAGCTTACCTTACAATAAAATATTTATCACTTCAGAAGGTTTTTTTGTTTGTTTGGTTGGTTTTTTTTTTTTTTTTTTTTTTTAATAGTCTAGGCAACTGTTGTTATCCTTCCCTGCATCATCCAATAAGTCCTCAGTTCATTTGCTCTCGCTTTAGATTTAGGGGTTTCCTATAGAAGTGCCATCTAAACAATCCTTTCTCAAATCCTTTGCACTACAGACAGAGATACTGGCATTGGTTGGCATTCCCACAGTGTCAGATACTACTACAGTACAGAAAGTAGAACTAGCACAATACAAGGGAGAGGTATATAGACTTCATGAACAATTTAGATTAAGTGAGTGCAACATGATAGTAAGACATCCAGAAGGAAACTGCTGACTGGTAATGAAATTTCTTGTGCTGCTCTAGAAACACCAGGTTGTTCCATGTAGCGATACCACTATCTGGTAAGCAGTGTTAGTCTGGTTAATCTGGTAGTCTGGTAAGCAGCATTAATCATCTTCCATTTTGAAAGGCTATTTTTCTTTACATCAGGACATTCACTATGGCATTTCTTACAGGAAAAGACTTTGAGCCTGAAGAAAAGCAAAAGCTACAGTTCAACACAACAGAGAGCAGAATTAAATCAAGTGCATACTTGACGGTGGGATTCTTTATTATTATTATTATTATTATTATTATTATTATTATTATTATTATTATTATTATTGTGTGTGCCAGAGAAAGAGCATGATGGAGTACTGTGTAGCAGTGGCTGTAATAATTGGTAATGAGGAACTTCAGAACAAATGACAGCATTCCTCAAAGAGAAGATAAACAGAAATTTTGAACACTTTAAGGAACAATCTGAATGCACTGGCTCATACTGGTCCTCAGAATATATATATATATATTTAATGAATTAGTAATAAAGGGACCAGAAAGAACCCTTTCAGAAATAATAATAATAATAATAAAAACTATTTCTGCTCTACTGCAAAATCTCTTAACTTATCTAGGATAAGTGACACATTTCAGCAAATCATAGCCCTCCTAATCCTGCAAGACATCCTCCTCTCTAAATCTTTGCAGTCTTGGTGGTAAGAGTGTTCCTTTCCATCTTTTATATGTTCACAGAATCACAGAATTTCTAGGTTGGAAGCGACCTCAAGATCATCGAGTCCAACCTCTGACCTAACACTAACAGTCCTCCACTAAACCATATCCTTAAGCTCTGCATCTAAATGTCTTTTAAAGACCTCCAGGGATGGTGACTCCACCACTTCCCTGGGCAGCCCGTTCCAATGTCTAACAATCCTTTCAGTAAAGAAGTTCTTCCTAACATCCAACCTAAAACTTGCCTGGCGTAACTTTAGCCCATCCCCCCTCATGCTGTCACCAAGCATGTGGGAGAACAGACCAACCCCCACCGCGCTACAGCCTCCTTTGAGGTACCTGTAGAGAGCGATAAGGTCGCCCCTGAGCCTCCTTTTCTCCAGGATGAACAAGCCCAGCTCCCTCAGCCGCTCCTCATAGGACTTGTTCTCCAGACCCCTCACCAGCTTCATCACCCTTCTCTGGACTCGCTCAAGCACCTCGATGTCCTTGTAGCGAGGGGCCCAAAACTGAACACAGTACTCGAGGTGCGGCCTCAGCAGAGCCGACTACAGGGGGACAATCACTTCCCTAGCCCTGCTGGCCACACTGCTTCTTATACAAGCCAGGATGCTGTTGGCCTTCTTGGCCACCTGAGCACACTGCTGGCTCATATTCAGCCAACTATCAACCATCACTCCCAGGTCCTTCTCCACCTGGCAGCTTTCCAACCATTCCTCTCCCAGTCTGTAGATCTGCTTGGGGTTGTTGTGCCCCAGGTGCAGGACCCAGCACTTGGCCTTGTTGAACTTCATGCAGTTGACCTCAGCCCATTGGTGCAGCCTATCCAGATCCTCCTGCAGAGCCTTCCTACTCTCGAGCAGATCGACACACGCATCTAACTTGGTATCATCTGCAAACTTACTGAGGGTGCACTCAATGCCCTCATCCAGATCTTCGATGAAGATATTAAAGAGGACTGGCCCCAGCACCGAGCCCTGGGGAATGCCACTAGTGATCGGCCTCCAACTGGATTTGACTCCATTCACCATGACTCTTTGGGCCCACCTATCCAGCCAGTTTCTAACCCAATGAAGCATACACCAGTCCAAGCCAAGAGCTGCCAGTTTCTTGAGGAGAATGCTGTGGGAGACGGTGTCAAAAGCCTTGCTGAAGTCAAGGTAGACCACATCCACAGTCTTTCCCTCATCCACCCAGTGTGTCACTTTGTCATAGAAGGAGATCAGGTTCATCAAGCAGGATCTGCCTTTCATAAACCCATGCTGACTGGGCCTGATCACCTGCTTGCCCTGCAAGTGCCGCGTGATGACTCTCAAGATAATCTGCTCCATGATCTTCCCTTGCACTGGGGACAAACTGACAGGCCTCCAGGTCTGCCCTCCGGCCCTTCTTGTAGATGGGCATCGTGTTTGCTAGCTGCCAGTAAACTGGGACCTCCTCCGATAGCCAGGACTGCTGATAAATGATGGAAAGCTACTTGGGCAGCTCCTCCGCCAGTTCACTCAGTACCCTCAGGTGGATCCCATCTGGCCCCATCGACTTGCGCACATCCAAGTGCCGTAGCAGGTCACCAACCATTTCTTTGTGGATAGTGAGGGCCACATTCTGCTCCCCATCCCCTTCCGCCAGCTCAGGGTACTGGGTATCCAGAGAACAACCGGTATTTTTGCTACAGACTGAGGCAAAGACGGCATTAAGCACCTCCGCTCTTTCCTCATCTTTTGTAACAAGGTTTCCCCCTGCATCCAGTAAAGGATGGAGATTTTCCTTAGTCCTTCGTTTTGCATTGATGTATTTGTAAAAAGATTTTTTGTTGTCTTTAACGGCAGTAGCCAGATTGAGCTCCAGATGAGCTTTGGCCTTTCTAATTTTGTCCCTGCACAGCCTTGTAACATCCTTATAGTCCTCCTCAGTGGCCTGCCCTTTTTTCCAAAAATTATAAACCCTCTTTTTTCTCCTAAGCTCAAGCTGCAACTCTCTGTTGAGCCAGGCCAGTCTTCGTCCACATTGGCTAGTCTTTGGGCACGTGGGGATAGACCACTCCTGCGCCGTTAAGATTTCCTTCTTGAAGAGCACCCAGCCTTCCTGGACTCCTTTGCCCTTCAGAACCGCCTCCCAAGGGACTCTACCAACCAGTGTCCTCAGCAGCACAAAGTCAGCCCTCTGGAAGTCCAATACAGCGGTTTTGCTGGTCCCCTTCCTGGCCTCGCCAAGAATAGAAAACTCCACCATTTTGTGGTCACTCTGCCCAAGACAACTTCCAACCACCACATCTCCCACCAGTCCTTCTCTGTTGTGAAGAGAAGGTCTAGTGGGGCACCACCCCTGGTAGGCTCACTAACCAGCTGCATCAGGAAGCTATCTTCCACGGTCCCCAGAAACCTCCTAGACTGTTTTCTCTGGGCTGTGTTGTGCTTGCAGAATATGTCAGGGAAGTTGAAGTCTCCCATGAGAACAAGCACCGACAATTTTGCAACTTCTGTCAGCTGCCTGTAGAACTCCTCATCTGTCTGCTCATCCTAGTTCGGCGGTCTATGACAGACCCCGACCAGGACACTAGCCTTGTTGGCCCCTCCGATCCTAACCCAAAGGGACTCGACCTTGTCATCCCCAGCCTCAAGTTCCACAACATCAAAAGATTCTCTAACATAGAGAGCCACTCCACCACCCCTTCTATGCTGCCTGTCCTTTCTGAAAAGCTTATAGCCAGTCATTGCAGCACTCCAGTCATGAGAGTGGTCCCACCACGTCTCCGTGATGGCAACCAAGTCATAGCCTGCCTGCTGCATGATGGCTTCCAGCTCCTCTTGTTTGTTACCCATGCTGTGTGCATTAGTGTAAACGCACTTCAGCTGGGCCATTGCCTTATCCCCCGGCCTTGCCATTGTTCCCCCTGGCACAGCTCCAGCAAGTCTTGTTTCAACCTCATCCCCCATCATACCTAGTTTAAAGCCCTCTCAATGAGCCCTGCCAGCTCCTGGCCCAGGATCCTTTTTCCCCTTAGAGTCAGGGACCCATCTGCAGCCATCAGGCCGGGTGTCGAGTAAAGTGCCCCATGGCCAAAATCCCAAGATTTCTGTGCTGGCACCAGCCCCTGAGCCACTTGTTTATCAGGTGGGCTTTTCGTGTCCTGTCAGTACCTCTCCCTGCCACTGTAGGGATAGACGAAAACACCACCTGTACTCCCGCTCCCTCCACTGATTGCCCCAGCCCCCTTAAGTCCCTTTTAGTGTTCAGGCAGCACAGATCATACACAAAATTCATGTTCTGCAAAACAAAGCATACCTCAAAAATAGCTTTCCCCTGCTTTAACACTTCCTGGAGATCAGTCTGACACAAGCACAGGCAGTACTTTCTATTCTGATAGGAATAACATGCTTTACAAGGGTGTCACAGGGTGTATACTTGTAGATGATTGTGCCAAACTGCTGCTTTCTGAGGATTTTTGAAAGGAGGAGAAAGAAGCCAAGGCAGGATGGGATGAATGATGTGACTGTAATGAAAGGAAAAGAGAAAATGGGAGAGAACAGAAAACTGTTATGCTTTACTTTTTTTTATTTTTATTTTTTTTTATTTTTATGTGCAGTAGCCAAAGTCAGGATAAATAACTTCTCTAAGAATACTTCTCTCTAATGTCTGAGACTATTATGCATGAAGAAGTCTTAGTAGTACTAGACCTTGCATATGTTGGTACAGATGTTGTTAGCTTTTCCCAGAAATAATGAGTACATGTAGGAAAATATTTCCAAAGAAGAAGGACAGTGCAGTCCACTTTTTGGCTTTCATGGATCCAGCATATGGTCTGATGTGTACTACTCTGTACTTCTCTAAGTCAGTCACTCAATTTCTCACAAAACCTGTGTTGTTTGCTAAGGTGTTTGTATATCAATATAATTCAAATATCAGAATAGCCATGCATGATTGCATACTAAGTAAAAGCAGAAACCAACTATTACTTCAGGGGCTTGATTTTGAACAGTCTTGATTTGTACTCACAGCCCTAACAAAACTTAAATAATAGGCATGTAGCCAAAGAATGTATTTTGTGAATACACCTAGAAGTGGGATGTTAATATTAATATATGTGAGATGGCTGAATTACAGATTTGATGGAGACAGTTTTGATATTTTATGTCTGAATTTCTAACTGGAGATGCATTCTGCATATAGATATATTTTTGTCTGTGTGCATGTGAATGTTGGGAAGGAGCAGTTGTTACATCTCTGACACGTACTAGAATATCTACAACCCTGTAGAATATTTACTTTTAGTTAGATAAATCACACTTATTGTGACCATTGTAACCATTATTCAGGAAGAACCATAGAATATCCGGAGTTGGAAGGAATCCACAAGGATCACTGAGTCCACCTCCTGGTTCCACACAGGTCTACCCAAAAATTCAGACCATATGACTGACAGCATAGTCCTAACTTTTCTTAAACTCTGACAGGCTTGGTGCTGTGACTACATCGCTGGAGAGACTGCTCCAGTGCGCGACCACCCTCTTGGTGAAGAACCTTTTCCTGATGTCCAACCTGAACCTCCCCTGTCACAGTTAGACTCCATTTCCTTGAGTCCTATCACTAGTCACCAGAGAGAAGAGATTGGCACCTGCCCCTCCACTCCCCCTCGTGAGGAAGCTGTAGACCGTGATGAGGTCTCCCCTCAGTCTCCTCTTTTCCAGGCTGAACAGAGCAAGTGACCTTAGATGCTCCTCGCATTTAGTCCCCTCTAAGCCCTTCACCATCTTTGTAGCCCTTCTCTGGACACTCTCCAATAGTTTCACATCCTTTTTGTACTGTGGTGCCCAGAACTGCACACAGTGTTCGAGGTGAGGCCACTCCAGGGCAGAGTAGAGAGGGACAATCACTTCTCTCAAGTGACTAGCGATGTCATGCTTGATGCACCCCTGGATATGGTTGCCCCCCCTGACTGCCAGGGCACACTGCTGTCTCATATTCAACTTGCTATCAGCCAAAACCCCTAGATCACTCTCTGCGGGGCTGCTCTCCAGCATCTCATCACCCAGTCTGTATGTTGCCCTGTCCCAGGTGCACTTGCTCTTGTTAAACTTCACGTGGTTGATGATTGCCTAGCTCTCCAATCTGTCCAGATCACTCTGCAAGGCCTTTCCACCCTCAACAGTGTCAACAACTCCTCCAAGTTTATTATCATCAACAAATTTACTCAAAAAATCTTCTAGTCCTACATCCAAATCATTTATGAAAACATAGAAAAAAAAAAAACTGGCCCTAAAATGGAGTCGTGGAGGACAGCACTGGTGACTGGTTGCCAGCCTGTTGTAATCCCATTTACCATAACCCTTTGAGCCTTACCCATCAGCCAATTGTTCACCCATTGTATGATGTTTCTGCCTAGCTGTATACTGGACTTTTTGTCCAGTAGGATCTTATGAGAAACTGTATCGAAAGCTTTACTGAAATCCAAAAATATTGCATCAACTGGCTTCCCTTGATTGACAAGATGGGTGATCTTATCATAAAAGTAAATCAAATTTGTTAAACAGGACCTAAGAGTCGCGAACCCATGTTGGCTGGGACCAATGACTGCATTTTCCCTCAGGTGCATTTCAGTAACTCCCAAGATAATTTTCTCCATAATCTTACCAGACACTGACATGAGAATGACAAGCCTGTAGTTACCAGCATCTTCTTTCTTGCTGTGGTGGTTTTACTGTGCTAGGCAGCTGAACACCACAACTGCTCTCTCACTCCCCCTCCTCAGATGAGGAGGGGAAGAAATAAAGGAAAGAACAACTCACAGGTTGAGAAAAGGAAAATTTAATTAAAGAGAAAATAGTTATTAAGGAAATATTATTAATTAAACCATTTAACTAAAAGGGAAAGAGGAAGAGGGAGGGGGGAAAGGGAATAACAAAACAAAACAAGTAAAGGCTATGTGGAAGTGCATAGAAAGAAATTACTCTTCCCACAAATGAGAGATGCTTGACCACGTCCTTGAAGCAGGGCCTCAACACACGTAGCTGGTGTTTAGGAGGAGGACAGACATTTTTACAATGAGAACCCCCTCCCCTCTTCTTCCTTTTTCCACCTTTTATTGCTGAGTGTGACATCATATGGTATGGAATAGTCCTTTGGTTGGTTTAAGTCAGCTGCCCTGGTGATGTTTCTTTCTCACTTTTTTGCCCACCGCCTAGGAGCGTTAGAGAAAGTCCTGATGCTGTGCCAGCACTTCTCAGCAGCAGACACAACACCAGTGTGATACCACTGCTGTTCTAGCTAGAAGAGCAGAGCATAGCACTGTATGGGCTGCTGCAGGGAAAGTTAACATCCTAGCCAGTCTCAGTACACTTGCTATTCTCAAACTTGGCACAACATTTGCCACTTTCCAGTTAACTGGGACCTCTCTAGATTCCCAAGACCATTGAAAAATAATTGAGAGAAGTGCCACAAGAGTCAGCCAGCTCTCTAAGCACCTTGGGATGAATCTCATTCAGACCCATGGACTTGTATGGATCCAAGTGTAGCAGCAAATCCCATACACATTCAGGGTCAGTTGGGAGTTTATCATTCCCACCGCCATGGTCCTCCATCTCAGGGCACCCAGGGTCCCAAAGCCCATTATCTGTGTTGAAGACATAGGCAAAGAAGGCATTAAACAAGAAAATAATGTGGGGTTGTTCTTTATTCTTCTGATTTTTAGTCTTATGGATGAAAAGAAGTTACTTTTGCAGTGAACCTTAATTCTGCAGTAGTTTTTTGTGTGTGGATGCACCATCCTGAAAACAAAACAAAACAAAACAAACAAACAAACAAAAAAAAACACTTTGGAAGCTCTGTCTCAAACTTTTTATTGTCAGTTGGAATTAAGTTTTGTTGTTGTTGTTGTTGTTGTTGTTGTTTTCTTTCTTGTCAGTATTCTAGGACAGGAAAGAGCATAAAGAACAGAAAGTCCTCTCTGTCTAAAATATTCTTCCTTAGTTTTAATTTTCATGGAATTTATTCCTTATCTGTTTTACAGAAGAGAGTAAAAGAGGGCTCCTAACTTCAAATTAGGCTATAAAAATTCATTAATGGTATAAGACAGCACTTTTTTCCTCCATGTCTATTACATAATTTTAATTTGTCATCGGCATTTAAACATTTGACATTTGACATACGGAAAAATTCTTCAGGGTGGCTGTGTTGTCTTCTTCCGGACTGAAGTTTATATTTCTGGTTAAAATCTATAAAACAGGGAGTGAAGAGAGCTTCCCCATGATTTAGGTGATGGCACTATTAAATCACATACTGCTTCCACTATATATATATTTTTTTCTTTTGCAATATTTTATATTTCAAGTTTTCTTCCTGTTATCTTTTTAATTTTTAAATTACCCACCCAACTTATTTTCAACAAGATTCCCATGTGTTTAGCTTCATTGACTACAGATAATTTAGAACCCAAAAATATATATGAGTAATTCAACTCAAATTATTTCTTACGATTAATGTTGTCTATAATGTACCTGTCTTGTATTAACAATCTCCTCCTCATCTACATTTATTAGCTCCCGTTTAAGTCCTTGTCTTTTAAGTCTTCTTTAAGGAAGCAGGCATATAACTCAATTCAGTTTATTAATTTGACTTAAGTAGTATATGGGGTCAGGTAGGTTCATGTTGTTTATTACACTTGGCTGGTTCTTTTGTAAGTTAATATATTGCTTCCAGTTCTTTCCTTGAATATGGCTGCCTTAACAGTTTACATGTGTGCCTCAGATTTTATCATCAGATCTTCTACCTTTTTGTCCAGAATGTTAGTGCTAATAATGCCCAGTGTGAGACTATTTCTAGCCTGTCCATTTTTTTTCCTACTCTGAGGGTAAAAAATCTCCTATCTCCTAAATACCACTTTACTCATGGTAGCCTTTAAACCTCATCCTTGTTATAAGTGTCCTTAAAGGCTTCATAAAATGTCCCTCACAAAAATGATGTCTTGAAACCCTGAAGGAACTTTAGCTTGTCTTTATTATTTTGTTGGCATGGATGGAAATATTTGTCTCACTTTGTACTCTCTATGAAACTTAAAGTGAGTTAAGAGAAGAAAGAAAGAAAGAGCTTCCTGAAGCATAAAATAAACTTTAACTCCTTACTCCAACAGAGTCCACATCATCTTTCAGGCTTTTTCACCTTTGGAAAAATGTGGTTACAAAAACAAAACTAAATTGTATCCTCTGTATTCTACTCCTATTAAATATTGCTATTATACAGTCAGTTGCTCATAAGTAATGAACAAAATGTTTGTAAATAACGTTTCCTTTCTTTTCCCCTCCATCCTCATAGAATCAAAACCAGCAGTGAGTGAAAGAACTTCCAAATGTACCTATTTCAAATGAATTGAAACCCTTCCTCTAAGGATACAACAAATCTTTTTTTTTTTTTTTTTTTTTTTTTTCTCTAAGGATTTATCATTTAAAAATTCTCAGTATATATTTGTTTATTTCTAATTTTAGAAAAATATGGTCAAAGGAAATTTACAGCACAAATAGCATGTGCTGCAGGGAAAGTGTACTGCTAAATGCAGAGTAACACAGGTCATCCTGCATGGGTTTAACATACATTTTTGATGCTTGATCTTTGCCAAGAAAAAGTTGGAGCTTAATCATTTAATGGAACATCTGTGTAGACATGAACAAAGGTCTAGCTGATGCTGCTTTGGGGCATTTTAACTGACTCTTCTTTCCAAAACAAAATTTTCTAAGTTTCTGTTTTAGAGCAAGGATTAAGTTTTGAGAGACAGAACAATATAATTGTTCAAAAGTCACAGTCATAGTACTATTTATGCCATTCATTCATGTATATATATACTATTTATAGTGCAGAAAACTTAACACAAATGCATTCTGTGTACATTTCAGATAGTATACACTTCAGATATCAACTTCAATGGCTTATTTTTCCTCCATAAACCAAGTAAACTTGTACTGTTGGAAAATTAAACAATTGCTTCATGAGGAACGGAGTTATTGAAAATTTCTGTATCCACTATAACAGACCTATGGAACAAGAGACAGCACATACGGAAAAAAAAAAAAAAAAAAAAAACTGCTGACTGACTATGCTAAAGACTTGACAGATCAGCCAGCTTTATATTACATAAAGACAAGTTCTTTGCCTCAAACAGAGATGGGAGGAGTACTTCCAATTTAAATAAGTTTATTTATAAACTAATATTTAATATATTTTACAGATCTTAATAGACTTATTGAGTGAACTGAAGATGCTCTTTTCTTACGATCATAATGTTTTGATTTTAATATTCTCAAAGACAAGGCAGGTTCTCTGTACACTTAAAAAATAAATTCAAATGTCTCATTGAATCATTTTGCCGATTCTCTCATTGCCTGCATATAACAAAAAAAATCTGACTCATTTGAGTTTCATTTTTCAAAGCAGTTTTTAAAACTCTGATGATAGATTAAGTGTCATGCATGGTGTTTCTAGAGGTGTGATTTGTGTTTTGCTGGGCGAGAGTGCTATGTGTTTATGCTTATTGACAATTTAGGTAATCTTATATATATTTTTTTTCCTGTTTGCTGAATATTTTCCAGTAACTGAAGGTTTCTCTAGGGCTTCTGGCATGTAGTTTTTTATCTTTACTCTACTGGGAAAACATTTCCAAATAGCTTCCTGTTTGTTTTGCCATGATGCCATGTGCCATGATAGGTTTTTTTTTTTTTTTTTTTTTTTTTTTTTTCCTTTTTTTCCCCTTTAAATAGTGAATAACTTATTTATTTTTAAATTGCCTTATTTCTGAAAATACTTTTACTTTGATTACAACTGTCTGCTCTTTTGGAGAGAAGCAGATTCACAGAAAAACATAGAGTATAACTGAAAAACTAAACATTGTGCATTTCTACAATGATGTAAACAGATTGTTTATTTTCTGAGAGAAAAATCAGAGGAAACTTCCATTGCTTAGTGAGGGTCTAACTGCTAGATTTATTATAGAGGAAATATACTTAAAGCACTCCAGCATTTAATGGATATTCTGTCTCAAAATCAGATTTACTTCATAGAATCATAGAATGATTTGGATTGGAAAGAACCTTAAAGTTCATCCAAACCGCCTTCCATGGACAGGGATATCTTTCAGTAGACCAGGTTGGCCAAAGTCCCATCCAAACTGGCCTTGAACACTTCCAGGTATGAGGCATCCATAATTCCTCTGGGGAGACTGTTCAAGTGTATTACCACAATCTGAGTAATTCTTCCTAATGTCTAATCTAAATCTGCCCTCATTTTTGTTTAAAGCCATCACCCCTTGTCCTATCACTACACTCCCTGATAAAGAGTTCTTCCCTATCTTTCTTCTAAAAACCCTTTAGGTATTAAAGGAGTGCTTGTGGTGGTTTTACACTGCTGGGCAGCTGAACTCCACCATAGCCACTCTCTCACTCCCCCTTCTGAAAGGAAAAAGAGAAAATACAATGGAAAGGACTCAAGGGTTGAAATAAGGACAAGGAGATGTCTTGACAATTATCAAGACAAGCAAAACAGACATATCATAGGGAGATTAATATAATTACACTCACTAGCAGAGTGGAACTCTAAGAAACTAAAAGCAAACTAAAAACATCTTCCCCACCTAACCTCTTCTGTGTCCTCATCCCAAGTGGTGCAGGGGACCAGGAAATGGGGGTTGCCCATAATGCTGTATCTATTTCACTCTCTTCCCTTGCTCTGGTATGGGATTCCTTCCCATTAGATGCCATACTTCCTGAACTGATTCTACGTGGGCTTCCTACAGGGAGCAGTTCAAGAACTGCTCTAAATATGGGTCTGTACCATGGGGTCCATCCTTCAGGGTCAAACTGCTCCAACATGAGTCCTCTATGGGCAGCAGCTCCCACCACTTCACTTGCTTCTGTGTGGGTTCCTCTCCACAGACTGCAGTTCTGCTTCTGCACGCAGTCCTCTATGTGCTGCTACGTGGACATATGCTCCACTCTGGTCTTCTCCACAGGCTGCAGGTGAACTTCTGCTCTGGTTCATGGAGCACATCCTCTCCCACCTTTTTCACTGACCTTGGTGTCTGTAGGGCCGTTTCTGACTCTTCTCTTCTAGCTGTTGTTGTGCAGCATTTTTTTCCTTTTCTTAAATATGCTGTAACAGATGTACAAAGAACATCTGGAGATGAAGCTTGCAAAAGAGATAAAGGATAATAAGAAGTTTTGTTTATGTTTTTTTTTTGCTTTGTTTTGTTTTGTTTTAATTGTGGAAACAATAAAAGGAAGACTAGAGATAATGTGGGTCCCCTGCTGAACAAGGGGGATGTCCTGGTAACGGGGGACGCTGAGAAGGTGGAGATACTGAATGCCTTCTTTGCTTCGGCCTTTGCTTCAAAGACTCCCCTGGGACTACTGGACCCTGGAGCGAGGAGAAAGAGTATGGGAAATGGAGATCTACCCCCTAGTTGACAAGGGAGTGGTTTGGGAGTGTCTGAGAGGGATCAACACACACAAATCCATGGGCCCCAATGGGATGCATGCACGTGTGCTGAGAGAGTTAGTAGAGGTGATCACCGAACTGCTCTCTATCATCTTTGAAAGGTCTTGGAGAACAGGAAAGGTGCCTGAAGACTGGAGGATAGCCAATGTCACTCTGGTCTTCAAGAAGGACAAGAAGGAGGATCTGGGAAACTACAAGTCAGTCAGTCTCACTTTTGTCCCGGGAAAGGTGTTGATGCAGAGAGAGGGTGGTGAGTGGAGGTGCAGAGTCTGGCTGGAGACCTGTGACTAACAGTGTCCCCCAGGGGTCAGTGCTGTGTCTGGTCTTGTTCAACATCTTCAGTGATGACCTTGATGAAGGAATGGTGTCCACCCTCAGCAAGTATGCTGATGATACAAAGGAGGGAGGAGTGGCTGACATGCCAGAAAGCTGTGCTGCCATTCAGTGAGACCTGGACAGGCAGGAGAGATGAGCAGGAAGAAACCAAATGAAGTTTAACAAGAGGAAGTGTAGAGTCCTGCACCTGGGAAGGAACAACCTCATGTATCTGTACAGGCTGGAGGATGACCTGCTGGAGAGGAGCTCTGCAGAGAATGAACTTGGGGTCCTAGTGGATGACAGGTTGACTATGAGCCAGCAGTGTGCCCTGGTGGCCAAGAAGGCCAATGGGATCTTGGCGTGCATGAAACAGAACATGGCCAGTGGGTCAAGGGAGGTGATCCTCCCCCTCTACTCTGCCTTGGTCAGGCCTCACCTGGAGTACTGTGTCCAATTCTGGGCTCCCTGGTACAAAAAAGACAGGGATCTCCCGGAAAGAATCCAGCGGAGGGCTGTATCAAAGATGATACAGGGCCTGGAGCATCTTTCCTATGAGGAAAGACTGAGAGACCTGCATCTATTCAGCCTTGAGAAGAGAAGACTGAGAGGGGATTTTATAAATGTTTACAAATATCTTAAGTGTGGGAGACAGAGGGATTTGGCAAACCTATTTTCAATAGTTTGTGGGGAAAGGGCACGGGGAGCACAAAATGGAGCACAGGAAGTTCCGCATCAATAAGTGAAAGAACTTCTTCACAGTGAGAGTGACAGAGCACTGGAACAGGTTGCCCAGGGAGGCTATGGAGTCTCCTTCTCTAGAGATATTCAACGCTCGTCTGGATGCCTACTTGGGCAATCTGCTCTAGAGAACCTGCTTTGGCGGGGGGGTTGGACTTGATGATCTCTTGAGGTTCCTTCCAACCCCCACAATTCTGTGATTCTGTGATTCTGTGATTGCTTATTGGTTCAGCTCTGGCCAGTGACGGGTCCTTTTTGGAGCCAGCTGGTACTTGCTCTGATCTGACATGGGACAGGTTCTGTATTCTTCTCACAGAGGCCATCCCTGCAGCCTTCCACTACCAAAACTTTGCCATGTAAACCCAATACACTGCTATAAGGTCTCCCCAGAGCCTTTTGTTCTCTAGGTGGAGCAACCACAGCATGTCTTCACAGCACACCTACTTCAGCCCTTATTGAAAGTACTCATACATCTGTCATACAAAGTAAACTGCCCTGTGTCCATATACTGTGGACACTGGGAGCACAGCTCCAGCAGTTTCACTGCCACTGGTCCTCATTGCTTTCTAGTGCAGACACAGCTAAAGCTTATGTCTTCTTTGCTTTCTCCTTTTGTATCTGTCATGAGCCAACTTCAGTCTCTAGGCCTAGTCATAGCAATTTACACATCCACTCATCTTTCATGAACTACCATCACATCTTAAAGCTGTTCTTTGGCAGACTAGTTTAAGAGAGAAATAGAATGTTTTTAATTATTTCCAATAATTTTACTTATCATAAAATAAAATTAAAAAAAGGACAAACAAAATAAACAAACAAACAAACAAACAAAAAACAGGATCTGTACTTCCACAAGTTTTTTTTTAGTGTGACAGCATGGTAACTTTTACATGTTTGGATCCAGAATCTGTAACCCAAAGATCAGATGAGACTGTGAAAGAAGATCCAGACCAGCTCTCTATATATGGTGTGCTGGGTCTGACCAACAATCAAAGGTACTAGGTACCTTCTCACTGCCCATCCCTCTAAGTGGGAAAAGGAAAAAAAATATGAAGAACAGAAGTGATAAAATATGTGAGTTAAGATAACAATATGGAGATCACTGACTAGTGGGTTTACGTGGCAAGATTTTGGTAGCAGAGGGCCATAGGGGTGGCTTCTGTGAGAAGAATCCATAATCTGTCCGGTGTTTGGTAAGGGCCTCACTGCTGACCAGAGCTGAGCCAATAAGTGATGTTGTTTTGTGCCTCTGTGAGAGCATATTTAAGACAGGGAAAACAAAACAACAACAACAACAAAAAAACACTGTGCTGCCACACAGCAGCTGGGAGAGTGAGAGGAGTGAGAAACAGCCTTGCAGACGCTAAAGTCAGTGAAGAAGGAGGGGGAGAGGTGCTCCAGGCACCAGAGCAGAAGTCCCCTGTAGCCTGTGGTGAGGACCATGATGAAGCAGACTGTCCTCCTGCAACCCATGGAGTACCATGGTGGAGCAGGGTTCCATGCTGCAGGCCGTGGAGGAGACCACGGTGGAGCAGGTGGACCTACACCGACAGAGGCTGCAGCCTGGGGAAGACCCCTGCTAGAGCAGATTCTGGGCCGGACCTGTAGGCCGTGGAGAGGAGCCCACGCAGGAGCAGGTGACCTGGCAGGAGCTGCTGCCCGTGGGGGACCCAGGCTGGAGAAGTTTTCTCCTGGGGGATGGACCCCATGGTATAGACCCATATCTGGAGCAGTTCTTGAAGAGCTGCTGCCTGTGGGAAGCCCACGCTGGATCAGTTCATCAAGGACTGTATCCCGTGGGAGGGACCCCACAGCACAGGGGATGAGAGTGACGGAGAAAGAGCGGCGGCAAAGAAGCGCTGTAGACTGACCATAATCCCCATTCTCCCGTTCCCCTGAGCCTCTCAGGGGGAGGAGGTGGAAGAGGGTTGTTTGGGGGAAGGTGCTTTTAGTTTCTTTCCTTTGTTTCTCACTTCTCTAGCTTGTTAATAATAGTTAATAAATCTTACTATTTCTGTACACTGAGTCTGTTTTTCCCGTCACGATAATTACTGTGTGATCCCCCTGTCCTTATCTCAACCCTTGATCCCTTTTCATCATATTTTCTCCCTGCTCCTCTTTGAGGAGGGGGAGTGAGAGAGCGGTTGTGGTGGAGCTTGGCCACCCATCTGAGTAAAATCACCACTCTTACTTGGTACTTTCTTGGACAAAACAGACTTGGCCTGGGGAAATTTATTGTGATTAGTATATATTTGTATATATGTAAAAGACTGATCTGGTATTAGGAAAACAAAACAAACAAAAAAAACCCACCAACACTAAAACATGGGAAACACACCTTTCTCAGGCTTGACTTTACTTTGGACTCCTCTCTTCCCTCTTACTATTGCCAGAAGTAACACAGTCCTATCTGTGAGGCACCAAATGTCACAAGGGGCTGCTGCAGTGAGCACATATCTGTTTCTCTCTGCCACTCCACCCTCCTCACAGTCTTTCTGTGTTCCATGTGCTCACTTTTTTAATAGAATCACAGAATCATTAAGGTTGGGAAAGACCTCCAAGTTCATCTGGCCCATCCCCCTATCACCAGTATCACCCATTAAATCACGTCCCTAAGTATGACATCCAACATTTCCTTAAACACCCCAGGGATGGTGACTCTACCACATCCCTGGGAAGGTTGTTCCAATGCCTAACAACTCTTTCTGAGGAGAAGTATCTTCTAATTTGTAATCTGAACCTCCCCTCGTACAACTCGAGGCCATTCCCTCTAGTTCTATCACTATTTATCTATGGCAAGAGGCTGACCCCCAGTCTCCTCTGACCCTCCTCTTCTCCAGACTAAACAACCCCAGCTACCTCAGCTGCTCCCCATAGGACTTGTGTTCCAGGCCTTTCACCAGCTTTGTAGACCTTCTCTGAACATACTCCAGGGCCTCAATGTCTTTCTTGCACTGAAAGGCCCAAAACTGAACACAGTACTTGAGGTGCAACCTCACCAGAGCTGAGAACAGAGGTCTGATCACCTCCCTGGTCACGCTGGCTATGCTATTCCTGATAAAAGTCAGGATACCATTTTGTTTCCTTCTCCTCTGCCTGTGTGGCACTTTGCCCCTCCTTAAATAAATTTTCCCCAAGGTGCCGTCATCTTGGCTGCCAGGCTCATCTGTGCCCTGCAGTGGAGCTGTTGGAGTCATCTGGAACTGACTACACAAGTGTCGCGTTAAGGGGTGTAGCTGATTAATTGTTATGGGTCCTGTCGAATTCTGGGTACTGAACTATTACAGTCATGGATTCACCAACAACGTAGCATGCCCTTATTCTAGTTGAATTCAATGAGAAATATCATGGCATAGGCACACTGCAATTAAGTGAAATTTATTACAGCAACAGGTACACAAGTTCTTTTGATTGCTGGTGATAAATTCACTGTCTGCAAAAGCAATCTAACATGTATGAAATGCACAGGTACACAGCCTGGCTATTAACATGTTAAAAGGCACAAAGACTCTAGAGATTTCTAAGCTTCAGTGGAGGCAGCTGGTATAACCAAGTGTTCAAATCTTACCCCATGACATCCCAATGTGGGGGAAGAGAGGCTCAGGCCATTGACTGACCCCAGAAGTCAGAAGGCATCCTTCATGAGGCATCGCCTTTCTCTGAAGCCAATTTATATTATCCATCTTTTAGGTGGTTATGATTAATAAAAAGTTTTCTCGTTTTTGTTTAAAGGTATAGGCTCCAAGAAATTCAGAGCATGTGCTCAGTGAAGGGTGGTCACACCTTGGAGGTGGGTAGCTTTTTGATGAAGGTGTGTTTTGGTATTATAATGATATAATGAGCAAAAGTTCATTAGAGTACAGCATTTTGTCAAAAACATGACTGATCATTAGCTCAGGGTAGCAAATGTGCAGCTTATCAGTCTTGGTGTGCACAAGAACAGAGTCTCCCTCTTGTCACAGAGCCTAGCCGCAGTATCTCCAATCCACTCTACACTCCGTACTGTTCCTTAGAGTCAGCACACCTGGTTTCCCTAGTGCAATAGCATCTAAGGTTGGAAGCCTAGGGAATGCTCAGGTAATGCAGCTACACCCTATCCTGAAATCTTCTTCAGTGCTGTACATTTTCTTTAAAATGTGAATATTAGTTTAATTTTCTGAGTTACTTTGGGCAATTATTCCACAACAGGGTAGCCCTGGCCTCTCCCTGGAGAGACTACCCTGCAAGCCCTCTGCTGCTAACACCTGGACACCTGCACATGATGCAGTGTAGGAACAGGGAACTATATGCACCAAAAAAGAGAAACATGAATTATATGTCTCTATTTCAAGAACACATTTCACTCTTCTTTCTATCCTTTCATCTTTGGCAGGAATGGAGTTAAAACTAAAGCATGTGTTCAGACATATTGCTGAAAGACAGAGAAGCTAGGGAGTGCCATATTTGGCATTGATTAGAACGTATTGTTGGTAAACAGTGTTTGTGACCTGAACTGACACTCCCTGCAGGAAATCATTAGGATAGACTATCTCAGAGGGACGTACGGTCTGGGTACAAACAGCCATGCTGTATTAAACTGAAATAACTTAATGAGACTATAGGGTGAATCAAGAAATCTCATTTTTCTCCCTTCTGAGATTTCTTGTAAAAAATTCTCTAACAGAAAATTGTAACATAGCAGTGCATAACAGGGAGCTTTGAACATCTTTTTAAATAGGAAACTTTTTTAACTTTATATGAAATAGATCCATGAATAGAACCATGGATCACCATTGTTAGGTTGAAAGCAGTATCAGCATTTCTATGTTGCAGTAACCCTGACCGTAACTTTGTTGGGAAAAGAAACTGTAAGACTTCTTGCAGCAGCAATCATGCAGAGACTCTGCAGGAAAACTTCTGGACTTACTCCAGTCATTGCACATTTGGAAAGAGCTTCACACAAATATATTTTGTGCATGAATAGTGTGTAGGAATAGGTTTCTGGACCAACTGGTGTGTAGCTAATTTTAAAAAGTCAGTTTACCATAACAATTATTTTATGGGCTGTAGAGCAGATCTCATTAAAGTGGGAAGTGAATAATAAAGGAGAACCAAACACATTAATGTCTAACACTGCCTGTTCTTAACAGGAACATTACAAATGGTAATGAGGACACTGTCCCATCTTTGTGGGGGACAGAAATAAATATGGTAAAAACAGAAAAAGTATTGTATTCTTATGCACAATACTTTGATATTATTTCCTCTGTACTTTTATTCCAGAATATTACATAGGAGCATTTTCTGTACTCAGAGGCCTTTGATTAGTCATCTTATTTTTTTTTCTTGTTATCACATTATTTTTTTTTTCCAAGTTACCCATAGTTTTGTCTGTTCTGGAGTTTAGAGAATGATCATTTTATTATCATTATTATTTATTCTCTTGTCTATTTTATATTTTGGTGGTGCTCATTTTGTTTGCTTGATTATTTGTTTTCCAATAAGTCTCAAAATATCTGGGTTCATCTAGATGTGTAAAACAAGTGAATGCGTATGTATGTTGATACATTCACAAGCTCTTTAAAATAATTGGAAAAAAAGGCAATAATAACACCACAACAGATACACTTCTTTCCAATGAATCTGAATGAATTCTTCTTTCCAGAAAGTTCATAAAATAGATCCTGAAATGCTAGAACGATATGGGCCAAATCTTAAAGACTTCTGGTACACTGAAATAAAACCGTAAGTCACTGTATGGAAGACCAAAGTTTCCCTGTATCTGCTTCAATGTGACCAGTAACTGAATCATTAAGCTCTAGTTTTACATCCTTATTTGCATATGTAATATGTTTGTACAGAGCTCTGAATATTTATGGTGCTGATTATTTAAAATACTAGAAAACTGACTTTGTTTTCAAGTGCTAAATTAATTTAACATTTATTAAAAAATAGAAAATAAAAAATGCATTTCTGAATATCTATGACACCAAAGCCAAGTGTCTTACTGGTCCTTTGCTATTCCATTTCTATTTTTTTCAACTGCAGCAGTAAGTATTAAAGAACAACAATAGTAAGTGGGAGTTTTCCCATTGATTTCAATGAAGTCATACCTAGATCTAATCTGAGTACTTTTTAAAATCTCACCCACTATTAAGTAATTCTGAAAAACACCACCACAGAGATGTCTAAAAATCATCATTTGATATCCAGAAGAGAGAACACTTCTCACTCTCTTTAATAATGGTAATAATAGATATGTATTTCATACATTTTTTCTTAATGTTTCTTGGATCTCTGTGAAAAGGAAGTAGAAGTCATAATGTGCACTTTATTGGTGAGAGATGGAGGTACAGTAAGGGAAGTGACTTGTTCACCTCAGCATTTGTGTAAGTTTTCAACACTGAACTATGGCCCAAGATGATTTAGCAGAAAGAGTGGTGCTTAACCAAGACAACTACTCTTTAGAGAAATAATCATAAAGCATATTTTCAATAAGGTAAAATTAAATCTTGATTGGTGTCAGTTAAGCAGGTTCTATAACTATAGTAAAACTGCTTACAGTGATACTCTCCTGAGTTCAGACTGGACCCTCAGTAACAAAGGGCTTCTTCACCCTTCCATAGATGCTGTAGAGTTTTGCAGTGGTGAATGAGGTATGTAGTTCTAACTCCACACAACTATGACAGAAGTGTTTAAATGCACAGATTTGTCTATCTTTCACTGGATTGCATATGTCTTTGGTGTGTTTTGGATTTGCTCATGTCTAAAAACTAGAAAAATCTGAAATCAATACAGATTTTTTTACTTTATATGAAACAGCACCATAGGTGGGTTTTTGTTTTGTTTTGTTTGTTTGTTTTTTGTTTTTTGTATCATCAGTGTCTGGTATAAACTCTGTGGCAATGTGGCAATGAAGATGAGAATGAAATAAAGACAGTCTCTAAGCTCCAAACATCCACATTCAGGTTTCTATGGAATGAGGATTGGAATGTAATGATTTTTAAGATGCTTTCCAACCCAAACCATTCTATGATTCCATGATTTCAAAAGACAGTGGCTGTCTTTATGTTTAAGCACATGAATCAAGCCCTCAATATTCTAGCTGTGAAAAAAAATAAAAAATATTAATGGCTGAGTTTCTGGAAAAGCAATGCTAGAACCAGTAGACCAGGAAACCAGGAAAAGTATTATTTGTGTCTTCCTCAGTTTATCTGGACACTAAAGTAATAAAATTGTAAAGACCATAATTAATAGTGAGTAAGGTAAAACTGTTTGCTGGTGCTAGCTCATGAAGGTCAAAAAGGGAAGGATTGGATTCTGTTCTCAACTACCTCACTGTCTAGGTAAATTACTGGAAGATCCTTCTTTGATTAACATAAATAGACTCATGAGAATTTGACCGTTAAACTATCCCTAGAAACCTACACTGAGACTGACTTTAAATTTTAGATTTATGTTACCCTAACTGGAAAACTATTTTAAAAATCATAAATATTGTGTTGTTGTTGTCATTTTGTCTAGACAACTGATAGTCAAAAGAAGAAAAGACTACATGGTCTGAAAGCTAAATGAAAAGACAACGATTTCCAATAGTAGCAAAAAAAAAATAAGATACTAGTTTTCTTCTCACTGGCTTGTGATTTCTGGAAAAAAAAATAATTTGAACTGAAGCTGGAGAAATCACATTAAACTAAAACTAAACTAAAAACAAATTAAACTAAAAACCCTCTGTGTTAGTCTCTGCTTTCTCCTGATTACCATTAAAAAAAAAAAAAAAAAAAGAAAAAAAAGTTGTAATTTGGTAATATCATAATATTATTTAACTGTTTTGCAAATGGCATATCTGATGTGTTCCGCTGGAGCAAGAATTTATTGGATTATAAAAGGCAAAATATGAGCTTAGTTACACATATAAAGACAGATGAATATATATATATAAAGACACAATATATATATAATATAAAGACACCTAATAAAGTTACATAGGCATAGCTTATTTTTGTTGTAGTGTTGGATAAAGAAAGCACAATTGCCATTTGAGAATTGCACACTTCTTTCCTTCATCATTATTCTTTAAGACAAATTTATTTGAATAAATATTAGCACATTTAAATGTCAAAAAGTGTACAAATATTTTTATGGATATATATATGTATGTATGTATATATATATATATATTTTTTTTTTTTCCTGTAAAGAAGACAAAAGCTTATAATCTATATGGTAAAGGGTGAACTAATTACAGATCTTACTGTAGCATGCCTCTTTAGCATTCATTTGTTTAAACTGCAAGAAGCAAATGAAGCTGAACTTCCTTCCTCAATGTTGATTGTTTTTGTTGACCTCTACTAGGGGCAGAAGTACTGCTGTGTGATGCTGTCATTTCCTTCACAGTTGTATCTTGGCACTGTGGCTACTGTTCCTTCAGCAGGGATCTCTTGTTTTGCTGGAAGATCAGAAGGCACTGCCTGAGCCTGACATATTTATAAACTAACATATGTTGCTGTTGTCTTGACTGTCCAGGGCAATAAAATGAAAATAACAGGTCTTATACATGCTTACACATTTATTTATTTATCAATTTTAAACAATCTGCTATTTTAAATCCATCCCTTGATTCATTTCTCTTGTTTTGTCAAAATCTTTTCCATACTGGAATCAAATGCTGCAGTATTTTTGTTAATATTTTTGTTGTTGTTAATTTAGTATAATTCTATCCTTTACAGTTTGACTAGCTAAGACAAAAAATAAGTAGGAACAACAATATGCTATATTTTTACTTGTCTATAAAACTTCAGAATTTAATTTTCTAAAGTGTAAACAAATTCAAGAGTTGTACTTAGCTTCTGAACTAACATTTAGTAAGAACACAGTATTTAAAATTGTCTTTCAGTTTCCTTTTGTTGCTTCTCATGTTATATTTTTCTAATATACAGTGTACCCTTGCTACTGACATTATATAGAATAAGATAAAATACTTTCTGTGACAATGAATAGAATAGTCATTACTTATTTTTAGTAATGGATGTTGGCACTTGCAACAGCTAGTTCAGGGGCACAATTGCAAGATTACTGAATCTTCATATTATTTTATTTTTCTGGTGTCATAAATAACAAGGGTAAGTAACCTTGGGCTAGGGCTAGGAGCAATTTCATGATGAAAATATGATAGTAAGGAAAAGTATATCACTATACTGTGGTCTTATTAATACATTCTTCATTGAAAGTTCATTAAAGGTCCAGAAAATTATGATTAATAAATAATGTACAGACAACTTCAACTTTACATCAAATTCATTAGCTGAAATATTATAATAACCAGTAAGATAACCACCTACAAATTTTCATGTTTGCTTTGAAAAGGGAAGGCTTGATAAAATATATATAATATACTTAAATTCGTAGAATTGCTTTTTGCATAGTATAGTCCATTTTTGCATAGTCCATTTTTGAATCCAAACTGCCAAAGATCTGTCCATGAACTGACTGACTTATTTGTTTTTGTTTCATATTTATAAATATAAAAGTGTATGAAAAAAAAAAATGCATCTCTATTCTAATGAATACACTTCTACATAATAAAACAAATGCTACAATGTGATACCTTTCAGGCACAGAGCTTGGGAAAGCAACTGAAAGTTTTTTCTTACTTTGTTGAAATGCTTTATAGCTGAAGTAAAACACTTCAGGGAGGTATTAAATATGCATGCTATTTTTTTTTTTTCCCAATTTTTGAGTGAGAATTACCCTCAGAACTGTGTTTATACAGTATGCCGTATATAGCAGATCTGTGGCAGTGTTAAGAAACCCTTGAGGAAGTATCAAAGTTTATGCATTACTTCAGATTAAATCTCTTTCAGCAGGGTGTTTTCCTCTTATCTTTTACAGAGGCACAGAGATGGGCTGAGAAATGTGTCAGGTGCCATGTGCTAGCTTAGATGTCATTTTTACCCTTTACTTTCTAAAACTGAAGAGGCTAGTTAAACTGTTTGTGATAAGCGCTAAAATATTATTTGTTGTCAGTTGATTTTACAGTTCTGAGAGTTTTTGTTCTGGTGTTGATGGTGGTTGTTTGTTTTTCTAGGAGTCCTGACTTGGAATACTTTTAGGTATCTTCATCATCATCAACAACATCAACAACAATATGTATATCTTACATAACCTCATTTTGTGAAATTTTAAGTTTTGCTTTGGAACTGTAAGTCTGAATTTGAAATCCAATTTGCTAAACACATTGTGTTTCACTGATATTTCTTTGGACATGATATTTCTTTTTTGTTTGTTTGTTTATTAAGACATTGCTTTTTTTTTTTTTTTTTTTTTTTTTTTTCCGAATGATGTGTTGACTATTTCGTAATGTGAATTTGGCACTTAGTTAATGACAATATTCGGGGAGGCATATAAGTGCTTCAGATTAATTACTTAATTTGAGTCCCATCAAAGTCAGTGGGAGGTAAGTACCTCCTTCAAGTGAAAAAAAGTATTAATACACCCAGGAGCAATGTCTACAAATACATATTTGGAGTAATTATATATCCATTTTCTCATTCACTGACACTACAGTAGTGTGTTCAATTGGAAGCCAATCTGGAAACACAACTTCAATAACTTGCTAAAGACCTTTAACTAGGTTGTAGAATACCAGTTTTTAAGCTTTTGTTTCTAGACCTGCATAACCATGAAAAAAATAAGTATTTCATTGCTCATTTAAATGTTCTGCATCACAACTTATTTGCAGTAATATGACAAGAGAAAACTATATGAACTAAAAAGTGAATCTGAGTACTTTATTGGGACTGAGGGTTCTGGTAACATCTGAATGCATAACAGCTGAAGTACCTAATGTTTTTTTCTCTTGAAGGCCTGATCAAAATTCCATTAAATTCATTGGAAAACTTCCCACTGACTTCAGTCACCATAGGAGCCTGTTTTTACAGCTTTCATTCCCAGGAGGCTCAATATGTACAAGACCAAGACCTAGATAAAAAAAAGAAAGTGACTTGAGCCAGAGTTATTAGAGCAATTGAATGCATTTCCTATTAGTTACATTAGCTTACAGCCTTTCATGAGACATCTAGAAATAAATGCTCATTATCCAAAGTGTCAGTAAATCCATCTGGAGAAGGAAAAAAAAAAGGCAAACTTTTTTTTTGTGTGTCTCTTTATAGTGGATCATGTACAAGAACATAACATTTGAATATGTGAGACAGACTCAGTAAGAAGCAGCTTAATCAAATATGGGAGCATCATTAAACTGCATTAGTAATACAAATATATTTTTAGCATATCTGCTTTTATCAATTCACTGCTGGACACAGGACTCCCCGTGTCTTACATCTTCTGCAGTATCTGCTTAGTCCATACCCCTGCTGTTCTCGATTATTTTCCAAGTTCTGTCTCTCTGCAGTTCTGTTTAGTCTCTTCTGCTGAGATTCCCAGTCTTTGGCAACCATTCTAGAACTGTCTTTATCAATCTATCATCTTTTCTTTTGGTGACACTCTTGTACGTTGCTGTTACTACTCTGGATCTTATGATATTTTATTTCACATTACTGTCCAATCCATTGATTTTGATCCTTAATTTTTAATGTACTGTTTATTAATAAATTATTTTATTATTTGTGAAGCGATTAAATTATTTACTTCCTTTCACTTGTGGAAATAATACACATCTAGATTGTATATTATTAACAAGGAAATTATTGCATCAGTATTACATACTTTCTCCCTGATGGATAAATGTACTCTGACCAGACAAATGCTCTCTACCTCCCCACATCTTCCCACAGCTATAATCTCTCTAATGATGAAAAGAATTTTAGTCCATGCTCTCACCAATAAAATAGCTAAAAGAATAAACTGAAACCAAACCAAACCAACAACAATAACAACAATTACAAAAAAAAGATGTTGTCCCTTCAAATTATCTGACAAAGCATGTACCTGCCTTGTAAAAAATCAAGGTTAGAGCATTCTTGCTGTATATAGTCAGCGAATTACAGGGAGATCTATCTGCTCTCTCTGTCTCCCTCACAATCTCTTTTTATACAAATTTAATAGTTCTTACATGAAAAGAAGAGACATTTGATTGATTCTAGAGTCCACTTTATTTGGAAGTGATTCTACCATAACTGTCATATACCTGGTTCTGTAAGTGAGCACTGAGACATTCTCTATGGTTGTATGAAAGGGTTTTGATGAACTGAAGTGGATTATCAGTTTCCCAGTTTACTGGTTACTGATTAAGAGTATGATAAGAAAGCTCATCTCTTGCTCAGCAGATCTGCTCACCAGATCTGCTCACTAGATCTGCTCTTTCCAAACACATACAACCATTAAATTCAGAAGATGGAAGCTGCCCCATGTTATATAAGGGTCAGTTTCAGCTCCAAAGGGACCTGCTGCTGCCCAGAGCTGAGACAATAAACAATGCTGTTTGTCTCTCTGTGAGAGCATAATTAAGAAAGGAGAATAATGAACAAACAAACAAACAAAAAAACTGCTGCACAACAGCAGCTGGGAGACTGGGTAGTGAGAAACAGCCCTGCAGACACCAAGGTCAGTGAAGAAGGAGAGGGAGGTGGTGCTCCAGGCACCGAAGTTACCCTGTGGTCTGTGGAGAGGCCCTTGGTGAGCAGGCTGTCCTCTGCAGCCCATGGAGTACCATGGTGGAACAGATCTCCTTGCTGCAGCCAACGGAAGAGCCCTCAGTGGAGCAGGTGGATGGGGCCGGGAGGAGGGTGTGGCCTGCAGAGAAACCCTGCCAGAGCAGTCTCTGAACCAGATCAGCAGCCTGTGGAGGGGAGACAAGTAAGGAGGAAGGGATGTGGGGGAAGCTGCCACCTGTAGGGGACCCAATTTGGAGCAGTTTGCTCCTGACGGATGGACCCTCTCCTATAATAATAATCTCTCCTATGAAGAGTACTTCTCCTATGAGGAGAAGCTGAGAGAGCTGTTCAGCCTGGAGGAGGATCAGGGTGGGATCTTATCAATGTATATAAATACTGGAAGGAAGAGTGCAAAGAGGATGGGTACAGTTTCTTTTCAGTGGTGCCCGGTGACAGGACAATAGGCAATGGGCACAAACTGGAACGCAAGAGGTTCTATCTAAATATCAGGAAGCTCTTCTTTACTATGTGGGTGACTGAACCTTGGAATAGATTGACCAGAGAGTTAGCATAGTCTCCCTCCTTAAAGATCTTCAAAAACATCTGGAGATAGTCCTTGGCAATCTTCTGTAGGTGCCCTCTTGAGCAGGGTGTTGGACAAGATGACCTCCAGAGGTACCTTCCAACTTTAACCGTTCTGTGGTTCTGTGATTCCGTGGTTCTGTAATACTTGTCACAGACATGTCCCTACATCAGACTGTCTCAACTTTTAACAAAAAGGGAAAAAATTACTTATTTTTCATGTTCTTTTTGAAATATTTTTTAAAAATATGTATATAAGATATAAATTATGTATATATATATGCTTATATATATGCTTATATGTGTCTATGCATGCATGTGTATATGTGCATTTCCAATAAATAAATAATAATAATAATAATAATAAACAGGCTGATAGGTTTCTGGTTCTAGCATGATGATTGGAAAAATACTATATTAGCTTGTAAATATACCCCTGGCTGTATAGGTATGAGGGAGATACCTGAGAAAAATCACTGATTTTGAGTACTTCTGAAATCTGTGAATTAGTGATGGATGAGTGGAAAACTTATCCTGGTAGAAACAGATAAGCCCACTTGTTTTCTACAAGAACTTATATATATATGCAAATATTGTCCATCAGAAGACAAATAAAATTTATTTTTATTTTTATTTTCTGAAAGGAATAGGAGCATCTGGAGGTGTGAGAAACCCTCTATTGGAATTAAGTACTTGAATAGTAGATAAGCTATTCATATCTTTTGAATTATATGCAGGGGTGGCAAAAGGATGACATTGATGACATTGATCTAATAAGGTTCTTTTCATAAACTGATTGATTATCTTTATTTTCAGTGAGAAATTAACTTCCCAAACATCTCAGATGTCAAAATGGTACTATAGAAGTACTCATGACACCTGTAGTGATTTTCTTACTCTTTGTGTATTTTTTGTTTAATTTGCAAAATACATGGAATGTATGGTTTCATGTTTTCTGAAACTGACTAAGGTTTACAGCTCAAGTCCTCCCTCAACTTGTGTAGGATAGTGGTGTTGGAAGACATCAAGTTTGATTCAGCTGCTTCTGTTGAAGAGTATCTGTTCCTAAGTCTAAAATTTATCCTTCCATTTTTGTAGCTGAGTGTAATTTTTTCAGGAGACGATGTTCTTCATAATACTTCAGCTTGAATGTTGTCTCACTGTGACGTCTTTGCCCACTGGCTTGAAAACTATCTTACAGAGATAATGATAAGATTAAAGTCTCCATTCATTTCTGACCACCTCCTTACAAGAAGTACATTGATTTATTGAAAGGAATGAAGCAACAGAACTGTAAAGGGGAATAAATTGACTGACTTAAGATAAGCAGGGATTAAAAGAATGTAAATGAATGTTTCTTTGCTAAGAGACAGCAAAAGATGCTCCATCATAATGTTCTGACTATCCCTCAAAATATGCTTACTAAAGATAGAAAGGGAAAGTAACACAGGAAAAATCAAAAAAAAAAAAAAAAAAAAAAAGGACTTTATTTGTGGTGGTAAAAAGCTCTATTAGTGGGACTATTAAAGTCAAGTTGGAAAAAGCATAAAAGTGTGGAATAACTATGTCCAGATAAGATAGGTAGGAAAAAAAATGTAATAATAATAATAATAATAATAATAATAAATCATATTCCCATCTGTTGATTTCATGATATATACTAGAAACGGAGAAAGAATAAAGTCAAAGTCTATGTTAAGGCTGAATCAAGTAAGAAATATATAGTGCTTGCATTGTCTTAAGTTTATAAATATGAGGACAAAATTGTTCATGTCATGGCATTCAATATACAAAAATCCCCACCAACTGGGATTTAGTCACATATAACCCTCCCTAGTGCCACACAGTGATTCACTTTACTGTCTTTCCAGAACTGCTTTACCCTGAAATTCATTAGTTTCTTTTCTTCTTAGCATGAGTGTTAATGACAGTTAATTTGTCATGCCTTCTCAGAAGTGCCTGTTTTAACAGAACAGGTACTTCACTTCAAGTTAGAGCTTAAATGTGACTCATATCCATGATTTAAGAGCACTGAGAAACCCCAAAACATAAATGTGATTTGCCACTAGCAAGTTTGTGCATAAATTTCATGTCTCATTTGATAGCTGTGATGTAGCTTAAGCATAAAGTAAGAATTTCTAAGCTTGTTTTTTTGACCCTGTCAGACTGGAAGACTTTGAACTTACATCTCCTAGGAGACTGCTGTGACAAGCAATCTGTGGAGTATCCTCAGTAGGAGATCCTACATTTCTGAGGCTAGATCACTATGCAGTCATGGGTGAAAGTGTAACGAAGTTAGGAAGATTGCAAACCTATCTCATATAGCAGTTAGGGCACACATGTAGGGATGGGACTAAATGTAGAGAGATTATAAGAACCACAGTAGTTTCTGATGTTATTATAGACTCCTCTTCTCTTCTCTTCTCTTCTCTTCTCTTCTCTTCTCTTCTCTTCTCTTCTCTTCTCTTCTCTTCTCTTCTCTTCTCTTCTCTTCTCTTCTCTTCTCTTCTCTTCTCTTCTCTTCTCTTCTCTTCTCTTCTCTTCTCTTCTCTTCTCTTCTCTTCTCTTCTCTTCTCTTCTCTTCTCTTCTCTTCTCTTCTCTTCTCTTCTCTTCTCTTCTCTTCTCTTCTCTTCTCTTCTCTT
>CM021731.1:168474079-168495325 GCA_011075105.1 Heteronetta atricapilla
TTCCTTTCCTTTCCTTTCCTTTCCTTTCCTTTCCTTTCCTTTCCTTTCCTTTCCTTTCCTTTCCTTTCCTTTCCTTTCCTTTCCTTTCCTTTCCTTTCCTTTCCTTTCCTTTCCTTTCCTTTCCTTTCCTTTCCTTTCCTTTCCTTTCCTTTCCTTTCCTTTCCTTTCCTTTCCTTTCCTTTTCTAGGATGGTGCACCCTACAAATCCATATCTTTCCAAATTAGAGACCAGAATGTTTTGTGGGACTGTGTCAGGAGTCCAAGTAGATGACATCAGTTGGTCTTGCCTTGTTGACTGATTCAGTCACTCCATCATAGAGGGCCACCAGACTCGTTAGGAACTATTTACCCTTGGTGAATCCATGCTGGCTGTCCCGGATGCCCTTGTCCTGCATGTGATTTAACATTGCCTCCAAGACAATTCATTCCATGATCTTGCTAAGCACAGAGGTAAGACTCAGCAGTTCACTGGATCTTCCTTTTACCTCTTTTTAAAAATGGGAGTGATGTTTCCCTTTTTCCAGTTACCATGGGCTTCTCCTGACTGCCATGATTTTTCAAATATGATGGAGAATTGCTTGACGATACATCAACCAGTTCCCTCAGGACCCTGGGATGCATGTGATCAGGCCCCATAGGAATTGGCTTTGTGTGTTTCTGTGTCAGGAGAAAAAATGGTCATTTGAAAATATCCATATGTATACACAGATAAATCTAGTCTTAGGGAAGATGAGCATTCATATTTCTCATAGGTGGATGATTAAAAAAAACAAAAAATCCTTTGGTCCATATAAGAACTGGTTTGAGTAAAAAAAAAAAAAAAAAAAAAAAAAAAAATCTCAGTCTAATTAACATCCAGTCCAATTTATATCCTTTCCTGAAGTTCAAGCAATGCAAGCCTGGAATTTGTGGGATCATTTGGTTGTCTGTTGAATGTCAGCACTTTCCTTCTATACCTTTTATTCTTGGAGGTAATTGCTCTGTATAAATAAGATCATTACTCCTGAAAAAGAGTTTCTGTAGTGGCTGTTAATACCTCAAGTTATAATCACCTCTAGAACCAGCAGTGGCCTGGATCATAAGTTCATTTCCTAGCTCCATTCTGTGTATTTTCATGTCATAAAATGCCACTCAGGAAAAGAGTCAGTAATGAATTACAAAGAGGAAAATATGCACCACATCTGCCTTAGTCAAATATTTCCACAACCAGTATTTCAGTCAAAACACAACAGTGCCTCACTTTATAGATTCTAATTCCAAAGTAGCATTGCATATAAAACCTGAGTAACTTACAAAAAAATTGTGTTCTGTAACAATATGACATTAGCAATTTTCAAATACCGGCAAATGGCAGATCAATTCTTTTCTAACTCTACTAACTCTGAAACATGAATTTCTGTTACCAGAAGTCCTTTCACTTGAAGACAGAAGTAACGACTTTTGACTACCTACGTGCCCAGTACAAATAGATATTAAATATAGTAATAATCACAAATACTCCAAGTAGAAATGAAGAAGCTGTGAAGGCAGCAAAACAAACAAACAAAGAAATAAATAAACAAACATATCACCCTATCATAGTTTTCTGTTTTTTCTTAGTTCTTTACAGTATATATTAGACCTAACTGTAGTTCATAGAACATCACTCTTCTGAAATGGAGTGCATTTTGTTCTTGATTTTTTAATTCTCAGCAGGATGAATTCTTTATAAAAATACCTAACCAATTTTTGAGAACAGAGATGACTATCTTAAGGTTAGAATCACATAAATAAATGGAATTATGTAACATTAATAGTGATTAATTGACTATTTGAGAAATGAAATGTTGATCAATACTTTTGAAAATGATTGGCATTCACCTCCTACATCTATATTTAGATGCTTTTAATTTAGCACTCAGCACCTGGTTGATACTAATGTTTCATAAAATTGCTTGTACAAAATCTAGAAGGTCATCCCAGTGACACAGTTTTGACTGGTCCCAAGCTGCTGATTATTTTGTAGGTTCAGTTTAATTCTCTCTTGCTTTCAAGAAAGCCATGTGTGCCTGCAGACAATGTGTAATATTTGTTATTTCTGGAAGAATGCACTTAATTATCTCTAAAAATCATTTAATCAACAGATGTCTCCTCCTCCTTCCTTTGTACTTTGTACTTTTTTTTTTTTTTTTTCCTTAGTCCTTGTGTTCCCTTTCTTCTTATCTCTGATAGATTTCTCCCCCAGGGCAAAGCTCTATCTCAAAATCAAAAATATGTAGCTGCCTTAAATACACTATAAAAGCTCTACAAACATTCCCTGGTGTATATTTGAACTCATCCATGAGATCTGTTCAGACAGCTTAAAGTAAAAGAAAAAAAGGAAAAAAAAAAAGAAAAAAAGAAAAAAAATATAAAACAGAAAACCACACAATTTTAATAATTGCTAATTTGTTTTGTAACAAATATCCAACAGTACTGTTAGCACTACTTTATGGCTAAGAGATCAAAAATGTCCAGTAATGATGGCAAATCTTAATAAGCTTGTTCAAAACAGATTTCATATACAAACAGAGAACATTGAATTTATACTTTGTAACTTTTACCCTATCATAACTTTGAAAACACTGATACTGTAATACTTCATTCTATTACTATCGTACCTGTGAAAGAGGTAATGCTAATAATGAAAGGCAAACACAGCTGATCAATACATGGCTCTACGACTGGTGCCACTGACACAGTTTTGGGTTTCTTGATCATGGGAAAGTCATGACACTGAGTCTACTGACTCCTGATGGGGAGCACCTTTCTATGAGGCAGAAAAGGATATTTGCCCAGGAATTAGCAGAGCTGATTGATGGGTCTTTAAACCAGATTTGCAGAGATAAAGGGACAAAAACAGGCCCACCAGTGATAAGCTATGTAACTGCACACCAATTTTTGAGGAACTGCATGCTCGTGATGTCCTTCTGTCTGCCCTACGAGGGCTGAATTGAGTGACAGACATCTGAAACAGTTCTATATATACACACAGAAT
Organism: Heteronetta atricapilla; assembly: GCA_011075105.1. Taxonomy (NCBI): domain Eukaryota; kingdom Metazoa; phylum Chordata; class Aves; order Anseriformes; family Anatidae; genus Heteronetta; species Heteronetta atricapilla. Next base: position 168,477,096 of record CM021731.1, read on the forward strand.
GAGAGATAAGCATTTCAGCTCCCTGAAATGCTTGTATACTAATGCACACAATATGGGAAACAAATAGGAAAAACTGGAGATCTGTGTGTGGTCACTATGATTTCATTGCAATCACAGAGACGTGTTGGGATAGCTCATGTGACTGAAATGATGTCATGGAAGGTTATGTGCTTTTTAGAAAAGACTGGCCCAGAAGGCAAGGTGGTGGAGTTACTCTTTCTGTGAAAGGGCAACTGGAATGCATGGAGCTCTGCCCAGGAATGAATAAAAAGTGAGTTGAGAGCTTTTGGTTAAGGATTAAGGGCAGGCTGCCATGGATAACACTGTTGGGGGTATTTGCTACAGGCCACTTGATCAGGAAGAGGAAGTAGATGAAGCCTTCTTCAGACAGCTCCAAGTAGCCTCTTAGTCACAAGCCCTCGTTCTCATGGGGGACTTCAACCACCCTGAAATGTGCTGGGAAGACCACATAGCTAGGCACAAACTGTCCAGGTGTTTCCTGCAGTGCATTGATGACAGCTTTTTGACACCGGTGGTGGAGAAGCCAACAAGGAGAGGTGTGCTGCTGGTCCTTGTATTAATGAAAGAGGAAGGACTAGATGGAAATGTGAGGGTCAGGGAGAGCCTTGGCTGCCGTGACCATGATATGGTAGAGTTCAAGACCTTGCAAGGAGGAAGTAGGGAAAAAAGTAGTATTGTGACCCTGGACTTCAGAATAGCAGACTTTGTCCTCTTTGGGGATCTACTTGGAAGAATTCCATGGGTTAGGGCCCTGGAAGGAATGGGGGTCCAAGACAGCTGGTCAGTATTCAAGTATCACTTCCTCCAGGCTCAAGACTGGTGTATCCCTATGAGCAAGAAGGCAAGCAAAGGGGGCAGGAGACCCACATGGATGAGCAGGAAACTCCTGGTGAAGCTCAGACAGAATAAGGAAGTTCATAGCATGTGGGAAGAGGGACAGGCCACCTGGGAGGAATATAGGGACACTGTCAGAGTATACAGAAATGCAACAAGGAAGGTCAAGGACCATTTGGAATTAAACCTGGCAAGAGATGTCAAAGAAGACAAGAAGGGCTTCTTCAAATACATTAGTAGAAAAGGAAAACTCGGGAAAATATTGGCCCACTGTTGAATGGGGTAGGTGCCCTGGTTACAAATGATATGGAGAAGGCAGAATTGCTGAATGCCTTTTTTTATTTTATTTTATTTTATTTTATTTTTTTTAATCAGTCCTGACTGCTAAGATTAGCCCTCAGGAATCCTAGACCATGGAGACAAGATAGGAAGTCTGGAGAAAGGAGGACTTGGGGACAGAGAATATCTAAGCAAACTTGACATCCACTGATCCATGGCCCCACGAGTGCTGCGGGATCTGGCTGATGTTATTGCTAGGTCACTATCTCTCATTTTTGAAAGGTTGTGGAGAACAGGAAAGGTGCCTGAGGACTGGAAGAAAGCTAATGTCACACCATTCTTCAAAAAGTGCAAGAAAGAGAACCCAGGCAATGACAGGCCAGTCAGCCGCACCTCCACCCCTGGAAAGGTGATAGAACAGCTCATCCTGAAGGCCATCTACAAGAATGTAGAGAATAAGAAGGTGATGAGGAATAGTCACCGTGGATTCAGCAAGGGGAAGTCATGTTTGACCAATCTGATATCTTTCTGATGAGATGACTGGCTGGGCAGATGAGGGGAGAGAGGTGGATGTGGTCTACCTTGGCTTCAGCAAGGCTTTTGACAGTGTCTCCCATAACATCTTCATAGACAAGTTCAGGAAGTGCAGCCTAGATGAGTGAATGATGAGGTGAATTGGCAACTGGCTGGATGGCAGAGCTCAGAGGGTTGTGCTTAGTGGTGCAGAATCTAGCTGGACACCTGTAGCTAGTGGTGTCCCCCAGGGGTCAGTAATGGGTCCAGTCTTGTTCTACTTGTTCATCAATGAACTGGATGATGGAATGCAAGTATGCTGACGACACAAAACTTGGAGGAGTGGCTGATACCCCAAAGGGCTGTGCTGCCATTCATAGGGACCTCAACAAGCTGGAACATTGGATTGAGAGCAACCACATGAAATTCAAAAAGGGCAAGTTCAGGGTCATGCACCTAGGGAGGAATAACCTGCAGAGAGGGTCCTGGTGGACAGCAGGCTGACCAGGAGTCAGCAATGTACCCTTCTGGCCAAGAAGGCCAACAGTATCCTGAGATGCATTTGGAAGAGTATTGCCAGCAGGTGGAGGGAAGTGATCCTCCCCCTCTACTGAGCCCCGGTGAGGCCTCACCTAGAATATTGTATCCAGTTCTGGGCTCCCCAGTACAAGAGGGACATAAAACTACTGGAACAAATTCACAGGAAGGCTACAAAGATGACTAGAGGACTGGAGCACCTATTGTACAAGAACAGGCTGAAGGAACTGGGCCTGATTAACCTGGAAAAGAGAAGACTGAGGGGAGACCTCATCAATGTATATAAATATCTGAGGTGAGGGTGTTCAGAGGATGGAGCTAGTCTCTTTTCAGCTGTGTTCGGCAACGGGCAAGAGGCAACGGGCACAAACTGAAGCACAGGAGGTTCCATCTAAATATGAGTGGGCACTTCTTTACTGTGAGGGTGACAGAGCTCTAACAGGTTGCCCAGAGAGGTTGTGGAGTCTTCTTCTCTGGAGATATTGAAAACTCACTTGGATCCGTCCTGTGCAATGTGTTTAGGTGATCCTGCATGGCAGCGGGGTTGGACTAGATGATCTTCAGAGGTCCTTTCCAACCTTGGCCATTCTGTAATTCTGTGAAAAAAAAAATATATATGCTTATATATATAATAATTATTGTGATATACAACAAAATATTGTCAGATAGGTAGATGATAGGTAGATAGAAAGATAGATAAAAAGAAGTACAGGTCATGACCACTTAGGTCATAAGAAAATCAGGAAATTGTCATTACCTTGAATTGCTTAGAAGGATGCAATTTTTTAGTTTGAGGTAGTTAGTCTTTTGTTTTTGGACAGCTATAAAACCACAATCATGAACAGGTCAGAAAGACAAATCAACAACAGTTTTCAAAACTTAATTTTTCATTAGAATCAGTTTATTCACAGAAATGTCCCATGAGAATGTTCATATAGAACACAGTCTCTTGAAGAAATACAGATATGGCATGTTACAGAATTAGCACAGTCTTGGACATAAATTCGTGACAAGTATTTTTTTTCAGTATCATGACCAAGAAAATTGCTCCTTTTTCCTTTTTTTTTTTTTCTTTTTTTTTTTTTTTTGTTGCTTCTTTTAATAATATGCCATTTACCCATGTCGATAAATTCATATAAGAATCATAGACAGTCATCACACTGAGAATTTCAGAGATTTTTTTATCTTAATTTATATAAGCTTATTTTTTCCTGGTCCTACACGAGTACATTTTACAGAACAAAATACTTTTGCATACCTACTCATTTTGGTATTAGCACTACTTATCACTGTGTTATTATTACTCATGGTGCCTAAAAGCATTTGTATGGATCAGAACTTCTCTGTATTTACATGGTAAAAGCACATATCGAAACAATTGTCCTTTCTCTACAGAGCTGACATTATGAATTCACAACAGATAGATTTAATGGTTGTTACAAGGGTTGTACTTCATATGATAAAATACAAGCAGCTCTAGAATAAATGGCTTTATCTGAGTTAGATTTCCATTATAGTCAATGAAAGGAAATAGGCACTTTTAAAGTGCAGAGTTAATTTAGAAATCTAGGACAAGTAAAAACATTACAACATATCTATGTCTACTTCCCTTCATTTAGTATAAAAGGATTCCAGGGACATCAGCTCAGTCAGAGACTCCTAGAATATAAAATGTGCAAGTTAGATGAAATAAACCCAAGTCAGGAAATTATTGAAACTAGTCTTGAAGAACTTGTGTTTCTAAAACCAGAAGACCTAATAATATTAAGGAAGAAATATTATCCTGTAACATTGTTACTTACATGTCTTTTAATATTTTATTTCATGATTTTCATATAAAGAAGTTGTCATAATCAAAATAATAAACTGAGACCTGGAGCACACTATATACTTTTGCTAGTATAGTCATGTTGGAGCAAAATATCTGAAGTGTTAAACATATTTTGCATGAGGAAATTGTGTAAATATGCTGAGAGAGAAAATGTCATCTTTGGTATACAGTTTCTGCAGGATTTTAACTGATATAGTTATGGTTTTATACCTGTTGTGATGGACAGATTGCAAAATATTCATCAGGAATCAGCAAGGAGATGGGACCCACATTCCCAAAATATGACCTCCTTGTTATGAGACAATTTGAAAAATGGTCTACTGTTAAATAACCATAAATTCAAATGTTATGTGTTGAGAAAATAAAGGTACCACAAAAGAACAGGTAAGAACAGGTGCAGTATTTGCTGTAAATTGAAGAATCAGAATGTGACAAGGTGATACTCAAGACATTAAAAAAAAAAAGTAGATTCTAATGAATAACTCTTTGTCTTGTAACATGCTATATATATATATATAAAATGCTATCTGAGACAGTTTAAATTATTCACTAGTAACAAGACTCTTGTACGTTTACCTGACTATTGAGGCATTGGACAGATGAGGTGTGATTATACAAGGTTTTTAGCCTTATTCATAGGGAGACAGGTATGGACCTATGTAAACCTTACTAAGTTCAACAAAGCCAAGTTCAAGGTCCTTCATCTGTGTTGGGGCAATCCCAAGAATGAGTGCCATGAAGATGATCAGAAGGTTGGGGCACCTCTCCTATGATGACAGTTGGGGTTATTCAGCCTAGAGAAGAGAAAGCTCTGGGGAGATCTTATAGTCACCTTCTAGCACTTAAAGGAGTCCTACAACAAAGATAATGACAGTGTCTTTATCAGGGAGCATAGCGATTGGATAAAAGGCAAAGGTTTTGAACTAAAATGTTTGTATTTAGATTTGACATTAGGAACAAATTCTTTACTCCAAGGGTAGTGAGGAAATGGAACAGGGTACCCGGAGAGGTTGTGGATGCCCCACCCCTGGAGGTGTTTGAGGTGGTTGAAAGTGTTAAATGGGGTTTTGAGCAACCTGGTCTTGTGAAAGGTGATTACAATCCATGATTACGCCTAGGAAACTCTGCATACCAAACTGTAGAGCAGTTATCTTTAACTACTATAGATTCAAAACATTAGGATTAGATTGTTGTCATTAGTTGCCAGTTCTTCACCATCTAAATATTAGGTGTACAACAATTTTATATAATATTTCTCCGCATTAAAAGAAAAAACAATAGCATCATTACAAAGAGTCTATGAGGAAAGTTGGACCCTTTACAAAGGAGAGTACAATCATCATATTGCAGTTAGTCTTCTGTCAAAGTTCTAATCTACGTAGTGATTTTAGCAGTAGCTCACAGTTTGGGAAAGTTTGAGTTCCTCTTCAGCAACTTTACCTTGAAGCTGTTTGCAAGTCTTGTTCATCAGGTACTTGTCCTAAATGTAGGGTAACTGGCAAGCTCAAGAAAACATTTATTTGCCTCTGCTGTTGAAGTTCAGGTACTGGATAGAAGCAACTTGGGCAAAAACTTAATATATCTCTTTGGTTTGCTGCTGAAAGCACGTTAGTAGAAAAAAAAGAACCTGGACTCAGATCATTGCACCATATTTTTTTATGCTTTTTTCATCCGAATCACAGGCGTATAAACATGAGTCATTGGTCACTGTGAAAACTGTAGTGTCTTTTGATTTAGGAATGATTATTATTATTTTTTTTTTTTTTTGGATCCAGTGTGTCTCCCTAGTCTCAGCCTTCTGACAGAAAGAAAGACTGAGTTTTAATTTAAAGTAATGGGGGGATGGGAGGAGTAGTGGTGGTGGTGAGGGAATGACATGACTAGGGCCAATATTTGTTTGTTTGGTCATAGTGTCACCAGGGAAAGAAGTACCAGTGCCAGTATGTAGCCAGATTTGATGCAGATGGTTAAGACAAGTTAGGCACTGTCACTTTCTCCACCCTGTGACTGCTCTTGCTCAGCTGCTAGGGCCTATCTCAGTATTCACAATCTCTGCTCAGGCTGGAAGATCCAGCAGCCACTTTCCCCTTTGCAGGGTTGACCAGAGATGAAGCTGAGCACCTATCCTAGAGATACACACAAACAAATGAACACAGACACACACATAAGATACTGACAGGGCTAGTCCACAGACTGCCTTCAGCAGCACCCACATGCAGGGCTGTTGTGGTTTAACTCAGCTGGCAGCTAAACACCACACAGTCGTTCACTCACCCTCCCCCCTCCCTCTCTGGGATGGGGGGAGAGAAATGGGAAAATGAAACCTGTGGGTTGAGATAAAGACAGTTTATTAAGATAGAAAATTAATAATAATAATAACAATAACAATAATAATAATAATAATAGTATGTAAAAACAAGTGATGCACAATGTAATTGCTCACCACACACTGACCAATGCCCAGCCCAACCCTGAGCAGCCAGCCCCCCCCACTCCGGCTAGCCACCCCTATATATTGTTCAGCATGATGTCAGATGGTATGGAATACCCCTTTGGCCAGTTTGGGTCAGCTGTCCTGGGCCTGTTCCCTCCCAGCTTTTGCTGCACTCCCAACCTGCCCGCTGGCAGGACAGAGTGAGAAGCTGAAAAGTCCTTGGCTTAGTGTAAGCACTGCTCTGCAGCAATTAAAACATCAGCATGTTATCAGCACTCTTTTCATCCTAATCCAAAACATAGCACCCTACCAGCTACTGGGAAGAAAAATAACTCTGTCCTAACTGAAACCAGGACAAGGGCGCACACCATACCAGCACAGACAGCCCAGTCCCCTTTTCCCCTTGGCTTGGCAAAGACAGCCTGTCTCTGGTGCAGGCACACAGAACATCTTCATGTCATTTTCTTATTATGCCAGTTTTTTATAGAATCATAGGATTTTTAAGGTTGGAAAAGATCTTCAAGATCATCTGGTGCAACTGACACCCTACTAACAATGTTGCCCACTGAACCATGTCCCTAAGCGCCATGTCAAACCTTTCCTTAAACACCCCCAGGGACAGTGACTCCACCACTTCTCTCAGCAACCCGTTATAATACCAAACTACTCTTTCTGAGAAGAAATGTCTCCTAATTTCTAACTTGAACCTCCCCTGGTACAACTTGAAACCATTCTTTCTACTCCTATCACTAGTTATCTATGACAAGAGGCGGACTCCCAGCTCCCCACACCTTTCAGGTATTTGTAGAGAGCAATAAGCTCTCCCCTGAGCTCCTCTCGAGACTAAACAACCCCAATTCCCTCAGCCGCTCCTCCTAGAATTTGTGTTCCAGGCTCTTTACCAGCTTCGTAGCCTTTCTCTGGATATGTTCCAGGGACTCAATGTCTTTCTTGTATTGAGTGGCCCAAAACTGAACACAGTACTCGAGGTGTGGCCTCTCCAGTGCTGAGTACAGGGGAAGGATCACCCCCATAGTCCTGCTGATTAAACTATTCCTGATACAATCCAAGATGCCATTGGCCTTCTTGGCCACCTGGGCACACTTCCAGCTCATGTTCAGCCAAGCATCAACCAACACCTCCAGAACATTTTCTTCTACATGGCTTTCCAGCCACTCTACCCCCAGGACTGTAGTGCTGCATGGGGTTGTTTTGGTCAAAGTGCAGGACCCATGTAGAACCTCATCCCATTGGCCTCTGCCAATCAATCCATCCTGTCTAGGTCCCTCTGCAGGGCCTTCCTACCCTCCAGAAGATTGACAATTCCCCCCAAATTGGTGTAATTTGAAAATTTACTGAAGGTGCACTCAAGTCATCAATAACGATATTAAAAAAGATGGGCCCAACACAGATCCCTGGGGAACACCACTGATGACTGGTTGCCAGATGGATTTATTCTATTCACCACTCTGGGTGAATTCATTCACCCATTCTGGGGCTGGCCATCCACCCAGTTTTTAACCCAGAAGGGAGTGTACCTGCCCAAGCCATGGGCTGCCAGCTTCTCCAGGAGAATTCCATGGGAGACCATGTCAAAGGCCTGAAATCTAGGTAGACTACAACAACAGGCTTTCCCTCATCCACTGGGTGATTCACCCTGTCGTAGAAGGAGATGAGGTTGGTCAGGCAGGGCTTGCCTTTCATGAACCCATGCTGACTGGGCCTCATCCCCAGTTCTCCCACATACATTGTGTGATTGCATTCAAGATGACCCGTTGCATCACCTTTCCTGGTACCAAGGTCAAGCTGACAGGCCTGTAGTTCCCTTTGTCCTCCTTACTTCTTATAGATGGGTGTCTCTTTAGCAAGTCTCCAGTCATCCAGGACATCTCTGGATGACAATGACCTCAAATAGATGATGGAAAGCATCCCAGTAATCACATTCACCAACACCCTCATCACCCTCGGGTGGATCCAATCCAGCCCCATGGACTTGTGACAGTCCAGGTGGAGCAGCAGGTCTCCGTTTCCACCTGAAATGTGGGGGAGTTCTTCTGCTCCTCATCCTAGACTTCTTGGTCAGAAGGATGAGTACCCTGAGGATAAGTGATCTGGCTAGTAGGAAAAGTCCTTGATCACATACCGTTAAAGGAACAGACACTCCTTCCACATATAATTGCAGATATATTATTCCAAGAAACAAAAGAAGAATTAGGTATAAGGGTAATATTATGTCTTGCATTTATAAAATTTGGTAGCCAGAAACTGAGGAGATACCTGCTTAAGGGCAGAAGGAAAAAAAAGAAAACAGAATTTTTCAGTTTTCAAATAATTCATTATTTCATTACATATGAAGAAATAAGAACTGCACAAAATTTGTTCTGAAGATGACAACATATAATTTAAACTTGTGCAACGTTTTTTTGCTAAGTACGTTGTTAAAAGTTGTGCGTTTACAGTGCTAGCAACTCTGGTTTTGAGTTCAGTTCCTTTAGTTTCCAATATCCACAAATGTACACATATAATTATTACAGCTTTTTTTTTTTTTTTTTTTTTTTCTGGAATTTAAGTAATCTCTGAACAGTGGCTTTAACCTTGCTTATCTGGGTCTCTACAACTTTGATCCTCCTAGGACTGCACTCTATTCATGTCGTCTAAGCCCTGTAATTGTGAAAATGTCTTCAAATCTTTTCTATTTTAGTTAATATATACCTTGTACTTACTTATAGAATCACAGAATTATAGAATATCAGAGTTGGAAGGAACCCAATGGGAACCCCCAGATGACCACCTGGGTCCCCAAATGACCACTCTCCAATAAATAAATAAATAAATAAAACTGATCATGTGACTTAGGTTTTTGTCCAAAACTCTTCTTGAATTCTGGCAGGCTCAGTGCTATGGACACTTTCTTGGGGAGCCTGTTCCAGTGCCTAAGCACCTTCTTAGTGAAAAACCTTTTCCTGAATCCAGTCAGAACCTCATCTGAGGTTCACATATGTACAATTAATTACACTTGCTGAAAAGTAATTGAGAATCAAGCCCTCCCCCTTTAAAAAAATAAAAATAAAAAATACCTGGATAATGAAAGCAGTCAAATATGGACCCAAAGGGTTATAGTAAATGGGGTTACACTAGGCTGGCAGCTAGTCATTAACGGGGTTCCCCAGGACTCCATTTTAGGGCCACTTCTCTTCAATATTTTCATAAATTAATTGGATGTGGGGCTAGAAGACGTTTTGAGTAAGTTTGCAGATGATGCTAAAATGAGAGGAGCTGTTGATCAACAAGTCCCATCAACAAGAGGTAGAGAGGCCCTGCAGAGACATCTTGACAAATTAGAGGGATTCCAATCACCAACAATAAGAAGTTTAACAAGAGCAAGTGCCAATTCTTCACCTGGAAAGGGGCAGCCATGGCTATGCGTACAGAATGGGGGGTCAAGAGCCCCATGGAAAGGGATCTAGAAGTTCTGGTGACCAGCAATGGATCCAAGGAAATGGCATGGAGCACTGTCAGGGAAGGTTCAGGTTGAGTATCAGGAAAAGGTTCTTCATGAAGAATGTATCTGGGCACTGTAATAAGCTCCCTAGTGAAGTGATCATGGCACTGAGCCTTCTGGAATACAAGAAATGTTTGGACAACACTCTCATAAATATGGTTTGATTTTTGGATGATTCTGTGTGGAGCTAGGAGTTAGACTTGATGATCCTTGTGGGTTCCTTCCAATTCAGGATATTCTATGATTCTATGATTATAAGTGAATATACCACACGGAATGCAAGACAATTTAATAGAACAGAAAATGTCAGTCCAGCTTTAACAGAATGCATAATGAATGCACACTTTCTCCTGTTTCCCTTCATTTCCTAGCTGTACAAATAAAGAGGATTGAAAGAAGGAATTTTGTCCTAGCTTTTCTGTGTTATCCAAGTATCAAAAAAAAAAGACAAATATAATCTCCTATGGCAGGCATATGAGATAGCAACAAAAGTGAAGAGGTCTAATTCTCATTTTGATTGTGTACTAGCTTGAAAGCATTTTGGTCCTCATCCTGACTCATTTTTGGAACCAAGAGAATTATCCCCAGTTGTGTAATAGAAACAATTTGTTCCAGGGTCCTTAGCCAGTACTGTTCCAGAAACAAGACAAACTACAAAGCAATTCTACCAATACGTTTGTCAGAACAATGTGATACATGCCCAAGTGTACTAGTAGCAACAAAGCACTGATGATATTTCTAAAGCACCACTTAATTAATTTGTTGTTCATGCAGTAAATTCAACATCAGACTCCCATGCCCATCCTACAATGGTGAGGGACATTAAAGGTACACAGCAAACACCAGAAACAAGGACATGCTTCAGGCATAATGAAGAAATCTGAGAAAAAGTAAATAAAATCCCAGGCAAATAGTGAAACAAAAGGAACTCATGACATATAACTCTCTGAAATGCACTGGATTAAAAGCTATTTTTCTTTCATTTTATGTAACTGAAATTTCCAATGAAATTTTCTGCAGTAAAAGTGCAGTATTGAGAATTATATACCAAGAAAAATATTCTAAAAATAATAAGTAAATAAGAAGGTAAACAAAATGAAACTAATAAAAAAAAAGATTTTTCTTTTCTTCTAATTGTTTTTTTTTTTTTTTCCCAAATATCTTTCATTTCCTCATATAAGAAACAGTCAAATTGTATTTACAAGCAATTAATGCAATTAGGGAGATCTGAATAGCTATAGCTATTCAGCTATAGCTTGATAGTAACATGTTATTTATTTATTTGTTTTGATAGACCTACTCAAAGAGATAAGGTATTCCAGATTTGGATTTACTGCCTTTTGAAACATCTGAATCACAAATATACAAATATGAGAGAGATAGGGAAAAATAATTCATTTATGTTATTACTTTTTTTTACAGTATTACCACTTAATTCTTTGCTGTGTGAGTTGTGGTGCAAAATAACATTTAATGAAAATAAGAATAAGAACTTTACTTGAGGCTATTTTTACTTGAGAACTTTACTCGGCTATTTGTAGTCATTTTTAGTATGCTTACTAGTCTTATGCTTTCTATGACTAATTTAATCTCTCAACATTGAAATCTTAGGCCACTTTGCTCTCTGATGAACTGCAGTGACTTTTCATCTGATATATAGTATGGAGTAGCTCCATCTGATATATAGTAGCTCCAGATGAAAAGGCACTTACACTGTTGCACTTACACTCCTTTATATCACCTATCTTCTGTAGAAAGTCTGGAACTGTTTCATGGAGATCTCTGCAGGATGATTTCAGTATTCCTTTGAGGAATTTCAAAGATATTTTATTTTATTTATTTTTCATATTCTCTCACCTATCCCACTGTGTGCTTGGGCAGTGGGGGAGACAGGGAGGAAGAGCAGTGTGTGCGCTATGTGATTAAAACCAGTATGCGCAGTGTGGCTATGTGATTAAAACCAAGGTTAAAACACAACTTTTATTTAGTGGAATAACATACTTTGCAGGAAGATGAGAGATTTGCTGCTCAGTTTCTTCCATAACTAAAGGAAGGGAAGAAATAAATAAGCATATAAATAAAATAACCACAGTAGCATTCAGTTTTTATTTCTTAAGGTACTGAGGAATTAACTTAGTGGCTTTGCTGAATATGTTAAGAGAGAACTGTTATAGTTAAAGATGACTTTCTCCTTGTCTTGGACTCCCAGGGTTGTAGAAATAAGGTTCTAATCAGCCAAATTTTCTTGCCCTAAGTACAGTTTTGACAATTTATTGAGCCAACAGTCTATTCAGGATGGTCTGTAGTTCTGGCTCAGGACTTTAAATTGCTACAGAACTGACATGCTAACTCACATGTATTATGAAAAATAACAGAGTATCATACAGGAAATCAATGGCTATTACATTTAACTAGGTACATAGCTGAATTATCTGCATACTGCATTTTTACAATCATCTTGTTCTCTTCTCACATTGCTGGGAAACTGGGATACAACAAAGTATAAATAGCAAAGATCACAATGAACTATGTAGTGGAAATGCCCACCAACTGCCTCAGATTAGGAGAGTTTTATACACATTTGAAACTTTCCAGCTTCCAAATATAATTTCCAGGTTAGTGACCTTTGCTAATTGAATTTTGGGATCTGAATACCATGTCTTAATTGTATACCTATCTGTTGTCATTACACAAATCAAATCCCTATCTGTTTGTCCATTTTTTTTTTTTTTCTGCCAAAGAATATAATGCAATTGATCATATTCTACTATTCACTTTCCTTTTGTAAACATCACACTTCAAATTTCAGAAGCATTAAAGAAGTGAGAGTCTTACACACTTACAGAAACTTTTTTGTTGGAATGGATATAAGATGTTATTCGGAAGAAAAAAAAAGTTCAAGATCTATTAAAATAGCTTAGATCAAGAGTAATAAGAATAGATCAAGAATAATAATGATATTTTTAATTGTTTTTTATAGTTGACTTTACTTAAAGACTTTACTTTTCTTAAGAAAAAATATAAGTTTTAAAGGCCTTCTTAAAAATATGAAGGCATTTATTATCTGCTACCAATGTTTTTTTCAGGGTCTTTATAGAGTGTGGTTTTGTAATGGAGAGAGAAATCCAAACATTAGAGAATGTTCACCATTCACTGATTACCAGGCCAGAAGGGATCAACAGAATATTTAATAACTTCTGTATGATATGGGATTTCATTCAATTGCTCTTGAGTAGAACACCATAACTTATCTTTGTCTACAAGATAGTGTCAGCAGGTTTTTCTTTATTATTATTATTAATTACTGTATTTTTTATTAATTACTGCATTTCTACAGACACTACTAATAAACCTCCTGCTTAAAACCATGTTCTTGAAGTTTCTGTGGCATAGATTTTATTAATTTTATGTATTTATTTATTTATTTCAATGCACTGACTAGTTATATAAACATTTCAATTGAGTAAACTAATGTAGCTGTAGTTTAAGTACATACGTATCTTGAAATGTATATTTCATGCATTTTGATCAGCCATAGTAGCATATAGATACACAAGATCAATTCCATATTTAACAAGTCATAACTGAGTTTTGGAACAAGCACAAGATTTTATTTAAACTAAACTCATAAAATAGATATTATTTTTCTGGAGTTGCTCTTTCTGAGGAAAATGCATTAAAAACAACATTCTGTAGGTCAGATATAGAAGGATTAATATTAGCAGTTGAACTACTAAGAGACATAACTGAAACAAAAGTTTAGAAAATAATACTTGAAATGAAACAAACAAAATAAAATTCGTATTTGATTTCTTTGGCCGAAGCTCTTCCACAGGTTTATTATTTGGGATTAATCCAAAGCTGACTGAAATCTCTTTTCAGCTTCTGTATTTACAGATGTAAAAAGCAAAGTACAAATATCCATAATAATAACATTTAAATCCAGGATAGCTTCAGGACATTATAAATTCTTTTTAAGATTCTAGACACTTTGGTTAAGTTGTTGTGACAGCTGTTTTGAAAACCTTGGCACATCTAAATTCTATTCTTGATCTGGCCTTGAATCCAAGCTCTAATTTAAACATAAAATGGATTCTATTGACCCATCTTTTGACATGTCTGACTTCAACTCAGTTTTGTTTTGTAACCACATTTGTTTAAAATTCCCCAGGCTTTTAAATAAGAATTTAGTAATGACACTGGCTGTAGTAAAGCATGCACCATCTGGCTATGGTATTTTGGCCATATCTATAAGAATATTTCCATCCCTTCAACAAAATTATAATAACATACTCTCCTTTTTAAAGCATACACTTTTTTTTCTGTATGTCACAAAAACATTGAAATATAGCATGGTTACACTGAGTACAATAAGAGCTTATGAAATTAAATTTTCATGTATCTTTTTATCTGTATAAGAATAAAGTGTTATTGAACCTCAATGCATTGTGTTGGAACAACACTTTTACAGCACAATGTGGAAAGTTCCAGTAATGAGTTCTTGTTCATTTCAAGAAGACAGAGATGAGAGTTAAAGGTTTTTTCACTACACTATTTTGCATGCTTCTGTCAGCACTCTGTGATAACTGAAACATTTGTTCAAAATGGCTTCTTTTGCCTTTGCTGGACAAGAGGAACTTTTTTCAAATGATATATAGAAAATATGTAAAGTATTTAAAAGGAAGATTTCCATGCACTCTGCAGTAGACACTGAGACACTAAAAAAGAAGCCAGGAAACAGGAATAATGCTTCAATCTTCTAATGAAGATAATGGCCTCTACATATTTTAGATAATTTATATAATTCTCTGAAGAATGACACTATGAAGTCTCTTTTAAATCTGAAGAATCTTTTAACTTTGTTTTACTAGTTCTTTTCTACAGTAGATCATCAATAATGTTTTACTGGTTAGCCAGTAGTTAGCCACTGGTTTTAACCACTCTCTTTGTCGTAGAACTAGTTGCTTTGAAATTGTTTGAGTAATCCTATCTCCAGGAAGCTGAGAAATGTTCAGGAAAGAATGTTCTACATGGGAAAAATATATACCTTTATTTCCAAGCCTGACTTTATCAAGTTTCATATCACTGTCATTGAACTTGTATAACTTACTTAAAATTTGTAGGTGAACAAATCCACCATATGCCACTTCAGAATTCCACTCCATCATTTTATAGTTATTAAAAACCAAACAAACAAAAAAATAATTGTATGGGTACTTAAAAAAAAAAAAAAAAAAAAAAAAAAAAACTTTTTTATTTATTTACTTATTTTTAATTAGGTTTATCATCATATTGTCTGAATATTTCCTATAATAAGAAAAATTACAAGACTAGCAATCATAGAGATCTATTTCAAGTCTTGAATGGAATCCTTTCCTCTAACTGAAAGACTATTCACTTTTATACAGGTTTTATCACTTGAGCCTGATTTCATCATATTACACTTTGAGACTCTTCACCTTTACAATCCTTCTCATTTAAAAATGCTGAATGTTACTTCCTTGATTCTGAGGTGAACAGGAACTTAGTTTGATCCCCTCACTGTCTGTAGAGGTTCAGATATTACTTTCCACGCATGTCAGCAATTTCTAGCCTCTCTCACAGAATCACAGAATCACAGAATTTCTAGGTTGGAAGAGACCTCAAGATCATTGAGTCCAACCTCTAACCTAACCCTAACAGTCCCCAACACTCTCACAGCAAATTGAACCCTAAACAACTAACTATGCCTATATTGCTAATGGAAAGGGAACCAGATATTACTTGACCACTGGGAAATTGATATAACAAGCTAAAATTATCTCAGCCCAGACCAGCTCAGCCAAGTTCTCACCATCCCAAGGACTGTAAAGTTAGTACAAGTCTTTTATTAGTAATAGAAATAAATTTACTGAGACACATTTTCTTTTGCAAATACAGTTGAAATTGGTAGTGATTTCTGGGGGCTGACCTGCTGGAGTGCAGCTCTGCAGAGAAGGACCTGGGAGTCCTGGTGGACAGCAGGCTGACCAGGAGTCAGCAATGTACCCTTCTGGCCAAGAAGGCCAACAGTATCCTGGGATGCATTTGGAAGAGTATTGCCAGCAGGTGGAGGGAAGTGATCCTCCCCCTCTACTGAGCCCCGGTGAGGCCTCACCTAGAATATTGTGTCCAGTTCTGGGCTCCCCAGTACAAGAGGGACATAAAACTACTGGAACAAATTCACAGGAAGGCTACAAAGATGACTAGAGGACTGGAGCACCTATTGTACAAGAACAGGCTGAAGAAACTGGGCCTGATTAACCTGGAAAAGAGAAGACTGAGGGGAGACCTCATCAATGTATATAAATATCTGAGGTGAGGGTGTTCAGAGGATGGAGCTAGTCTCTTTTCAGCTGTGTTCGGCAACGGGCAAGAGGCAACGGGCACAAACTGAAGCACAGGAGGTTCCATCTAAATATGAGTGGGCACTTCTTTACTGTGAGGGTGACAGAGCTCTAACAGGTTGCCCAGAGAGGTTGTGGAGTCTTCTTCTCTGGAGATATTGAAAACTCACTTGGATCCGTCCTGTGCAATGTGTTTAGGTGATCCTGCATGGCAGCGGGGTTGGACTAGATGATCTTCAGAGGTCCTTTCCAACCTTGGCCATTCTGTGTTTCTGTAATTTAATCATTAAAATCTTTAAAAATCTTGCTAAAAAAAAAAAATAATAATAAATTAAAAGTAGTTTAAATTTGATGCACAGAATTTAAGGCTTAATCTTAAGAATTTGTCTAGTCAGGTGTCGGTGTCCTTATCAATTAGTAGATGTAAATATTTGGAGTAGAAGTAGTTATAATCTGCATTACTGAATGAAAATCTGGCACAAATAAAAAACATGAATTTTCATTTTCAGTATCTAAACAGTATATTAAGATCAACTTCAAACTAATCAAGATCTCGAAGATTCATTTGGAAGCATTGGGTAAAAAGAAAAGAAAAAAGATACTTTAGACAAATATTTTAAGTGTTGGAAAATACAAAAGAATTAAAGTCTATAGTAGCAATATAGTATATCATGTGTAAGACCTAAGTGTCCTCTGTTATGAGTCACTGTATGGTATTGCTCTCATAGAGAAAGTGTCACAAGAACAGTAAAATATTCTATGTGAAGAAAAACGTCTTTGAAATTCCTCAAAGGAAGACTGAAATCATCATGCAGAGATCTCCATGAAGCAGTTCCAGACTTTCTAGAGAAGATAGGTGATATAAAGGAGTGTAAGTGCAACATTGCCTTTTCATCTGGAGCTACTATACAATATATCAGATGAAAAGTCACTTCAGTTCCTCAGAGAGCAAAGTGGCCTAAGATTTAAATGTTGAGAGATTAAATTAGTCATAGAAAGCATAAGTAAGCATACTAAAAATGACTACAAATAGCCAAGTATTATGTATATAACAGTATGGTTATAAAAGTTGGTACATTGCAATCAGTAATGCTATTTATTATGATTTCATTTTTCAGTCTTGTTAAAGATATTACAAAGACTGGTAGATTTAGGATGATTCTATTTCTAAGACAAGGCTATTCCAAGATAATCCTTTATGTTGAGAAATGGTACATATATATTAAAAAACAAACAAACAAAAAACAAATGCCCCCCCCAAAAAAACAAACAAACAAACAAACAAACAAAAAAAAACATACGTGCTTTAATAGGCACCTTAATTTAAAGGCAAACTTTCAAAATATACTTTCAAGAGTATTTCTAACAAAGTTTAATTGTTTAAATATTTAATATAAAAACTGCTGTACAAGGTGTAAGTAAATGCGTTGTTTCTTAGCATTTATTTATCACTGTATCAGATATTTATTTTTTTTTTTCCCAGAAGAGAGGAGAGGTTGGAAGTGCTCTCTATAACCTCAATTTCTAGAAAGGCTGTATGTTGAGATAAATTACTGCTCTACAACAGAGAAATACAAAACCATAGATACATAGAATGGTTTGGGTTGGAAAAGACCTTAAAGGTCATCTAATTCCAACCTCCCTGCCATGGTCAGGGATACCTTCCACTACGCCAGGCTACTCAAATCAGTATGGGATGAAGAGAAAGAAGAGGTGTAAAAGGGAAGAAGAGGAGGAGGAAGAAGAAGAAGAACAACAATAACAACAAACAACAACAAACAACAACAAAACCACCACCACCACAAACAACAAAACCCACCACCACAAGAAAGGTGTCAAAGAGAAGAGAAGGAAGGAAGGAAGGAAGGAAGGAAGGAAGGAAGGAAGGAAGGAAGGAAGGAAGGAAGGAAGGAA
>CM021731.1:168495335-168528362 GCA_011075105.1 Heteronetta atricapilla
AAAGAAAGAAAGAAAGAAAGAAAGAAAGAAAGAAAGAAAGAAAGAAAAAGAAAGAAAGAAGGAAAGAAAGAGTAAGAAAGAAGGAGTAGAAGAAGGAGATGGAGGAGAAGGGAAAGAGGGTAGAAGGAAGAGTAAAGGAGACAGCAAGCGAAAGAGAGGAAGAGAGGGAAGAAGAGAAAATGGAAAGAGATGGAGACCTGAATGTAGCTCAGTAAATATTTGCCATTACCAGTAGAAGGCCATGGGCTCTGTATTTATGTGACCCTGCAGGGTGTCAGGGCTTCTCTGAGCTTTTCCTAGCTGTGAGGGGGTACTGCATTCAACACACAGTAATATGTTAGCCGAGGTTAATGGCTGCTGCTGGGCAACTTTCAATCTTCTTCTGGGATATCATGAGTAGGAGGCAGATGGCAACAGAAAAGATATAAGGATGGCAATAAGCAGACACATCACTGAGAAAGCAGTGACCCCCATCCCTCAGCAGCATTTATCTCCCATTTAGAGCTCTGGATGCCTTTACTGATTGTGATACCTATCACCTCTCCAACAGAAGAAGTGTCAACCTTAGGATTCAGGACACTGAAATGATGAGCATAACAACAGAGAAAAGGAGTAGATAAAAGTTTTATTCTGTAACAAGTTTAAGAGTATTATTTTGTGAACCTGATAACCATTTGCTGTACTTTGGTTCCATAAGTAAGAATCTGATAAGGCTCACAATTAATTCATATATATGTTCAACTTTTGCTCTTAACAAGACCTTGAACCATAAATGTATCAGTCTGGAGAAATGCTTTGATCAGTGCTTCAGATGAGTAGGATACTTCTTTTTGTTAATCACTGGGTTCATGGATGAACTTGTTTAAACAAGATGATGAAATGACATAAATTTAAACTATAAGATGAATCTGCTGTAATATCTATACTTGCCAGATTGCATTCAGTATTTTAGAAACAAGGTATGTAACACTCAATATTTCTCAAACCATTGCACATGTCATTTTTTTTCTATAAATCAGAAGAAAGAGATTATCTAAGCAGATATCATAGAATAACACAGATCGTAAGGGACCTCAAACGACTACCAACCTTACACAAACACCTATGTCCCTGGGTGGCTTGAACCACCAACTTTTGGTCAACAGCTGAATGCACTAACCCATTGCGCCACACAGACCTTTCTGAAGGTAATTTCACAAGTCATTTTTATTTATTCTAATTATGTATTATGGTATTAGGTATTAGGTATTTATTCTTATTAGGTATTAGGTATTACTTAAATCAGTGATGTGATCTCATCATTCTGATATTTGTCTGATCCACAATCTGAAAAATATTTTGCAAGATAGACATTTTAAAATCAAATGTATTGAAAAAGTCATATTTTATACTTACATATTTGGCTATTTGACTTTTGTTTTTATAAAACTTTGACCTTATACTCTAAATTCATTTTAATGAATTCATTTAAAAAATTAAAATTAAAATTCATTTTTTTGAAGCACACTTTATTTACATTTTTATATAGCAGTGCAGGTACATGGCTAAGGTACAAGTTCCAAAGTAAACCTCTGTACATATATGAGTTCAAAAAGGATGAGTTGAAAGAGGGTATATAGTCTTCAAGTCACACTAAAGGTGTCTGTTAGTACTCCAGTTGCATTATCAACAGTCACTGAGCGGTAAGAAAATGAAGTATAATGAAGATGCAGTCTTTCCCTGTAAGGGGAAACAAGCAACAAACTCATTATAATGCAATGAAAATGAAAAGTAGATAGTTTCTGGGAGGCAAAATGAATCACAGAATGCTTGGTGTTGCTAGAGTATTTTGTACATAGAAGATATATATATTTGCTGTACACTTTATGATATACAGCTCCATTTCTCTTATGCACTCCAACATTCTCTTGATATTTTTCACTTGAAGTGTATTTTTACAACCAAAACAGTCTTTGTAACTTCCGGCATATTCCCGGAACTGTTCTGTACATACACTTACAGTAGTCAACATTTTTTTTTGTCTTTTTTTTTTTTTTTCTTCCACTACAGTAAATATCTCAAATGAATAAAAAGTTCATGTATTCTAAGATGAATATTGCAGATTTGTATGACTTCAGTAAATTAAATGTTATAGACATTGGCATCATACATATTAACAGTTCCTTTGGAGCAGCTTCTTTGTAAAATGTCAATTTAGATTAAGAATAATGTATTTTGTACATGGAGCCTTCTTAAAGTAATGCTACTTTGCCGGAACACTTTATTTATAATTAAATTAATGATGAAAAACTTATGTCAATTCAGAGAGGCTATTTTATTAATGTTTAAGTTAATCTGCATTCATTTTCCTCAAACCATGTAACACATTCTAAAATTAGGTCACAAAGCTTTTTAAATGCCTACTTTTTTTGTTTTTGTTGTTGATATTGACATCCTTAAACCCACTACTGAGCTGTCATAAGGACTAGTCAGTATCTAAAATTCTTCATTAACCAAGTTTCTATTCTACTATACCAATATTGTTGACTGCCAAATGTCAGAAATGTTCCTTGTCCTTCCACAAGCTAGAGGACTTTAATCAAATCATTGTCATCAGACATTGAAGTAGTTAGTGATTTAAATCACACCAGCTCCTAATCCATGCAGTTTAAATTGTGAATCATCCTCACACCATTCAGGTATTCTCTTGAAAAATATATTGCAATACTAGGTGATGCATGCCTAGTTCAACTGATTCAAATTATGTTACCACGTACAAAGATTTAGAATGCTGGAGCATTATTCTGTTTTAAGATTAAAGGCATCCTTATTTCATGAGGTGCATAAAGAAATGAAAATATTTATCACAGAATCCAAAACAGATAATGTTCAGCCAAGTTGCAAAGGTGATAGAAAGACATTTAAAAATATGCATAGTTTTCTTAAAGTAAGATACAATCCCAAATCTTTTTCTTCCCTTCTCTGCACACAACTGTTGAATTGTGGATGCTTAACCAAATCAGTTATGTAAGTTCCCCTGGTTGCAATTATAGATTACTGGCAAATCACACATCCTTCTGAACTGCATCTCTTTTTTGAGGTTCTTCTAATATTTTCCTCTCTTCAAAATTTTTCTTTTGTCTTTGATATCACCTCAGGTTTTTTATTGTCCTCATCTCTAGAAATTTTAACAGCCCTCTGGCAGACTAACCACCATGTCTTAAACTTAACCAATCTATTAAGAAATCATTATCCATTGAAAAATAAACACTTTCTTCTCTAGAGAAGCAAAGAGCTAATCCTATTATAAAGACTTTCTGTACACAGAATTCTTCAGGAACATGTGAGTTGACAAGCATACTTGACTTAAATATGAAAATGGAGTTCATGCTTACTAATACTAAATCCTGATTATTATATAATCCTATATTGCATAATAAAAGAAGGTCAGTGACAATTCCTTGCTCAGAGCTCATGCAGAAATATCTATTTTTCATCACAATGCCTAGAGGATATTTTCACTGAACTAAAACAAACCAGATGCATTAGCACTTATAATATTCAGCCAGAATCTTTTCTGGATTCCACCTGAAGCCCATACATCCATAAGACATTATTATGTGCATGTTTTTTTCATGTAAAATGTTTATGATGATCTGAGAATACTGTTGCAGTTCAAAAGAGTGGCATTTTTATAGTATAAAACTGAAATTAAATGTTACATTCAAAATCTAAAGAGAGTTTTAGAAGACTGTTCTCCACTAAGGAAGCCAAACACTATTCCAGTCATATTTCTGCTTGAAATTTTTCCCTTGCAGTTGATATCCCCTGACTGGAACTTTGGCAGTGCTTCTGAGAGTTCTTGTTGACAAGAGCAAAATTGTGCAAGGCAATTAAGTTAACATTGGCTGAGTGCTGTGCTTGAACTTCCACCATGAATTTCTCAAAAGTATAGTTGTAGCCAGTAACAGTATATTATTTTTGTTTTAAAATGATTTTGTGGAGATCAAGCTCTGAAGGACCTCTTAATTTCACCATGCTTCTAAGCAGTGATGTCCTGCCTATCTTAGTCGATGAATGATGAACATGACTCTTTAGAGAGCAACATGTTCAGAACAAATTTATGACAGATGCATTTTCCATGCCACACAACTAAACAAGGTGTGTTTAGTTGTTTATTTATTTTAGGTATTGACTATACTTAGGAATACATAAGTGTTTAAACATTTCACGGTCCAGACCTATCTATTGGGATTTACAAAATATTCGGATTCAGTTGGATATGTTAGCCATTAGACACTCCAATGAGTGCTCTTTAGCAGATGTTTCTGATCAATTTCTCTTTGAATTATGACACATTAAAAACCTAAATATCAGCTGAATAGATCTTCTGTGTTTCAGTGTTAATTTCCACCACCACCACCCATTTTAGGCAAGTCTGATAGCCACTGAACTGTAAAATGAAAGTGGGAATCCATACATGTAATCCTATCTGCATTGGGATATATATGCCTAGCTCTGCCTAACCATCTGAAGGACATCCAAACTACACTAAGAGAGAT
This sequence comes from Heteronetta atricapilla, assembly GCA_011075105.1. Lineage (NCBI taxonomy): Eukaryota > Metazoa > Chordata > Aves > Anseriformes > Anatidae > Heteronetta > Heteronetta atricapilla. Next base: position 168,499,877 of record CM021731.1, read on the forward strand.
TAGATATAGACTGTCATCCTTTGGTGGTCAAGCCTAAATACATGTATAATGTAAGGAGGCAAGTAGATAATTAAGATGTCTTGAATTTCAATTTGAAGATATACATAATTCATATATATGTATCTTGAGTAGCTTTACTAAAAATTTAGACACTTCAGTTGGCCTTGATTGTCTTTCTGCCAAATAGGTGCACTAGATTTTAGTCTTGATATCTTGCTAATACTAAGAAGAAAAGTCTAATGCTGCTTTCTCTTTGGAATCAAAATCTAGAAGTGGTCTGGATTGCTTTTTGCAAACTGACCCTTAATACTAAACTTAAATCTGATAACCTTATTCACAATTTGCTTTAAACAGCAAACACTATGAAAAAGCAATTAACATAAATTAAAATGTAAATTTTAAAAACGTGGTGCTTAACAAAAATTCCAATCAGATACCTACTGACTTAAGATCTAATCTTGCTGCTACTGAAGTCAGGTTATATATTATTTTAATTTTGCCTAACTAGTTTTCCAGTTTCCAGTTCTTATAATGGCATACATCACTGCAGCACCTAAACATCCCACATCCCTGATGAAGTAGTAACTGCTGTAACAGCTGGCCAGTTATTCTTTAAATATATATATATATATATATTTTCTTCTCTGCTTCTCTTAATGCAATTATTATTATTATTATTATTATTTGAGTTTTGGTATTGATATCACACAGCCAACTGTTAAAAATGTTTCAGGAAAATGACAAAATGTGATGACCAATCCCTACTATAGAAGCTTATTTTTAAAAAATGTACATAAATGTACATAAATGTCCCATTTATGTACATTTAAATAACCACAGCACAATATAGATTTTCACAGCTGTTACCAAAGTCACTTTTAGTCCATTACTTTAAGTAATCCATGCTCATTATCAGCACTACAATCTTTCTGTGAACAGAAACTCAAAGGAGATATATCATTTGTGAAGTTTTTAGAGTAATTTTCAGGAAACTGAGACATTAAATATTTCCTACCCTTAGTGAAGTTCTTTGATCTGTAACAATAAAATGACATCTTTAAATACAACCTTGAAATAAATCTTGAGGGCTTGAAAGTCTTGTGTATAACAGAAAATGTCATTCACACTAACCAGCTGCTTTTGCATTTATTTGTAAATTAAGGGGTGTTATGTTGAGCATATGGCTTTATGATGATCAGGATTATGAAAAAAATACCTGCAGGTAGAAAACAAATGTGCAATTACAGGAACTTATTAGGGGAAGAAAAAAAAAAAAAGGAAGAAAAGATAGCTAAAAGATATCTATACAGATGTTGCTTGAAATCAGTGCATTCTGTTGAAGATAGCCTGAACAGCCTACTTGATCTGCAGTTCTCTTATTCTTTCTCTCCCTCTTTCTCTTTGTATGTTTTATAGATATATAAGATGTACAGCATGAAAGTATATGCTATATAAAACCCTGTTCTCTTATAGGGATAATATTTTCTTATAAGGAAAATGTATTCTTTACTCGTATTCTATCAAAAAGTTAAGTACATAACTGAAAACTATATTAAATCTGATTAAAAGCAAAAGTGTAAGATATAACCAAGATTAAATTTGTAACATTACATTTGTAATATTAAATATTTAGTAATCATAAATGCATATATTGCACATCCAGAAAATTAATCTTAGATGTTGCACTTACTACTACCACTACTGCTACTACTTTTTAAACCGATTGGTATCCCCCTCTGAAGCAACAAAGGATGATTATAACCCTCCAATAACAAAATTTAGTTCTGAAAAATACATTCTGGAATATTTAAATTATCTGCCAATTAAGAAAGAAAAATGAAAAGCAAAGCAAACAGGAGAACACAAAGAACTACAAAACTAACAGAACCACGTTATGTAATTAATGGGCAGGTATTGCTATATTTTTTGTTAAGCATAAAACAATAACAACTTTCTTCAGCTCATTTACTGTTGACAGTTAGAGTTACTCATTGACAAAACAATGAATACAAGTGTTAAGAGTTTTTTTTTTTTTTTTTTTTTTTTTTTTTTAGGTATGCACCAGCCAAACCCTATGTCTTTTCAGTAGTCAGCTGAAAAGAGTTAATAAATGGAGTAGAAAACTAGTGGAATCAGGTCTATTTAAAGTCTCAAATTGTTGTGGGGGAAGATAATGCTGTTTTCCATGGGATTCATTCTTGGATTGAATTAACTGATCTGTTAAATGTCTTCACATATTTAATACAATTATTTGGACTTGGAAAGATAGAAATTGAATTGTAAAAAAAAATAGTCATTAATAATTTGGAGCTGTCAATGTATGCTACTGGGTAATACTGTTAAAATGTTTTAGGGGATAAATAGCCAGGGATAAATAATAATAATAATAATAATAATTTTAAGATCAAGAGCTGTTCATATGTATCTATCTGTTTTGAACTAATAATAGTCGTTATACCTTAGAGTAGAGAAGGGCCAAAAACATAGTAATGAAAAATAATGTTGCTGTTATGAATTATCCTGTACACGTTATATTAAATGTGCCACATACAGGAAAACAAACAAACAAACAAACAAAAACACGAAAACATGAAAAATAGTTGAGTTATGGAAAGATTTTCAATATATATAGTTATCTTTTTTTTTTTTTTTTTTTAATTACAGAAAGGGCTGTTGGTGTTGAATTCTTATAGTGGACAAATCAAATTGTGTGCCCCATCATCAATTCATTACAGTGACTACTTTTTAAATAGTCACTGAACATTTGATTTTTCCAATATTCTTCATGTATTCAAAATAACCTAACCTAAGAATGCATAGTTTAAAGAAAATAATGGATAAATCAAATGCTTCTCTTGACTTGGTCATGGCTCAGATCACAGATTTAACATGGTTGGTTGTTTCTGTGGTGTTGTTGTTTGTTTGTTTTTAGTTTAGGACATATATACTATTGCATTCCAGTAAATATAATTTTGCCATGACTAAGGGTAGGCTATTGGCTCTGATTTGTCCTGGACTGGCTGGTTTTAGCTCACCAGTACAGCCAGGAGACTTCAGAGAGCAATTAATCTCACTATTAAGTGGACATTAATATTTGTCCCACCAATTCTTGATTGCTTTAATTATATAATTGCAGATTTCTCTCACATACTCTAAATGTGTCTTATTGCTTCCTTTCTTGATTTGGCATCCTGCCTCTGTCAATTGTTCTTGTGGCAATGTAACATAACCAGTGCTGGGAGACAGAATGCATCAAAATCTTTTCCAGGCATACCTCTCTGTCCTTCTATTAGGAAACATCTTCCTAATAGAAGGACAGAGAGAATTTACAGTCAGCATGAACATAGTCTGAGTCCAAACTACCTAAAAAGACAATATATCTACATATATAGTGAGGTCTGGCAAATCTTTACTTTTGGTCTCTTAGGTTTTACCAGTTTCAGATAAATTAAGATATGAACAGAAGGAATAGGAACACTTGCCTGAGAGTGGTGCTTTATTATGTTGTAAAAAATATTTTTTATATATGCTGTATTTTTGCTATTTAACATGTCACTTTTCACACAATTTTATTCTCTACAAATGTTTACTTTCTGAGAGAAATAAATAAATAAATAAATAAATAAATAAATAAATAAATAATATTGTTTCAAGCCTTTAGGTTCTTAACTAGAAAGGGAAATAAAAAAGATAAAAGTAAAATCATCTGCAATAACTCAAGGAGAAGTGTAAAAAATAATAACTGATAACAATTCTTAGGTCAGTACAAATTTTATATACATATATTTAGAAAGTTATGAACAGATTTTCTGTGTAACAGTCACAACAATGGATTCAGGTATTTAGTTGTTACATTTGTTAACATTGTCTCTTTGATAAAACATAGTTCTGAGCTCACTAAAAATGAAAACAAAACAAAACAAAACAAAACAAAACAAAACAAAAAAGCCTTTTATACAGAAGTCAAATATTCAAAGGTACCATATTAATCACAAATTGAATGACCTTAACTTGAAACAATTAAGAAATATACCTGTTGAATAAATCCATTAAATTAGTTACAAAGGTAGCTTTGTAACTAATATGTAACTGACCCATAAATCTATGGGTCAGGTACTATAAATTGTAATAACTCTGCTGCAGCCAGAAAATAAATAAATAAATAAACAAACAAATAAATATTTCAACAAATGAAATTATATTTCTAAATATTTTTTCCCTATTCTCATATGCTGCTTTTGTCTCAATTATATCTTCACTTTTTTATCTTTTTTTTTTTTTTTTTTTTAATCTTTCTATGTAGAATTGTTTTGTATGTGTGGTATGCATTTTGGCTATTCTCCTACAATACCTCCCAACAACAGCTATGCTTCAGAATCTATTGAATGAATTTTAGCTATGTGATTCCCATTAAAGTCAATGGGAAGTGCCCTACTAACATGTTTGTTTGATAATTTATGAGGAAAAAAAAAAAAAAAAAAGAAATAACAAAAACAACAAACTTCAGTAGCTGCAAAAGAGAGTTGTTATTGTTAAACTCATTCAGTATGCAGTGGCTCATCTTGCTGGTCTGTGCTTCTGTGCTTCACTGGACACGGTAGTATTATAATTGGCATTGTTGGTTATTTCTAGAACCATCATCCTTCAATTCATAGGTCCCAGAATAATATGGAATGGGGCTCAATGTCCATAGCTGTTTCCAAATTTGGAAGGAAAGGTGAAGATACAGAATTAAAAAACACCTCAAAATAAAGAATGCTCCATTCATGTTCTGAGCATTGCTTTTAGTCTTTAGTCAGAGAAGCATATCTGAGGCTCCTTTACAGCATACAATGTACTTCTGTTTACTTGTCTGGAATCTAAAGAAAGAGAAATGTTAGAATAATGAATAATGATAAATAAAGAAATAATAAATCCCAATACATAGTCTTTTTTTTTTTTTTTTTTTAACTCCAAGGTTGTAATCATTCAAAGGGATGATGATGTACTTGTATTGAGCAACATCTGAAAGCATTGCTTAGCAAAAAAAAAATACTCACCAAAGATGTTCCCTGTTTTATGACTATGGGACATGAAGGCAAAAAGGAGTTTGGCAAAAAATGAAGCAATTGAAAAAGTCAAGTTAGAAGTATTATGCCACAAAACACACATGCATTGTTAAATATCACATCTGCAGTGTCTGAGTACTTCTAAATTTCCATTTCCAGTGGAAAAAAAAAATATATATATATATATATACATATTTGCTTGTCATTAAATGGGACAGTAATTCTAAATATATATATATATATATAATATTTATATATATATATATATACATGTATATATCTCCAAACTTTAGTATATTTTTGAGAAACTGAATCATAGAATCATTAAGATTAGAAAAGACCTCCAAGTTCATCTGGTCCAACCATCACACTACTACCAATGTCACCCACTAAACCACGTCCCTAAGCACCATGTCAAACATTTCCTTAAACACGTCCAGGGACAGTGACTCCACCACTTCCCTGGCCAACCTGTTAAAATGCCTGACTACTCTTTCTGAGAAGAAATGTCTCCTAATTTCTAACTTGAACCTCCCCTGGTACAACTTGAAACCATTCTTTCTAGTCCTACCACTAGTTATCTATGACAAGAGGCTGACCCCCAGCTTTCCACGGCTTCCTTTCAGGTAGATGTAGAGAGCAGTAAGGTCTCCCCTGAGCCTCCTCTTTTCAAGACTAAACAATCCCAGTTCCCTCAGCTACTCCTCACAGGACCTGTGTTCCAGGCTCTTCATCAGCTTTGTAGCCCTTCTCTGGATATGTTCCAGGGGCAACATTTCTTTCCTGTAGTGAGGGTCCCAGCCCCAAACTGAACACATTAATCGAGGTGTGCCCTCACCAGTGCCGAGTACAGGGGGCTGATCACCTCCATGGTCCTGCTGGCTGCATAACTCCTGATGCAAGCAAGGATGCTGTTGGCCTTCTTGGTCACCTGGGCATACTGCTGGCTCATGTTCAGCAGCCCCATCAGTCAGCACCCCCAGATCCTTTTCCTCTGCACAGCTTTCCAAGCCTGTGATGTTGCATAGGGTTGTTTTGGTAAAAGTGCAGGACCCAGCACTTAGACATGTTGAACCTCATTCCATTCTCTACTGCCCATTGACCCATCCTGTCCAAGTCCCTCTTCAGGGCTTTCCTGGCAGATCTGGCAGATCGACACTTCTCCCCAACTTTGTGTCATCTGCAAACTTACCGAGGGTGCACTCAATTCCCTTATCCAAATCATCAACAAAGATATTAAAGAGGATAGGCCCCAACAGAGATCACCGGGGAATACCACTGGTGACTGGCGGCCAGATGAATTTTACTCTGTTCTCCAATATTCCCTAGGCCCGGCCATCCAGCCAGTTTTTAATCCATCAAAGAGTGTACCTGTCCAATCCACAGGCTGCCAGCTTCTCCATGAGAATACTGTTGGAGACTGTGGCAAAGCCTTGCTGAAATCTAGGTAGACTACAGCAGCAGCCTTTCCCTCATCTAACAGGCAGTTCACCCTGTTGTAGAAAGAGATGAGGTTGGTCAGGCAGGACTTGCCTTTTGTGAACCCATGCTGACCAGGCTTGAATCAATGGTTGTCCTGCATATGCTGTGTGAAATTTCAGATACTCAACAAACTATCATTTTGGAGTAATCTCTATGGAATGCTAGTGCTTCACAGATCTGTTTTGTGCATAACACATGCTTAGGTTCTTAATTTGGTTTTAATTTTGGTATAGTATCGTAAACATTGTTGAGGGGGTGGATACATAGGGAAAAACTGTGAACAGATAGAAAAAGGCAAAAATGTGCAGTAGTCTTCACATTTTATCAAAAAAGATACTGGAGTGTATCTTAGACAATATAATTTCTTTAGTTTGACATATCACCATGTACTTATTGTATTAATGATTTACATTCCTCTCACAGGTTGAAGTAATCAACTTTTTGGCTACCTACCCATTTGGCACTTGTGAGCAATGAACTATTTGGGTCATAAAAAAGGACTGTGCCAGTTGAGTTTCATTTTTTCTCCATCATCTCATGGCCAACCATCAAGTGACCAACCACGAAGTGGCTGGTTCACTGACACCACCGTTATCCTGCTGGTTTGTATTTTTACCTAAGTAATTTTGTCACTTTTTGTCTTTCTTTTTGTTTTCAGTTTTGTTTGTTTACCTAACAATTTTGGCTAAATTTTCATAATATTCAACTACTAAGTTGAACATTACTCATTTTAACAAAATAGTCCTGGGTCTATGGTGTGTCAGGACTCTGATGGAACAATCATCCTCACCATCTCTTCCCAGTCCCTGGGGCTTCCCCCGACAACCTGCCCAAGGCCTAGGACCCCATTTCAGCCTCAGTGGCCATCAGTTCTGCTCCAGAGATGCCACAGCAGGACTGGTCTCCAGTTTTCCACGGCCTTGTCCAGCTATGGGTGCTGTTGAGATGCACACAAAATTCACCACTCCTACCCCTGCCTTTAGCATATTTCACTTAATTTAAGAGTTTGCATTGCATGAATCAACTTTTGGATGCACCTACAGTTCAAAGGGAAAATCCCCACTATACATCATTCAACTGACGCTACATGGAGTAAGTGGGTAGTGTTAATTAGACAGTGGGCTCAAATGGGGAAACCCAACCACCCAGGAATCCTGGAAGAGATTAGGGACTGCCCCAAGGGCAGGGATTTTAGAGTACCAACAGAAGAGGTAACTCATTCTGAAGAGGCACCACAGTATAATGAGTTGCCAGAAGACAGAAAGCAGTATGTGTTGTTCACTGACGGATCCTGCCATGTGGTAGGGAGCCATTGGAAATGAAAAGCTGCTGTGTGGAGTCCCACACAAGTTGTGGAGGCCATGGAAGGGGAAGGTGAGTCAAGTCAGTATGCAGAAGTGAAAGCTATACAACTGTCCCTATAAATTGCTGAAAGAGAAAAATGTCCAGTATTTTATTTTTACACTGACTCATGGATGGTGGCAAATGCTCTGTGGGGGTGGCTACAGCAATGGAAACAGAACAACTGGCAGCACAGAGGTAAACCTATCTGGACTGCTGCCTTGTGGCAAGATATTGCTGCCCGGGTAGAAAACCTGGCTGTAAAGGTACGTCATGTGGATGCCCACATGCCTAAGAATTGTGCCACTGAAGAACATCAGAACAATGAAGAAGTGGATTGAGCTTCGGAAATTGAAGCGGCTCAGGTGGACCTGGACTGGGGATGTAAGGGTGAGCTGTTTGTAGCTCGATGGGCCCATGAAACATCAGGACATCTAGGGAGGGATGCCACATACAGAAGGGCTCCTGATTGAAGGGTGGACCTGACCACTGAGGCTATCACACAGGTTACCCATGAGTGTGAGACCTGTGCTGCAATCAAACAAGCCATGAGGGTAAAGTCTCCCTGGAACAGGGGGAGATGGCTTGGATTTCGATATGGTGAGGCCTGGCAGATTGACTACATTGGACCACTTCCACAAACCCGCCAAGGCAAACATTATATACTTACCATGGTAGAAACAACTACTGGGTGGCTGAAAATATATCCAGTAAACCATGCCACTTCCCAAAACACTATCTTGGGCCTGGAAAGACAAGTGCTGTGGTGACATGGTGCACCAGAGTCTGACAATGGGAGTCACTTTTGAAACAATTTGGTCACCTCCTGGGCCAAGAGACATGACATTGAGTTGGTGTATCACATCCCTTATCACCCACAAGCCTCTGGGAAGGTTGAGAGGTACAATGGATTGCTAAAAACTGTTACAAGCATTGGATGCTGGGATGTGGAAACATTGGGACATGAATCTACCAGAAGCCACTTGGCTAGTTAACAACAGGGGGTCTGAGAGCCGTCCTGGTACTGCTGAAACAAAACCCCTACACACTGTGGGAGAAGCTAAAGTCCCTGTAGTGCATATAGGGAAGTGGATGAGGAAGGTGGTGTGAGTTGCTCCTGCCTCAGGAAAAGGCAAACCCACTTGTGGGATTGTCTTCAGCCAACAACCAGGGTATACCTGATGGGTAGTACAGAAGGATGGGGCTATCAGGTGTGTGCCTCAAGGAGATTTAACCCTGGGAGAAAATTAATCTCTAATCCAAGTTATGTGTTGTAGTAGGACACTGCAGAACCAATGACAAGTCAACCTTGCAAGGAACCGGGCAAATGCAACAGTGACATGAGCTAAGCTGGTGCTGGTGTCAAGAAAACCAACTTTGCCTGCCCTGAGTGACCACTTTGACAGATGAAGCTGAAACCATCAACAGTTTTTATAAATATTTTTGGGAAAAGCCTATGGAATGAAAAGTACAGATGTATAAACACTTTAATGGGCAGAGAATAATGGTGATGAGAATATCTATATACTACAGTATGTGGGACCTGAGAATGACACAAATGTTATGGAATAAGAGGTGGAGGTTGTGTTGGGTCTGTCTGGGATGGAGTCACCTTTCCCTGCAGCAGCCCACACAGTGCTGTGCTCTGCACTTGTAGCTGGGACAGCACCGGTATCACTCCAGTGTTGTGTCTATTGCTGCATAGTGCTGGCACAGCATCAGAACTCCCTCCAAGCCCCCAAGAGCCAGCAGGCTGGGGGTGGGCAATTGATGGGGAGGGGACATCACCAGGGCAGCTGACCTAAACCAACAAAAGGGATATTCCATAACACCTGATGTCACACTCAGCAATAAAAGGGGACCTCTCGTGGGGGAGGGCTGTCCTCCTGAACAACTGGTACACGTTTTGAGGCCCTGTTTCCCAGGACGTGGCCGAACATTGCTCGTTGATGGGAAGTAGAGAATATTTTTTTCTGTGCTTCCACGTGACCTTGTTGTTTCTTTTATTTCTTTTTCTCCCTATTCCCTTTCCCTTTAATTAAATCATTCTCATCTCAAACCTCGAGCTCTTTGTGTTGTCTTTTCTCCCCCTTCCTTTTTGAGGAGGAGAGGAGTGAGAGAGCAATTGTGGTGGAGCTCAGCTGCCCACTCGAGTAAAACCACCACACAGTAGTAAATATCTGTCTCACTGGCTTCCCCTTGAGTCTTCAAGACTTCAAGTAATTCAATGTGAAACCCATGAAATGGTGACAAGAACTCAACAGACTGAAATTCTGATTGCCACTGGCTTAGCTTCATCTTCTGCTTGTTCAGTGGTACCAACTTCTGTGGAAAGTTCTTCAAACACAAGTATGTTCCTGGTGTTTTGTAGTTCACAAGACAATGAGACAGTGTATATGAATTCCACCTTTACTGTTCTGTGTCTAAAACACAATGATTCAGGAAACATTGTACTGTATAGATACCATGCAGCATGAAGGCACTTATATCTGTTTTTTAAGTATCTCACGTAAAACTGGTCATGAAAGAGCATCATATATCTTTTTGAGAATAAACACAATAGGCAGCGCTTAATAAAATATATATTTTAGAAAAGTAATATCCTAAGATAATTATATGAGTTTGAGTCACAACTTTATAATGGGTCATTTCAGAAGCAAGAAATCTTCATGCATGACTAAATAACAAACTTTGAACATATTAAAGATTTTTTAAAATTATATCACTCCTTTTGTTTTCATTTTTCTCCAGATGTGAGATGAACTTTATATAGCCTTATATTCAGGATTTAATTTTCTAGGTAGTGTTAGCATTATTTCTCAAGGATGAGATCATCCAAAACTGAGACAAATAATGAATAAAAATCTCTTTCCTATCTCTCAAAACACACAGTACAATACGCTTTTAGGTTTAGTGATGTAGTTTTCACCATCATAATTCCTCATTATTCATGACATTTTGCCCATTATAGCATGAAATTCCTTGGAAGATAGAAATAATCATCAGGAAGTAGAGTCTAGCTAATTATCTGTTGTCTGAGAAATTAAGTTGTTGTAATGGATGAAGCAACAATTACAGCAGCTGGTGATGTCTACTAAAAAAATAAATACATCTTTGAAATTACTATACCAGAAATCTGAACCATCTTCTCTGTCTTCTTTGTCTGTCACCTCTAAGCCATAAAGAAAAAAATGTTCGCAGCAGAAAATAAATAAATAAATAAAAAGTTTAAATACTCAATATGTAGTTATGGAACATTTTTATTGCTATTATACTGCAATTAGTGATACCATAAGAGCTTAGGAGGTACTATGTGAAAGGAGTTTATTAAGAGTAAAAGTACATATTTTTACAAGTTTCATTTTAGTCCATTTTTAAACATATATTATGATTATAGTTCTCAAAATAGTTTAATTACAAATTACAGAGAACAAAATGGAAATGTAACATAAATGGTCCAGTTCCTAAGCATAACAGCAAAATTTAATTGTCAATTCTATGGAAACCAGAAACACTGTTAATTAAAATTCACTTATACATAGCAGGAAAACTTAGACACATTGTTATTCAGCAAATGGGAGCTTCGACAAATGTACTGGGGACTTCCAGGACAGCTGGAAAGAAAACAAGGACAAGCAGAGTAGTCTAGAAAGTGAAGGCACAGATGAAAAGAAACCAATTACACAGATATTAGAAATAAAGGAACAATGAATATAACAGAATTAGATAAGGACAAAGTGCTGGAGTCAAGACATTCACGTGAAAAGATAAAAGATAAAATAAGACATGTTATATATGTATATTATATATATATATATATATAATATGTGTGTGTGTTTGAATTTAACAAATAAGACCTGAGAAGTAGTACTATAATAAATTTGAAGATATTCTACTGTAAGAAATTTTTGCCTGATTTCTTCCTTCAGATAAACTACAGTGGGAACTGTATATAGCACATTGACAGGATTTGACCCTTCTTTACCATTTTAGAATGCATAAAAATAAAGATAGGTCAGAATAAAGGATTATAGGAATAACCTATGTCTTTTCTCTCTATTCTCTCTATTGCTATGTGGTCTTCAATCCATTTTGAGCTTTGTTGGATTTGGAAAGGGAACTGAACTCTGTTCCAAAAGCCAAAAAACAAAGTGAAATTAGTGCTTAGGCACTAATAAAAGATATTTAAATAGTTTAGTTTTATGATGTCCTAAAAATATATTTACAATAAATCAGTATTTTTTGTAATTGCATCATATCATAGTGGAGGTCAAAATTAGCTATCAATTTTTATATATATACTGTATTTTAACTGAATATTTCTAGAACTGCCTTTTCTGTTTGTAAGGAAAGAAAGAAAAACAACAACAACAACAAAAACTGATCTCCAAAATAAATGAATTACATATAGAATTCATTTTTGTTTAGAGAACGTTCAATGTAGTTGTAGCTGTGAATTTCAGATGGTTTAGAGCTCTGCTCAGTTCATGGGTTGGAGAGAGTGAACTCTTATGATAAATTATTTTTTCTTCCCTGAAACAAAAGCCATAGTTAATTATTAGATATTCATTCTGGACAGGGACTGATAACATGAAGATTCAACACAGAGGCATCAAAATATCAGTGTTAAAAATAAATAAAAGCAAGCTAAAAACTTTCACAGAGAACTTAGACAAACATGATTTCTTAGATCAGTTCTAGAAGCAATAGTTTTTAGCCAAAAGCAAAATCATTTAACAGTCATTAGAGTGTTCTCTAAAGTTTCAGAAAGTTTCATAAGAAGGATAACTTTTTTCTCAGGATCTCTTGCATAAGTTAAAATTAAGCACATGAAGAAATGAATTGATATCTTTAGAAAATAAGCCTATTTATACATAAGAGTATTAGAGTGATAATAAGACAGGAATACTGTGCAATAAACACCTAAGGACAGGAAAAAGAAACATAAATGAAAACTTGTATGAAAAGGTAAAGGATAGGTAAAGGATATGGAGGGGCAAGATAGGTTAATAAGATTGTGTTTATAGATTATTTGATTTCAAGCCATTCCAACCTCTTGGTATTAATTGGGAAATCTCAGTGGCAAGCTGTAGAGTGGAGAAAAAATTGAAAGGTTTAGGATTTAGTAAATGATTGCTTCCTTAAACTACTGTGTTAACAGCCCAACAAGGAGTAGTTTTGGACTAATTTGGATTGAATTTTAGCCAGTGTCTAAGGCAATAGTGTTAAATTATTGATATACTGGTTGACAATAAAAATAAATGTCCACAGTCATTTATTAAAAAAAAAAGTCATTTATTTAAAAAAAAAGTGTCCACAGTACACTTATTTTAGAAGCATTTTGAAATGTTTTTGTGTAAAGAAACAAGTACACAAAGAAATTGTTCACTACAATTACTTTTTTATTACATCTTTCTAATCATAGTTAAGTGAGAAGTAGTAGGTGCTATAACCCAAGACAAGGTAAATTTCAGACTAATATAGATTTCTTGATAATATATTGAAACAAAATGTTATAATGACAGTCTAATCTACCTACTAGTGATTGACTTAAAAGGGCTGTCATATATATACAGTTTTAAAATTTACTTGATGTACATAAAAGCTTAAATGGTGTAGACATCATCCCTAGTTACTGTTTTCAGTCTACCAAAAACAATTGCACAAGGAGGCATAAACGGATATGAAGAGAGGTGAGACTGGGCCATTGTTATTTACAAAAAGTGAACGGAACTGAGTTCCTCACAGAGATCTATAGCTGTATACAAATCCCCATCTTGCGACATAATTATCATAATCCAGGCACTTAGATCACGAACATTAGCTCTGCCACAGAGAGATAGAGAATAAGAGAGAGAATAAATTAATTTCCTTACTATAAAGTTTAAGAGCTCTTCTATTATCTTGCTGAAAAGTGGTAATATCAAAGCCTACAGAATCTTTAAAATCTTTACTGATTTATGTTGACTCAAGAAAGTAAATTAGCAAAAGCTCAAGAAAGTAAATCAGCAAATTAGCAAATTAATGAACACTGAAATAAAGAGTTCTCTCCTAAGAAATAAGTGATACTGATTTTTGCTTTACATTTGGTGTAAGTTGTACAGATGTTTTGTCATTCAACAGATACTGTATTTTTTGAAGACCAAAGTAATGTTTTATCTGAGCTAGAGTAGTAATTTTATATATGAAGATTTTTGTGGTGTAGTATGGCATTCAGAGTCATGAGAGCTCTGAAGTCTTTTTACTGCTTGATGTTTCATTTTGTATGTTAAAAAGTAAAATAAAATAAAATAAAATAAAATAAAATAAAATAAAATGAGAAGGAAAAGAGATAATATATTTGTAAGAATTAAAAGAAAAAAGGACTAGCTTTGAACAATGACAAATATTTACCAAGAGATTTTAGTACAATAACTAAAGCTTGCTACGGAATTGGATAGTAGCAATATGCATAGGTTTGGTGCAGGCATGAGATTGAAAAAATAAGTATTTTCATCATGTCTACATATGGTCTGAAGAAAATGAATCTATAAAACTGATATACACAAATGTCTTTCACGAAGAACAGTCATACAGTCAAAGCACTCTGATCTTTAAGACCCTTGGACTCACATCATGGCAGACACTACATAAATAATGTAAGGGGTCTGTGCTTCATTTATCTAACTGCAAAATGAGATAATGTTGTTTCCTACTTTTCCTACTTTCCTACTTTTCCTACTTTCCTACTTTTCCTACTTTCCTACTTTTCCTACCTCATCTATGTAAAAGTTAAATTCTTTTGGTTGACATATGTCCCATTTTATAATTTCATCTAGAGTAAGAGCATTTCGATAATCTGAATTTGGTGAGCACATGACTGTACGACTATCTAAAAATAACAACAACAACAACAACAAAAATATTTTAAAAATTAATCTATCTACTATGTCATCCCAAACACTGACTTTGACAAATTAAATAAGTAATAATACACTGAAATAGACATTAGAACAAGGACTGGAATTTATTGTTAAAGAGCAACAAGAGAGGGTCTGTTGCAAAAGGGAAGACAAAACCAGTACATGAGGTTGAGCACAGTGCAGGAAGAAGTAGTAACTTCACTGTTGAGGATGGTGTCCCAAAGTATCACTAACTTTATGGTTACAAGTTTCATGAAGTTTAAGGCTACAATACAGAACTGTGTTGAATTTCATGAATAAGAAACCAGTTTAAATAAGCAAAGACGGAGGATTTGTAACTTGGTAGGAAAAAGCACAATAAGGGCACTCATACAGCACTATTTATTGCCTGGAGTTCTAAGTACTAAGTACTAAGTTCTAAGTACTTTTAAGGAAGTGGAACCTAATTTTCTGGAAAATCCTAATAATACCTTTGCAATTCTGTTCCATTCTTACTGTAGTAAATTATAAAATATTCTATCTTGAAAGGAATGTTAAAATTAGACTGAGTCAACCCAGTCTCTAACTGATTGGTAATCCATTTGTGTTTGCAGTGCCTTTTAAACAAAAGAGAAAGACTTTAAAAGACTAAATCTTTTAAATCTTTTAAATAGAATCTTCAGTAATAAATTATAAAAAAAAAAAAGTTTAGCCATTGACATAGAGACTGTTTCTCATATTGCTGACTTGTCCTACTGTGTAGACAATTATTAAATCTGAATGATATGCTAACCAGAAAATTGCTGACACATTGAAAAAACAAACAAACAAACAAAAATCAATGTTATCAAATCACGTATAGGTTACCTTTTACTATTAAAAAAAAATACAGAAATAAATATTGATGATGCAGTGTGTCATGATTTACTTCAAGTAATTCAAGGAATGTTTCTTTCTCTCTCTCCCTCCTTATGCCTCTGAAGATTTAATTTTATTATATTGTGCAGAGTTTTAAAATTAATGACATAATTTTTAGTAACATTTTAATATGAAACCAATGTGACATTCAATAATTTATTTTTATAACAATGCCATTTATTTTGCCTGTGTACATGCTAATAATAATAATACAAAATCTTAAAAAGAAAGAAATCAATCTGATGTTTTGTAATACATTTTTGCTAGATTAAATAAGTGCTAAAGCACAGGAGATAATTTTTTCTAAATCACTGCTTCTAATATATTGTGGAAATTAACATTTCTGATACAGAAACAAATGCTTATATCTGTGTAAAATGTAATGAAATTATCTGTTGTTATTATTCATTCATATTCTAACCATCTTCCCCTAAGAAATATTTAGTAATGTAAAAAGGAGCATATGTTTGTGCAAATTATATTATCCCTTAAGATTTTGTAAGAAGCTCATGGTAATAAGCAATTATATGGTACTTTTTTAGCTTAAACTTTTAGATTAATCACAAAAAGGTTTTGTGCATAACCTTATTGCCAAGAACACACTTTAATGTGACAGATTTATCCTCAATTAGGTTTGATAAAGAGTCTTCTTTGTACAATTATGCATGTTTTTGCTTAGAACAAAGATAATTTATTCTCTCTACAGATATCTTAAACTAAAAGATACTCTGTTAAGTATATTGCTTTTGGTGAATAATTACATTCATAAAACTATTTTTATGATTGGTTTCTTTTGTATGAATATCTTAGCTTTTGATGATCAAGGTGACAAGATAATACAATATCATCCTGAAAACACTGTAACCAACAGGTAAGCCCTGTGCTACACATTAAAGAAATGTATCTTTTGTTGTTTTATCATATTGTTTGTAGATGTCAGCTAAACCATATTTGACATCTTTTCCCACAAAGAATTTTCATGTTTGTTTATATATCTTTGTGATTGAAAGAAAAAAAAAAAAATAAAGAAAAAAAATAAAGTTCCAGTGTTCTGTACTTCTACTTTACATTACCAAAATATACCACAGAGTCAATATGTCATAATATAAAACAACAAACTCTGTACAAACCCATGAGCAGTACATTTTTATCTGGCATTAGTGAAATAAGTAGAGAGGTGTAGATGTCTTCATTTATAAAAAAATAAATAAATATTGTAACTAAAGATGAATGAAATCTTTTAAAGAGAACATTAAAATGATTTAAGGCTTATAAAGTAACATGGGATGGGAACCTTAGAACCTTAACCTAGAATGGGAAACTTATTTGCAATAAAATAGAAGATATTAAGCAGGTTAAGCATTTAAGCAGTTGCAGTTTTATTTTGTTTTGGTTTGGTTTTGAGTGATAATTGTAGACTCTGTGTTGACTGGGCATTTCAACATCACTAGGTGGAATAAAGCAAAAGGGAATTTTATTGTATTTTTTATTGTGAAGAGAGCTTTTCAGTTTCAGGTTGTTCTTTGTGAGAATATACTCACTGCTGCAAGTTGATCATTGATGAATTCTCAAAAGAAGACTGATAATTGTGAAAAATCTTTCCCAGTAAAGATTCTGAAGATAGATGTTATAAACAAGTTGATCCAATGTAGAAAAAGAAATGAAGCATTATAGTACAGAAAGAAGTGGGAGGGATATGGCTGTAGTCTCAAAAAAGCTGCAGTAACAATAGCAAGGATGGAAGTATCACTTAAAAAAGAAGATCATTTATCAGGACAGGAAGTGCAAGAACTCAGATCTTTAACTATGTGAATATGCAATGAAAAAAACACAATTAGAACAATGATTTATTTGGATTATGGTGCTATGTAATAGAGAAATACAACATAGAAATAGATGTTATGGAAAATTATATTTTCAACTGTTAATTTTGTATGTGTGTGGTAATAGTACATCAGTCTTAGTTATAAAAGCAATTATGGTCGTTTTCCTTGCTTCAAAATATCTCACTGAGATATGTTGAAATCTTAGGTCATTGTTTCATCTCAAGTTATAAAAAATACAAAGATGTAATAGCTGTCAGAGTATAAATTCCTTCAGCTATCTCGGGTACTTATCTTAAGATACAATGATTAATTATTTTGTGGAGGTTTCTTTCCAGTGATTCTAAAGAGAGCTTAGCTCAGACAAGATAATCCTCCCCTATGATATTTCTCTGGTGATAGCGTGAATCACTCTCCTGAGTCCCTGTTTTTCTCTGTCCACTAGAAGAAGGAAATCAGATAATTATTTCATATGGATTATATTATGCATGTTATTGTATATTTAAGGATTAAAATTATATAACATTAATATCGTCCTTATAGTAAAATTATATTTGTTGAACCTTCTCCATTTGGAAACATAAATTATTTAGTATAGTTTCTTAATAAAATAAGGTAAAACTACATGTTGTGTATCTTTATTTTGAAGGTCAGTTAGGACCAGTAAAGAGAATCACAGAATCACAGAATCACAGAATTTCTAGGTTGGAAGAGACCTCAAGATCATCGAGTCCAACCTCTAACCTAACACTAACAGTCCTCCATTAAACCATATCCCTAAGCTCTACATCTAAACGTCTTTTCAAGACCTCCAGGGATGGTGACTCCACCACTTCCCTGGGCAGCCCATTCCAATGTCTAACAACCCTTTCAGTAAAGAAGTTCTTCCTAACATCCAACCTAAAACTCCCTTGGCGCAACTTAAGCCCATTCCCCCTTGTCCTGTCACCAGGCATGTGGGAGAACAGACCAACCCTAAACCTCGCTACAGCCTCCTTTAAGGGACCTGTAGAGAGCGATAAGGTCACCCCTGAGCCTCCCTTTCTCCAGGCTGAACAAGCCCAGCTCCCTCAGCTGCTCCTCGTAGGACTTGTTCTCCAGACCCCTCACCAGCTTCGTCACCCTTCTCTGGACTCGCTCAAGCACCTCCATGTCCTTCTTGTAGCGAGGGGCCCAAAACTGAACACAGTACTCGAGGTGCGGCCTCACCAGAGCCGACTACAGGGGGATAATCACCTCCCTAGCCCTGCTGGCCACACTGCTTCTTATACAAGCCAGGATGCCATTGGCCTTCTTGGCCACCTGAGCACACTGCTGGCTCATATTCAGCCAACTATCAACCAATACTCCCAGGTCCTTCTCCACCTGGCAGCTTTCCAACCACTCATCTCCCAGTCTGTAGCTGTGCTTGGGGTTGTTGTGCCCCAGGTGCAGGATCCAGCACTTGGCCTTGTTGAACTTCATGCAGTTGACCTCAGCCCATTGGTGCAACCTATCCAGATCCTCCTGCAGAGCCTTCATACCCTCGAGCAGATCGACACACGCACCTAACTTGGTGTCATCTGCAAACTTACTGAGGGTGAACTCAATGCCCTCATCCAGATCATTGATGAAGATATTAAAGAGGATCGGCCCCAGCACTGAGCCCTGGGGAATGCCACTAGTGACTGGCCTCCAACTGGATTTGACTCCATTTACCACGACTCTTTGGGCCCGGCTATCCAGCCAGTTTCTAACCCAACGAAGCATGCACCAGTCCAAGCCAAGAGCAGCCAGTTTCTTGAGGAGAATGCTGTGGGAAAGGTAAGGATTAGCTTCTTAATTTTCAACTGAGTTCTGCTACTATTATTATTAGACAATACTATTATATATTAGACAATATATTGATTTTATTTTAATTTAGTGTCTTTTTTACAGGGAAAAGAAAAACAAACAAGTAAACAAACAAAAGGTGAATCCACCCAACTCAATTTCTAGTCTGTTTCCTTATACTGAGGTATATAACTAACAAATTCAGTGAGAAACAAACAAACAACAACAACAAAAATGTATAAATATGTGCATAAAACCAACATTAACTCCTGTACTGGTTTTGGCTGGGACGGGGTTAATTTTCTTCACAGCAACCTGTATGGTGCTGTTTTACATTTGGGATTAAAACAGAGATTGTAACAAAACAATGTTTTACTTATTGCTGAACAGTTCTTACACAGCATCAAGGCCTGTTTTGTTTCTCACGCTGTCCAACCAACAAGTAGTCCAGGGGGTGCAGCAAACACTGGAAGAGGACACAACAAGGACAACTAACCCCAACTGACCAAAGGGATATTCCATGCCATACAACAGTGGGTTCAGTAATAACAGCTGGGGGAAAGACGGATGAAGAGAATGCTTAGAGTTACAGTGTTTCTCTTCTCCTGTAATTGTACTTCCCAAATGAGGTGTAGCTAAACAATTGCCTTCAAATGGAAAGTAGCGAATCAGTTCCTCTGCTTGCATGGGCAACTTTGCTTCACTTATTAATCTGTCTTTATCTCAACTTGTGCTTTCTCACTTTTGTTCTGATTCTCTCCTCCAGCCAGCCAGTGGGAAGGGGTAAGCATCTTTGTGGGGCTTAGCTTCTTACTAGAGTTACTCACAACACCCCCAAAAATCTAACAAATAGTTTAATTTTTAATGATTTAGCAATGTTAGGTTAGTGGTTGGATTTGATGATCTTAGAGGTCTTTTCCAGCCTAAATGATTCTATGATTTCCACAGTTGGGTCTTCCTACCTACAAAAATATTTAGTATTACACTATTATCATCTGCGTGGATTGTAGGGATAAGGTGGCTTAAGTACTCTATGATATTTATTCAGCCCTTTTTAGAGAACTACTAAATTAGTAGTAGAATTCCTTGTCAAAAAAAAAAAAAAAAGAGTAAACTCCATCTTTAACCTTGCATTCCTCTTTAGAAAACGTTATTATAGGAATTTATTATATTAGATATGTTATCA
Organism: Heteronetta atricapilla; assembly: GCA_011075105.1. Lineage (NCBI taxonomy): Eukaryota > Metazoa > Chordata > Aves > Anseriformes > Anatidae > Heteronetta > Heteronetta atricapilla. The sequence continues at coordinate 168,520,368 of CM021731.1, forward strand.
AGCAGATACACACACACATATACGTCACGGATCTATAAAATATAATTTTGAAATAAATTGGAAGTTTTGTTAGAACAACTGAACTATTATATACTTACCATGGAAAGTTTCCACAGATACTTATGTATCTGTTACTGAAGCATGAATCTCATCAACAACATAAAGCAGGTACTGAAGGAAAAATGTACTATTCAGTCACTTGCAATTATGTACAAATGGATTGTCATTCTGTAATCAGATATTTCCAAATATAAGTTTGAATTCTGAACAATATTCAAAGACTTTGACACAGTTTGATCAATCTCATCTCAAGCACTCCATTTGGGCAAGTTAGCTCACTTTAGAACTTTAGGTGCTGGCTTGGCTTCTTTTCATTGGTGTCTTTGCACTGGATTATTATTATTGTTATTATTATCAATAATAATAATTTATATGGATCTTCAGATACTCAACACATTAACTAAAGAGACAACGAAATTAACTATATAAACTGCTTCTATACTCCACACTAGGATACTTTGTCAAATGGGCTTTTGCGTGTATTAATTATAGATTTAAAAAAGAATCAAGATTTTGGACTTCATCAAAAAAACAGGATTAACCCAATCCTGCCAATCTTGGAAACAGGATAAAATTATTGCTTTCTGAGATGTCTCTATCAGAAATGAAGAAGAAATGTATCATCCCCTAGGGCCAGGTCATTTGCCAGCAGACCTAGCTGAAACCTTCAAGTTATATCAAAGGTGAATAACCAAGAATCTCGTCATCATCAGTAGTGGAGGATCTCATCCTTATGTTTAATGGATGAAACATAAAATGGTGAAACATAAAATTAAGACTACACAAAAATAGAATCTGGTTGAATCTAAAACAAAACAAACAAACAAACAAAAAAACTACCCAACACTCAGTACATTGTTTAAAAAACATTTTTAAACGTGCTTAATATATCACACTTCCTTTTGTTGTTGTTTTGTTGTTATTTTTGTTTTGTTTTGTTTTCTGGCATGTAGCCCATCTTAGCCCATCTCTTTAAATGTTTAAATGGATTACTGTGCAAGTTTACAGAATTATCAGAACAAAGTAAAAATTTTCTTGTATCAGAATTAAAAAAAAATAAAAAAATAAAAAAATACACCTTACAGCTGTACTGATTTGGACTTCAAACTACCCGGAGATATATTGGCAATACTAAGTGCCTATGCAGCCCTGTATTGCATTCACTATTTACTCATTAAAAAAAGGTATTCTGTGTCAGTAGTCAGGATTTTAGTAGCCTTAGTAGGGAGAATGTTCTTCTTTTGAATGTCTCACTTTCTTTTCCATCTGCAGCCTGGTCTCGTAGAATGTAAATCAAAAGAGCAGATGTGTAATTTGGGAATGTCACTAGCACTAAATACTGAGTATGCTTTGTTTTGGCACACAGTTTGTGTAGAAATCTACAGTTTTCTTGGCTTCTGCTTCTTGTTTGCCAATTATATGGTTTACCCTCAAGCAAACAGATATTTTATCACTTGAATACTGGTTAATGTGAGCCAAACAGAAATAAAATTTATAGAAAGAAAAAATGTCTAGGTAAGTATATTATTAATACACTGCAAAGACGACATAGAGGAAAAAAAAAAAAAAAAAAAAAAGGAAAAAAAAAAGCCAAATCCTCTAAGCTTTCTGCTTTTGACACTCAAGGAAAGAAAAGCTAATGAAAACTGCTCCAGGAAACAGGAACATTGCTTCCAACTTTTGCTAGTATATTTTGTCAAAGAAAGAAAAAAAAACAACAACAAAAAAAAAAAAGGAGAAAAGGGAGTTCGGAGCAAAAAGACCTTAAAAAATCCTTCCTTCTTTCCTGTCGGTGTGTGGTGGTTTTATATGGGTGGGCAGCCAAGCTCAACTATAACCACTCTGTCACTCCCCATCATCAAATGGAAAGGGGGAGAAAATACGATGGAAAGGGCTCAAAGATTGAGATAAGGACAGGAAGATTGCTCAACAATTATCATGACAGGCAAAACAAACTCAGAGTAGGGAGATAGTAAGGTTTATTGCCTATTACTGACAAGCTAGTGAAGTGAGAAAGAAAGGACAGAAACTAAAAACACCTTCCCCCATCCACCCTCTTCCACCTCCTCCCCGCAAGTGGTGCAGAGGAATGGGAGAACAGGGCTTGAGTTCAGTCCATAGTACTTTGTCTCCACTGCTCCTTCTCAGTCATTCTCTTCCCCTACTCCAGCGTGGGTTTCCTCCCATGGTATGCAGTCCTTCCTGAACTGATAGTGCATGGACTTCCCAGGGGAAGCAGCTGTTTAATAACTGGACCATGCTTTTGGTCATATGGTCTGAAGTTTTGGGTAGACCTCTGTGGTTCCAGGAATTAGACTCAATGATCCTTGCGGGTCTATTCTAACTCAGTATATTCTATGATTCTATGATACTATGAACTGCTCCAATATGGTTCTGTACCACGGGGTCCAACCTGGGTCCCCGAAGAGCAGCAGCTCATGCCAAGTCACCTGCTCTGCATGGTTTCCTTTCCATGGTCTCTCAGAATCTGCTCTGGCACGGGTTCTCCACAGGCTGCAGCCTCCTTCAGTGCAGGTCCACCTGCTCCATCATTGTTTCCTCCACAGGCTATAGCATGGAAATATAGTCCACCATGGTACACCTTGGGCTGTATGGGGACAGCCTGCTCCACCATGGGCCTCTTGACAGGGGAACTTCTGTTCCAGCACCTGGAGCAACTCTTCCTCCTCCATCTTCACTGACCTTTGTGTCTGTAAGTCTATTTCTCACTCCCCTCTCTCTCACAGTTGCTGTTCTCCAACATTTTTTTTTTTCTTTCTTAAATCTTCTCTCAAAGAGGTGCAAACATCGCTTATTGGTTCAGCTCTGGCCAGCAGTGGACCCCTTATCTAATTTGGGGCAGCTTTGGGATTCTTCTCACAGAAGCCACCCCGACAGCCCCCCAGTACCCAAACCTTGCCATGTAAAACCACTACACTGTAAGAGCTTTTCCAAATCTCTTTTTTTTTTTTTCCTTTTTTTTTTTTTTTTTTTTTTCTGGTGGAGGGGAAGGAGGAGGAATTTGGATGATTACACTCCCAGGGTTTGGAAAATTACGTTCCAGAATTTTAAGAAACACAAATCAGAGGTGAATTTTTAAGACAGAAAAGTTTAAGTGGGTGTTGTGGTTTAACCCGGCCAGCAGCTAAACACCACACAGCCGTTCGCTCACCCTTCCTCCTCCCTCTGTGGGATGGGGGAGAAAAATGAGAAAAAAACTGAAACCTGTGGGCTGAGATAGAGACAGTTTATTAGGACAATAAAACATAATAATAATAATAATAATATGTACAAAACAAATGATGCACAATGCAATTGCTCACCACCCGCTGACCGATGCCCAGCCCAACCCCAAGCAGCTGGTCCCCCTGACCCCGGCTAGCCACCCCTATATATTGCTCAGCATGACGTCAGATGGTATGGAAGACCCCTTTGGCCAGTTTGGGTCAGCTGTCCTGGGGCTGTTCCCTCCCAGCTCTTGCTGTACCTCTTGCCTGCCCACTGGCAGGACAGAGTGAGGAGCTGAAAAGTCCTTGGCTTAGTGTAAGCACTTCTCTGCAACAAGCAAAACATCAGTGTGGTATCAACATTATTCTCATCCTAAATCCAAAACATTGTACCCTACCAGCTATTGGGAGGAAAATTAACTCTCTCCTAGCTAAAACCTGGACAGTGGGAGATAGAAAGAACAGATAAATGTGTAGAACTGATTGGAAGGCTTGATACCAGAAAACAAATAACAAGACATATTGATTTTGGTGTTTATGTGGAAATTACTAGGTAAAGGAATGAGATTCTTAGGGAAGAGCAGGTATGAAGGTAGACATGACACATTTTTAATGTCACTTTATGTGCTGCAGATACACATTTTTTTCCAAAGTATAGCTGCAGATTAAATTTGCCTGAAACATGATACTAACCATTTCTTTCTTTGTGTTACAAACACCTTTTCAGATTTATTTATTTATTTATTTACTTGTTATTTTTTTGGATAATACTGACTACAATTCCACTTTGAGATCTAATAAGTATATGTTCTTACGGTCTGCAAAAATTAGTGTAGGTTTGAAAGAACGAAACCTATTTACATTCTTTAGCAATATACACAAACAATTTCAGGCTCCGTTATTATTTATCTGATTTCTATCCTAAAACTAAATCAAATATGAACACCCATTCTTCTTGTCAATAGTTTAATTGAACATGTTTTGTACATACTTTTCCAAGTAGCTTTTACATACATAGTCTTAAACGATAAACTATAAGTTGCAAAGAATAAAGAATATCCGTGTCTACTGAATGCATATGAATTCTGCCTGCCAAGCCTTACCTTTCCACCTTTGCCTCTTTGAGGGTGAATACAGAAGACAAGTGGAAAAGTCATCAGGATTCTGAGATGAAAATAGAAATAATGTCATATTAGACCTGTTGAAATATTCAAAGATAATGCAGCTGGATAGAATTAACAACTGTAGTTCAGTATTTATGGTAGTTAAAATGAGTGTAAAGAAGATCCAGAGTTGAAGTGAACAAAAGGAGAGCTGAGCTTAGGACAAGAGACACAGGTTATTTAATATCTCTACAAAACCCAAGATTTAATGAAAGAAAAATGATAGAATTGAAAAGGAAACAGATTTCAGATCCCATGACTGGTAAAGGTAGAATTCCTTGTTGGAGATACTTGTTGAATCAGAGTTTCTGTGTTGAGATGGTTTGGAAACCTATGGCTATCACCTCCATTACCATCTGCTATTGTTAGGACAACAGACAAAATGAGTACAAATTAACTGGAATCTTCATGACATGTTCTGTTTCTTGAGTGTATAATCAGCCATTTACCCACTGATCTCCTTTTCTTAGCGTCTTTTTCTTTTTTTTTTTTTTTTTTTTTTTTTATACCCTACTCATTGGTATTTACTTGAAAAATGACATTTACTTATGAAGTGACACTCTTTTCACCCTCAAGTGACATTTCTATGACACACTGTGCAAATATGTGGCAAAGATTTGCTGGATCGATTAGAAGCAACAAAGGAAAAACACATAACAGATGTTGATTTTCTTGTTGCTTTGACTATTGTTATGAAAAAAAAAAAAAAGGCACAGACTTCAATTTTTTTCTGCATTTTATGCCAGTAGTATTAAAAAGTTTGCCCAACTGCAACATACATACTTTCACCTTCATTAAACTGGCTTTGCAGATTGCTGATGAAGGAGGCTGCATGTCATCTCTCATAAGATGAGCTGCTCTGAAAAAAATCAAAACCATTACAGAAGAGTCATGAATCAATCAAGGAACTGGATGTACCAACTTGCATGTATAAAACTGACCTTAAAAAATCTTTTGTCTATTGTCATATTGTTCAAAAAGGCATTTTTCCAATCATTCCTTTACTTCACCACTGCATTCATTTATTTTCTATTAAAAATTAGATTTTGAGGGAAATTCTGGGCCTACTGCAATACTCTAATATTAAACTCTCAGTTTTCCTTTCTAGCAATAAAAATATTCTAAAGAAATAAATACATGAATTAATCAATGTGTTTATTACATCAGATGACCGTCAAAAAGTGTCTGCCATATGTTCTTATAAATTTGTGCATTTCCTTATTAATTGCAGAAACAAGAAATAGCTAATTTGTTCTTGGAAAAAGACTTTATCAATAAAGGTCCCATGATTTTGGCTGAATTTTTCCTTCCTTTCTTCCTTCCTTCCTTCCTTCCTTCCTTCCTTCCTTCCTTCCTTCCTTCCTTCCTTCCTTCTTCCTTCCTTCCTTCCTTCCTTCCTTCCTTCATAGAATCATAGAATCATAGAATATCCTGAGTTGGAAGGGACCCTTAAGGATCATCAAGTCCAACTCTTGACACCACACAGGTCTACCCAGAAGTTCAGACCATGTGACTAAGTGCACAGTCCAATCGCTTCTTAAACTCAGTCAGGCTCGGTGCAGTGACCACTTCCCTGGGGAGTCTGTTCCAGTGTGCAACCACTCTCTCAGTGAAGAACCCCCTCCTGATGTCAAGCCTAAACTTCCCCTGCCTCAGCTTAACCCCGTTCCCGCGGGTCCTGTCGCTGGTGTTAATGGAGAAAAGGTCTTCTGCCTCTCGACACCCCCTTACGAGGAAGTTGTAGACTGCAATGAGGTCTCCCCTCAGCCTCCTCTTCTCCAGGCTGAACAGGCCCAGTGCCCTCAGCCGTTCCTCGTACGTCTTCCCCTCCAGGCCTTTCACCATCTTCGTAGCCCTCCTCTGGACACTCTCCAACAGTTTCACGTCCTTTTTATACTGTGGTGCCCAGAACTGCACACAGTACTCGAGGTGAGGCCGCACCAGTGCAGAGTAGAGCGGGACAATCACCTCCCTCGACCTACTAGCGATGCCGTGCTTGATGCACCCCAGGACACGGTTGGCCCTCCTGGCTGCCAGGGCACACTGCTGGCTCATATTCAACTTGCTGTCTACCAGGACCCCCAGATCCCTCTCTTCTAGGCTGCTCTCCAGCGTCTCATCGCCCAGTCTGTACGTGCAGCCAGGGTTTCGTCGTCCCAGGTGCAGGACCCGGCACTTGCTCTTATTGAACTTCATGCGGTTGGTGATCGCCCAGCTCTCCAACCTATCCAGATCCCTCTGCAAGGCCTTTCCACCCTCATTCGAGTCCACAACTCCTCCAAGTTTGGTGTCATCAGCAAACTTGCTCAAAATACCTTCTATTCCTACATCCAGATCGTTTATAAAAATATTGAAAAGTACCGGCCCTAAAATGGAGCCTTGAGGGACCCCACTGGTGACCGCCCGCCAGCCTGACGCAGCCCCATTCACCATAACCCTTTGGGCCCTGCCCGTTAGCCAATTGCTCACCCATCGGATGATGTTTTTATTTAGCTGTATGGTGGACATTTTGTCCAGTAGGATCCTATGGGAAACTGTGTCAAAAGCCTTGCTGAAGTCCAAAAAAATCACATCAGCTGGTTTCCCTTGGTCCACCATACGGGTGATCTTATCATAAAAGGAAATCAGGTTAGTTAGGCAGGACCTACCCTTCACAAACCCATGCTGGCTGGGACCAATGACTGCTTTGTCCCCCAGGTGCGCCTCAATAAGTTCGAGAACCATCTTCTCCATGATTTTACCAGGCACTGACGTGAGACTGACAGGCCTGTAATTGCTAGGGTCTTCTTTCTGACCCTTCTTGAAAATCGGCACAACATTTGCCAGCTTCCAGTCTACCGGAACCTCTCCAGACTCCCAGGATAGTTGAAAAATAATTGAGAGAGGTTCCGCGATGACGTCCGCCAGCTCCTTCAGCACCCGGGGATGAATCCCATCCGGACCCATGGACTTGTAGGGATCCAGGTGGAGTAGCAAATCCCGCACACGTTCAGGGTCAGTTGGGAGTTTGTCATCCCCACCGTCCCGGTCCTCCAGCTCAGGGCACCCTGGGTCCCGAAGCCCATCATCGGCATTGAAGACAGAGGCAAAGAAGGCGTTAAGCGTCCCTGCTTTGCCTATGTCATTGTCTTTGAGGAGACCTTCCCTATCAAGGAGCGGCCCTATGTATTCTTTAGTTCTCCTTTTTCCATTCACATATCTAAAAAAACCCTTTTTATTATCTCTCACAGACACAGCCAGCTTCAACTCTAGGTGTGCTTTAGCCACACTAATTTTCTTCCTAGAAACACGAACAGCATCCCTGTATTCTTTCCATGTCACCTGGCCCTCCTTCCAGTAGTGAAAGACTCTCTGTTTCCACCTAATCTCCATTAGAATGTTCCTGGTCAGCCACGCCGGCCTCCTGCCCCGCCTGCCTGACTTGCGATATTTAGGAACTGCCTGTTCTTGTGCTTCTAGGAGGCATCGCTTAAAGAATAACCTTCCTTCCTTCCTTCCTTCCTTCCTTCCTTCCTTCCTTCCTTCCTTCCTTCCTTCCTTCCTTC
>CM021731.1:168528372-168565666 GCA_011075105.1 Heteronetta atricapilla
TTCCTTCCTTCCTTCCTTCCTTCCTTCCTTCCTTCCTTCCTTCCTTCTTTCCTTCCTTCCTTCCTTTCTTCCCTCCTCCCTTTCTCCCTTCCTCCCTTCCCACCTGCCTTTCTCCCTTCCTTCCCTCCTTCCTCCTTTCCTCCCTTTATCTCTCTCTCCCTCCCCCCCCAACTTCCTTCATTTCTAAATAATGTAAAAATCCTGGCATGTACCATCTTTGACAAGTCAGTATGATTATTTCTAGAGTGTTGCCAGGTTAGATAAGCTTTCTGTCTTGTGTTAAAGCTTTAGTTGGAGTGTTTAACACGACCTTCTAGATGTTGACAGCATTGCACTAGGAATCTACTGATACATGGAGGAAGTACATCTGAAAACTGAATGATTCATTAAACTTTTGGAATATGCCTCTGCAAGTTTCAAAATGTATTAACATAACTCATGTTAAATGATAGTATAAGATTCCATGGCACTAATTTTTTTCCAGTTACTATATATATATATACTATATATATAACATATATATATAGTATATAACATATATATATATATAAGTATATATGTATATATATACACAATATATATGTGTACAATATATATATATAAATATATATAGTGTGTATATATATATATGTACACACATATATATAGTGTAGATCTGCTGTACAAATGCAACCCCTGGGGAGTGACCAGGAGCACTGCAGAGGGAGCAAACAGGGAATGTCATGAAAGTCAGAATGTGGTGTGCCAGTCAAGGCATGGTAAGGCAGTTCATGCAGCTGTGCACACAGGGAAGGTGAGCAGGGGGGTGCTGAAGCCTGGCCAGCTCAATCAGGGAGCGATGGTATCCACCTGGCAGAAGGTCATGGACTCTTGGAGCTCAGCACCCACAACAGCTGATATAGCCTCCCAGAAAGAGCTCCGGGGGAACACACTGCCAGCCTAATGGGTGTGCCCTACTTTTAAGCCAGTACAGGATGGCAGTAGACAGTACAGTTCTGGGAGGTATGCCCAGGCTGAAGAATTACTTTGCCTGGTGGTAGAGTTTCAGGAGAAGGTGACCAGGCTGAGCAGCATCAAAGAGTCAGAGAAGGAGATTGACTGGTGGAGTAGTACTCTGCCATCCCTGAGACAGGCTCCTCAGCCAGCCACTACACAACAAACAGAAATTCCCCTATCCCCTTGCCATCAGGCAGAGAGAGGGGATTTAATAGACGGGGAAGTGGAAGCAGGTTCCTGTTCAATGAAGCAGATGAACCCATCTACTGCCTAACTCACCTTCCCAGGTGCCCCTGCACAACAGGCATGAGGCTCCAGAACTTGATGGGCAAGCAAATGATGATGTGGACAAAACATCATCCACGCTGGGGGAGTTGCCCAGAGCAGGTCAACCTACGCCCCACAACACAACAATTCCCACCAACAAAAAAGTAGGGTTATTGTCATAGGGGACTGCCTTGTGAAGAGAAGAGAGGGCCTGATTTGCCATCCAGACCTGACCCACAAGGAAAAGTGCAGTCTCGCTGGAGCTTGGGCAAGAGACATTGCTCGGAAAGTCACTCGCCTGGTACGCCCCTCTGATTATTACCCTTTATTATTTTTTAATGTTGGCAATGATGAGATAACAAGGAGCAATCAAAAGAAAATTTAGGGCTTTGGGGTGATTGGTTGAAGGATCAGGTGCACAGGTATTGTTTTCCTTCATCCTTCCAGTAGCAGGGATCAATACTGAAAGAAATAGATGGACCCAGCAGATCAATACATAGCTCTGAGGCTGGTGCCACCTATGTAGCTTTGAGTTTCTTGATCATGGGAAGGTCTGCATGACATCAAGACTACTGGCCCCTGATGGGGAACACCTTTCTCAGAAGGGGAAAAGAATTATTGCCCAGGAGTTAGCAGAGCTGATTGATAGGGTTTTAAACCAGATTTGAAGGGGGAAAGAGACAAAAACAGGCCCGGCACTGATAAGCTGTGGGACTGCACACTAAAAATTGAGAGACTGCATGCTAGCGAGACCCTTCAGTCTGCCCCATGAGGGTTTGTGTTCAATGAAGCACATCTGAAATGTTTCTATAAAAACACGCAACATGGGAAACAAGCAAGAAGAGCTAGAAGCCTTGGCCCAGTCTAGAACTATGACACAACTGGCATAAGCAAAACATGGTGGGAAGAAACCTGTGCCTTGTGTGTTGCAATGGACAGTTAAAGGCTCTTCAGAATGGACAGGCAGGGAGGTGGTGCTCTATGTAATGGAGGCAATGGACTATACAGAGCTTGCAGTTGGTGACCATGCAGTTGAGAGCCTCTGGGTAAGGACCAAGGGACAAACAAACAAAGGGGATGTTGTTGTGGGAGTCTACCATAGACCACACAGCCATGATGATGACACTGATGAACTGTTCTTTAAAGAACCAAGAGTTACTTCAAGATCAGCTTCCCTTGTCCTTAAGGGTGACTTCAACCTGTCAGATGTCAAATGGGAATATCACACAGCTGAGACAAGCAAGTTCAGGAGATTCCTGAAGCATCCCAAATGGAGATTGAGACCAAGGAATTAGGCCTATACAGGCTAGGAAACTGTTCAGGTGACTATATTATGTGTCTCCAGAACTGAGTAATTCCTTCAATTTAATCTGTTCCACTTCAATAGAGAATTGATTAATTTTTCCTAATTAGGTAAACAAATAATTTGGAATGCTGTGTGTTGTACTGCTACATTCCAAATCCCAGTCTGTACACGGAACATGCGGTTGTTACTTCCCACGTGCAGGACTCTACACTTACTCTTGTTAAATTTCATTTGGTTTCTTCCTGCCCAGCTCTTCAGCCTGTCCAGGTCTCACTGAATGGCAGCACTGCCTTCTGGTGTGTCAGCCACTCCTCCCAGCTTTGTATCACTGGCGTACTTGCTGAGGCTGGACAGTATTTCCTCATCAAGTTCATTGATGAAGAGGTTGAACAAGACTGGACCCAGCACCGATCCCTGTGGAACACCACTAGTCACAGGTCTCTAGCCGGACTCTGTGCTGCCGATCACCACGCTCTGAGTTTGGCCAGTCAGCCAGTTCTCAACCCACTTTACCGTCCTCTCGTCTATCCCATACTTTCTCAGCTTTGCTAGCAGGATGTCGTGGGAGACAGTATCAAAAGTCTTGCTAAAATCAAGGTAGATGGCATCCACTGCTCTCCCCGCATCAACCCAGCTGGTGATGCCATCACAGAAGACAACGAGGTTGGTCGAGCATGATTTTCCCAGGTACTCTGGGAAACTGCTTTTAAAGACATTGGGGTCCATCACTGCTGGTTGGTTTTTAAGCTCCACCTCTGAAGAGCAGAGGAACAGAGGCAGAAGGCTGGCTTGGCCGAGCAGAAATCTTCTTCAAGAACTCAGGCAGAAAAAGGAAGTGTTTGGCCACTGGAAGCAAGGTCAGGCAACATGGGAGGACTACAGGTATGCTGCTCACCTTTGTAGAGAGAGAATCTGGAAGTCCAAAGACCAATTACAATTGAAGTTGTCTGGCAGTGTGGGGGCTTTTTAAAGTATGTTTACAGGAAAAAGGAGGACCAGAGCAAACATTGGTCCAATACTTGATGAGGATGGTCACCTCACAAACAGGGACATAGACAAAACAGAGACATTTAATGCATTTTTGTCTCTGTCTGCAAACACCAGTGATGGTCTCTGGGAGCCCAGATGCCCTGAGTTGGAGGACTGTGACCGCAGGAATGATAAACTCCCAGTTTACTCCAAACTTGTGAAGGATTTCCTTCTCCACCTGGATGCATACAAGTCCACGGAGCCTGATGGGATTCATTCCAGAGTACTCAGAGCAGTTTGATGTCATTGAGGGACCTCTCACAAATATTTTTCAATGGTCTTGGGAATCCAGAGAGGTCCCAGTTGACTGGAAGTTGGCAAACTTGGTGCCAGTTTTCAAGAAATGCAAGAAAGAAGATACTGGTAGCTACAGGCTTCTCAGTCTCACTTCAGTGACTGGTAAAATTATGGAGAAGATTATTCTGGGAGTTATTGAAAAATACCTGAAGAACAACGCAGTCATTGGTCAGAGTCAACATGGGTTGACTAGTGGAAGATCATGTCTAACAAACTTAATTTCCTTCTACAACAAGATGCACAATGTGCTCTAGCTGATCCTGCTCGGCAGGGGGGGTTAGACTAGATGATCTTCAGAGGTCCCTTCCAACCTCAACCATTCTGTGATTCTGTGAATCTGTGATCACCCAGCTAGTTGACGCATGGAAACCAGTCAGTGTAATCTTTCTGGATTTCAGTAAAACTTTCTATACTCTCTCTCACAGATTCTTTCTGGGAAAATAAATAAATAAATAAATAAATAAATAAAAATACCAGAATACAGTTAGATTAAAGCACAATAAGATGGGTGAACAACTGTCTGATGGGTTTGGGTCAGAGAGTTCTTGTAGATGGGCTTACATCAGGTTGGTGGCCTGTCACTAGTGGGATTCCCCAGGGTTCCGTTTTAAGAACAGTCCTGGAGAAAAGGAGGCTCAGGGGTGACCTTATCACTCTTTACAGGTACCTCAAGGGAGGCTGTAGCGAGGTGGGGGTTGGTCTGTTCTCCCACGTGCCTGGTGACAGGACGAGGGGGAATGGGCTTAAGTTGCACCACGAGAGTTTTAGGTTGGATGTTAGGAAGAACTTCTTTACCGAAAGGGTTGTTAGACATTGGAATGGGCTGCCCAGGGAAGTGGTGGAGTCACCATCCCTGGAGGTCTTTAAAAGACGTTTAGATGTAGAGCTTAGGGATATGGTTTAGTGGGGACTGTTAGTGTTAGGTTAGAGGTTGGACTCGATGATCTTGAGGTCTCTTCCAACCTAGAAATTCTGTGATTCTGTGATTCCTCTTCATTGTTTCCATAAACGATTTGGATGAAGGACTTGAAGGTTTTTTGATCAAGTTCGTGGATGATACCAAATGGGTGGAGCTGTTCACTCCAGCAAGAGTGATGAGGCTTTGCAGAGAGATCTGGACAAATTAGAGAGCTGGGTAATCACAGAATCACAGAACTGTAGGGGTTGGAAGGGACCTCAAGAGATCATCGGGTCCAACCTCCCTGCCAATCACCAACAATATGAAGTTTAACAAGAGCAAGTGTCAGATTCTGCACCTGGGAAGGGGCAACTCTGGTTATACTTACTGACTGGGGATGAGATCCTGGAGATCAGCTCCGCAGAAAGGGATCTGGGGGTTTTGATTGTCAACAAGATGAACATGAGCCATCAGTGTGCCTTGGCAACCAGGAGGGCCAACCATATCCTGGGGTACATCAAGAATGGCATTGCTGGCCGGTCAAGGGAAGTGATTGTCCCATTCCACTCCGTGCTCGTGCGGCCTCACCTCGAGTACTGTGTACAGTTTTGGGCACAGTAGTATAACAAAGATGCAAAACTGTTAGAGAGGGTCCAAAGGAGAGCAACAACGATGGTAAAGGATCTAGAGAGAAAGACGTATGAGGAGTGTCTGAAGTCATTTGGATTGTTCAGTCTGGATAAGAGGAGACTGAGGTGAGACCTCATTGTGATCTATAACTTCCTCACAAGGGGGAGTGGAGAAGCAGACACTGATCTCCTCTCTCTGGTGACTAGTGATAAGGCCAAGGTAACAGCTTGAAGCTGTGACGGGAGAGATATCTGATGACTTCCTGGGTATTAGGAAGTTTTTTCACCAAGAGCGTGCTCGGGCACAGGAACTGGTTCCCCAGGGATGTGTTCACGGCACTGAGCCTGCTGGAGTTCAAGACGCATTTGGACAACACTCTCAGACACATGATCTGATTTTTTCTATTTTTATTTTTTGGTGGTCCTTTGGAGACACAGGTGTTGGACTCAGTGATCCTCGTGCATCCCTTCCAACTGAGACACATGATCTGATTTATATTTATATAATATATACATATATATTTGTGGTCATCTGGGGACCCAGGAGTTGGGCTTGATGATTCTTGTGGGTCCCTTCCAACTCAGACATCCTACGATTCTATGATTTATACAGACTTCTTGGACATCAGTGAAGGCCTCATCCCATAATAAACATCTGTATGTGGCAAGTGAAAGAAGTTCCATATCCCCACAGACTATGATGACAGAACAGACAGCTCACATGTCAATGTATGCACGTAGACTACTTTAGTTAAGTGGCTCACTTCAGTTGCTTAGATATAAGTGTCTGGATGGCTAAAGGACCCCAGTGTGTTCCCAGTTTACTGGTGCTGAATTACACATAGGTTTCAGAAGTTCTTGTGACATATACTCAGGTGGCCAAGAAGGCCAACAGCACCCTGGCTTGCATAAGAAACAGTAGAGCCAGCAGGGCTAGGGAAGTGATTGTCCCCCTGTACTCTGCTCTGGTGAGGCCGCACCTCGAGTACTGTGTTCAGTTTTGGACCCCTCGCTACAAGAAGGACATCGAGGTGCTTGAGCGAGTCCAGAGAAGGGCGATGAAGCTGGTGAGGGATCTGGAGAACAAGTCTTACAAGGAGTGGCTGAGAGGGAGCTGGGGTTGTTTAGCCTGGAAAAGAGCAGGCTCAGGGGTGACCATATTGCACTCTACGGATACCTTAAAGGAGGCTGTAGCGAGGTGGGTACTGGTCTGCTCTCCCACGTGCCTGGCAATAGGACAAGGAGGAATGGGCTAAAGTTGCACCAGGGGAGTTTTAGGTTGAATATTAGGAAGAACTTCTTTACCGAAAAGGTTGTTAAGCATTGGAATAGGCTGCCCAGGGAAGTGGTTGAGTCACCATCCCCGGAGGTCTTTAAAAGATGTTTAGATGTAACATTTAGTGATATGGTTTAGTGAAGGACTTGATAGTGTTAGGTCACAGGTTGGACTCGGTGATCTTGGAGGTCTCTTCCAATCTAGATGGTTCTGTGATTCTGTGATATCTATCAGTCTAAAGGGTTATCTCGACTACTCCAGGATGTGACAATCACTCATAGATAGAATCATAGCATAATAGAATCATAGAATATCCTGAGTTGGAAGGGACCCATAAGGATCATCAAGGCCAACGCCTCACACCTCGCAGGTCTACCCAAAAGTTTAGACCATGTGACTAAGTGCACAGTCCAATTGCTTCTTAAATTCAGACAGGCTTGGTGCAGTGACTACTTCACTGGGGAGCCTGTTCCAGTGCACAACCACCCTCTCGGTGAAGAACCTCATCCTGATGTCTAGTCTAAACTTCCCCTGCCTCAGCTTAACCTCATTCCTGCAAGTCCTATCACTGGTGTTTGTGGAGAATAGGTCACCCACCTCTCCACTCCCGCTCGCGAGGAAGTTGTAGACTGCGATGAGGTCTCCCCTCAGCCTCCTCTTCTGTATTAAGGAAAGAAACAGTCTCATCTGATAATATAGATGAGACCGAACTGAGATTTGTTGGTATCCTGGAGGCTAAGATGCTATTCAATGGGATCTCAACAGGCTGACGATACTGTGAGGAGAAACCTCATGAGGTTCAACAAAGGCAAGTGCTGTGTCCTTTGGGGTGGAATATGATACACTACAATCTGGGGACCACCTTTCTAGAAAGCAGTGTTGCAGGTTGTGATAGGCAATAAGTTGGACATGAGGAAACAGTGTATTGATGTAGCAAAGACGGACAAGGACACACCGGTGTATATTAGAGTGTTGCCAGTAAGTCCAGGAGGTGATTACTTTTCTCTATTTGGCATCTGTGAGAACATATCCAGAGCAGTGAATCCAATACAGATACACCAAGACAATTAGGATCCTGAAGCATATGACATATGAGGACAGAAGAGAAGACTAATGGGGGATCCAACTGGTGTCCTAAATTGCTTGAAAAGCTATTACTGAAAAAATAGAATCAGTCTTCAGAGCTGTATGGCAAAAGAACAAGAAACAGTGGACAAAGCTGCAGCAAGATACATATTAGGAAAAAAAATCACAATGAGAGCTGTCAAAATCTGGAACACATTACTGAAAAAGTGTGACGAATCTTCATTCTTCCAAATACTCAGAACTCAACTGGACAAGATCTTGAGAGACATGTTCAAACTACAAAGTCAAATCTAGCTAAGGAGGAACCTAAATCATGTGACCTTCACAAGTCCCTTATGACTAAAATTATTCAATTAGTCTACAATTCTTGAATCCTGTATTGTAAACCTAGTCCTGCAAAGGACTTTTCAAAGTGTGAACCCTCATTCCCATACACAATGCTGCCAGAAGAAAATTGATGAAATTCTTCTTTCTGTTCTTCTCATGGGCAATTTATAGAAAGGTAAGGCACTCAGACCAGCATTTTTCTTTAATATGTGTTTATATATAGATAGAACACCCTCTTGAATCTGTCTTGACCTGAAAATATTATATCGTTGGTGAGAAAACTCAAAGGAAAACCGGAGGACTGGATTTTGTGCCTCCCTGTCCTATTCTCCATCCTTGTTTCACAATGGAAAGTAAAAAAAATAAAAAAATAAAAAAATCTACACTTAAAGAGAAAAAAATCATGTCTGCTTTCTTATTCTAGCAACCTTGTACATGTGATTAGGTGTATTGTAAAAGCCACCCTCTCATATATTTTCTGACATTTATATTTCAATCCAAAAAAAATAAAATTATTCTGACTTTTGGTGAACATCACTGCAAGACTTATTTTTGAGACTCTGTTAAATCATTGAGTTACTGGCTTTCTACGTTTTTTATGTTAAATCTGTAAATCTCTGTAAATAAGACTTAACTTCACCTCCAGCACTGACAGATGGGAGCAGATTCCTGCATTTTACTCGGTTGTGTCTGAATGAGTATATAGTCCTCTTTTACATTCCAGTCACAACAGTGGTATCCTCCCATGATTATGATGATCTCCTGAAGATAGATCTTTTCTTTTCTGTCAGTTTATTATAAAATGTTATTATCTTCACAAAGTTCAAGATGTTAATTATCAATAAACTTGATATTGATGATTACTCAGTCAATGGAATCAATGGGATCAAATTAATGGGTGTGTGAGAAAAAAAGTTTGGCTTTTGCAGTGGAAAATTCCACTAATCTTGCATATTCAAAAGTGACTGTGCAGGCATAGCAGTGGCATAACAGTGGGGAGTATGTTAAGCAGGTAAGGGGAAGGTACCAACAATGTTACAACAAGAAGCCTAAGGGTTATGAAAAGAGGTGTTATGGGAAGACTGAAGGATTCAGGAGTACAGGCAATGTTTTGCTCAATCCTCTCAGTAATGGGGAGAGACATGGAAAGAAGAAGGTGAGTCCAGGTCATCAATGCCTGGCTCTAAGACTGGTACCTAAGACAGAATTTTGGTTTTATAACCATAGAAGAGTCTTTGAGATGAGGGGGCTGCTTGGACCTTATGGGACCCACCTGTCTCAATCAGGGAAATATTTCTTGGCTTTTAACCTGACTGACAGAGTTTTAAACTAGGATAAATGGGGGAAAGGAGGCCTAAGGAAAACACAGGCATTTACTTACTTAAAATTTGTATCATTTTTTAATAGTAAAGATAGATCTTGGTCTGCTCAGTCCTCTTATTTGGAGAAATGGGGAAGCAGTGACTTTCTGCCTGTGGCCACAAAAATTTGAAGGGACCGGTTATGTCAGCTGAATGTTCATAAGTCCATGGGGCCTGACAGAGTTCAAGCTAGAGTACTGAAGGAGTTAATAAATGTTGTAGCTGGTCCCCTCTCAACAGTTTACCAAAGACTGTGGGAGTCCGGTAAGATCTCTCTGAACTTGAAGCTAGCCAATGTTACCCGTATCTACAAGAAGGGCATGAGGGAAGACCCAGGAACTACAGACCTATTAGTCTAACCTGGAAAAGTTATGGAGAATATTATTCTGAGTACTATTGAAAGGCATTTAAAGAACAAAGTAATTATAAAGTATAGTCAACAAGGGTTAAGTGAGGGAAAATCCTGTCTTTGTAATTTGGTATCTAGTCCTCTTTTACATCCCAGTCACAACAGTGGTATCCTCCTGTGATTATGATGATCTCCTGAAGATAGATCTTTTCTTTTCTGTCAGTGTTGAAATTACATGTATTCCTAACATTTAAATTATTTGTTAAATATTTGCAGAAAGATTTATTTATTTATTGTCATATTATTGTTATTGTTAATGTCATTAACAGTTTTATGTTTCTGTTCATATTGGAATTTTATTTTCTGCACTCTTTTTTGTCTTTCTTTTAGTATGTTTGTCAGCTGTTGAAGGTCATTTGTTTTAAAATGTATACAAGGAACTTTGAGTGGTATATTGCTATACCAAGAAAGACAATTTCATGATAAACCTATGGAAATTAATAAGAAAACTAATGATTGTAATAGCTCCAAAATTATCAGTGACTGAAATGAGCTAACTGTGTCAAAAATGTACTGATTACTTGAATAGACTGCACCATTCTAGGGTATAATTAATAAAAGATATCTCAAAAAAATAAAATATTTGAAGGAATAGACACAAAAGAAAAAAAAAGAGAGAGAGAGGGAAAGATAGACTGATTTGGAGTGAAAGAATAAATCTAATATACTTAATTAACTCTTAAAAGACAGGCTCTTTACACTCCATTAGTACCTAATGTGAAAAAAAAAAAAAAAAAAAAAAAAAAAAAAAAAAAAATTTTTAATAATCCAGTGAGTACAGTGAGTAGAAGGTAAAACTAGACACATGCAGAGAAGACCTAACAGGCAATTTTTTAATATCTGTGTATTAATTGTTAAAAAAATATGTTATTGTATGTGCAGAATTCCTTGACATTTGAAGTCTTTAACCAAAGCATGTTTTTTGCTGAAACCTTCGATGTCTCAGGACAAAGCTATGAACTTGATGGAGGAATTTGTAGGTGAAATTCCAATGGGCTTGATTGTACAAGGATTGTACAAGAAAGCAGAACAGATACTGACAGTGATCCTTCATAGTCACAAAACGTGTGAGTATGAGACCTACTAAATTCTATAACCATTCTCAGATGAAATCTCTCCTTGGGAAAGGAAAGTGGTGTTAACTTTCCACTCTGCTATTGCCTCAGCAAGTACTCCTGGGCATGTCAGTCAGGGAGTGAATCAGATGAGAGAAAACTTAGAAGAAATGAAAGGTGGATACAAAAAGAAAACCAGATATAAGTTTCTAGATTTCTTAGAGTGCAGTGAAAGGTGAAACAGGACTTTTTTTTTTTTTTTTAATTATTATTTTTGTACTAGATTGTAGATTTCTCCAAAGCTGGGTAACAAACTAAAATGTATTTAGAAAATATGACCTTGCCAATTCCTTTTTTTTTTTTTTTTTTTTTTACTTATCTTGCTACAAAATTGTTGTTTGCTTGCTTATTTTTGTTTGTTTGTGTAGTAGCAAGGTTTGAGTAGTGGGGGCGGGGGGCATAGGGGTAGTTTCTGCAAGAAGAATCCAGAAGCTGCCCCATGTTAGATGAGGCACTAGCCAGAGCTGAGCCAATAAGCAATGCTATTTGTGCCTCTGTGAGAGCACATTTAAGAAAGGAAAAAATAAAAATAAAATACCTGGGAGAAAACACCAACTGGGAGAGAGAGAGGAGTGAGAAACCACCTTGCAGGTGCCAAGGTCAGTGAAGAAGGAGGGGAGAGCTGCTCCAGGCACCAGAGCTGAAGTTCCCCTGAGGCCTGTGGTAAGGACGATGGTGAAGCAGGCTGTGCCCTTGCAGCCCGTGGGTCCCACATGGAGACGATATTCACGTTGTAGTCTGTGGAGGAGACAACAGTGGAGCAGGTGGATGTGGCCTGGAGGAGGCTGTGGCCTGTGGAGGACCCCTGCAGGAGCAGACCCCAGGCCTGAGCTGTAGCCTGTGGAGAGGAGCCCACGCAGGAACAGGTGACCTGACAGGAGCTGCTGCCTGTGGGGGACGTAGGCTGTAGCAGTGTGCTCCTGATGGACCCATATCTGGAGCAGTTCTTGAAGGTCTGCTACCTGTGGGAAACTCACTTAGGATCAGTTTGGGAAGGGCTGCATCCCATGGGAGGGACCCCACATGGAGCAGGGGCAGAGAGTGACAGAGAAGGAACAGCAGAGACGAAGTGCTATAGACTGACTGTAGCCCCCATTCCCCCATTTCCCTGAGCTGCCTGGGGGGAGGAGGTGGAAAAAGGCAGGTGGGAGGAAGGCATTTGTGGTTTCTTTCCTTTGTTTCTCACTTCTCTAGCTCGTTAGTAATAGGCAATAAATCTTACTATCTCCCTACTCGGAGTGTGTTTTACCCATCACAATAATTCTTGAGCAATCTCCCCATTCTTATCTCAACCCTTTGATCCCTTTGCATCATATTTTCTCCCCCTCTTCCTTTGAGAAGGGGGTGAGAGAGGGAGTTAGGAGAATCTTATCAAGTAGAGATAAAGCACTGGCAGTATTAAACTAGTGGATGCTACTTAGTGTCTTTAAAACAAGAAGCTTTGGGCCCCTTACCAAGGTTAGTCTCTTGATAAGAGTGTGAGCCTATCTTAAGAAACAGGCAGAAAATGGTCCTGCGGATGGACAAGAGCCAAAGAGAAACTGAGTCTGAACAAATACAAGAGATCAACTAGACAAGAGGTGACAAGAAGAGTCATCAACCTGCATCTTCACGATCCCCAGTGACCACCACTGGGAGACACTGCACAAGCGCAGATGGGAGGAGCTTATGGAAATGACTTATTGAACAAATTTTAATATGAAGCAAGGACAGGTTATGCATATGTATAGTTGCATTGTGAAACTTCATGCATATGTAACTCTTTACTGCATATAACCATGGCAAGTTGCTGTGTTGTGTGTGTATGATTTTTTGTGGGACTACCCCCGTGCTGCTCAGCACTGAATAAACATATCTATTTTCCAATTGTGGAGTTGTTTTCCACCAAGTCAGTGGAGTGAGAGAGCGTCTGTAGTAGAGCTTGGCTGCCCACCTGAGTAAAACCACCACAGTTTGTTTTGTAGCTTAGTACAACGTTGAATGTACATGATAACCTACAAAAAGCAAAATTTAATGGCAATATCATTTAAATATAAATCCCCCCTTCAGCCTTCCATACCCAGCCATCTATCTCAGCCTTTACAAATTCCTATTTCCTTGATGGGTCGTTAGATATTCCTTCACAAACTTCCATCCACTGGTGTGTGATGGAGATTTCTGCAAGGTTCTGATTTCTAATTGTAATCAATTGCTGTATCAGACAGATGTTTCAATTAATGTGATTATGTTTATATAGGTAGAGATGCCCTGTTTAGGAATATAGCACATTTTTTTTCACACTGAATAATATTGAATTACCAGCAGATATGCCTCAAAGTAAAATGAATTTCTTTCAGTCTGTTATAGTTAAGGACTGCTTTATCAATGTTATTGGTAATATGCAAATCTAGAGCTGGCAGAGTTACTTTGCAAGTGCAACACTTCACATGGTGAATATACAGACAGAAGAGTCCAGAATCTGAAATAGCTTAAATGTTTTATTTTGGTGTCATCCAACTTGTCCTGATCAGTTTCATTTTCAGCCAGGTGTATGTAATTATATTTTACATTTTATAAATCTGTTACTAAATTGGAGGACAAAGTTTGTGTAGTTTCAAAAATGTGCATATATTTTCTTGTTTTCCTGTTATAGAATATTAATGGAGGCTATTTAAAAATACTTAAAAAGAATTTATCATGAATGTTATTGCAAACTATAATATTTAGTACAAGGAAATTGTACTAGTAGTAAGCTAGATATTTTTCAATAAGTTACTATCTATTATTTATACTTATTAATAAATCTAAATCTATATTTAGATTATATATTTAGATTTTATGTGTGTTTTATAGTAAATATTAATGTCTTTATCTAACAAAGGATGTAAGAATTCTGAAAACTGGATTATGAAGTGTCTAATCTTATTCTGCAGTGGAATGTACATCTCTGGTTTAGGTGCTTAAACTCCTATGCAGAATACCAGGACAGGAAAATGGGATTTGGAAAACAGCATTCACTGTTTTACTTAACTGAGAGGAAGAAAAAAAAAAAAAAAAAAGATGGGGGCATAGGTACATCGCTTCCTAAATTGCTGCCAACAGGGCTGCTACTTACAATGAATTAACAACAATACTCTTAATAAGAAGAAGAATAATAAATACATTACAAAAATCACTCTTCTGTTAGGATATTGTTAAAAACTTGAAATTCTGATTGCTGTTCAAATCTGTTGGTAAATTGTAACCATTTAAAGTCATGACCTTTCTAAAGTTATCAAGGATCAGACCTGAGTCTGAATTCTCATCTTAAGTGGGAAGTGTGACCATGAAAAAGCAAGAGCTTTTTTCTCTGTCTCCATAATGTATTACTCTTTAAATATTTTATGTATTTAAATGAGAGAGATAAGTCTTATCATTCTTTCCCGGTGGGGTACATGTTTTTGGTGAAAAAGAGACAGAGGCAACGTGGATTTTAAACCATCTGAGAGAAAATTTAACCTGTATTAAATTTGCTCACTGGGAAAATGCCCTAGTTTATGGCTATAACAGTCATTGAAATCATCTCCCTTTGGTCCATTGTTGCTATGTAATTTGTAAGTTCTGAGTGGCATTAGGCTTTGACCTATTTGTACTTGTAAATCTATTTGTGATATATACAGAGAGCTAGCTCTAAGAGTGGGATGACCAAAAATGCTAAAAAATAAAGTACAAATATAGATTAGGTGACTTTGCACTAAAATAACAGATACTCATGAACTAACAAGTTTAGCCTGTTATGTCTACATTCTGCCAAATTTCCACTCCAGGTAGTGTGGTTCCTTGTAGCCTCTAACTTATACTGTACTTTCATCTGTTATGAATATTGTCACTTTTTTTCTAAGAACTGGAGATTAGTTTCTGTAACTTCAAAAAAGAAAACAAAGTATTACTCTTCAATATAAACAATCAATAGAGACATTAAAATGGGTATTTTAAAGTACAGAATACATTAGAAACTAATTGCATTTCTTTGGAGTATCACTAGCCCCAGTTAATTACTATTGCACAATGTAGATTGACATTTTACTGCCTGTATAAGAGTTCAGACTTCTTCTTGGATACCCTTTGTTCTCTGTAACCATGATTTAATATTTACAATATTTTTGGATAGCATATTTTTTCATGGTATTTAATGCTTAAGAAGTCTGACCTTTTTAGGCATTTCTTGTTCATTATCTTGTTTGTGACCTTCAAACATAAGGTGACCTTCAAACATAAGGAGATATTGAGATGATACCACCTCTACTTTTAGTATCATAGAATCATATAATATCGTGAGTTACTCACAAGGATCATTAAGTCCAACTCATGGGTCCTCACAGCACCACCCAAAAATCAAACCATGTGTCTGAGAGCACTGTCAATGTGTTTCTTGAACTATGACCACTTCACTTGAGAGCCTGTAGCAGTGCCCTACCACCATATCAGTGATGAACCTTTTTGTAACATCCACCCTGTCCCTCCCCTGTAACAGCTCCATGCCGTTTCCTTGGGTCCTGTTGGTGTCACCAGAGAGAAGAGATCAGCACTTGCCCCTCCACTCCCCCTTGTGAGGATGCAGTAGGCCACCACAAGGTCTCCCCTCAGCCTCCTCTTCTCTAGGCTGAACAAACCAAGTGAACACAGCTGCTTCAGTGTATGACTGAAGTATGCATGCTCAGTTCTCTAAATGGAGGTGAAGAAAATAATAAGGAATTAGTATTTATCTTATCAGGTATGACCCCCTCTCCCCTTCAATAACTCTGTTTTAAAATAATATTTTTCTATTTTCTCTTCATATCTCTCTTATCCTGTATCTAGGTATGATATGAGGAAAATCTTGTCAGAACAGGAGATTAGAAAGGATGGACAAACTGAAATGAAAGGCAACAATGACATATAGGTAGGGCTTGCCACTGAGATGGATCTAACTAGACATTGACAAAACTGGGCTGCAGGAATTTATGCAGGTTATTTCAGCTCACCATCACCAATAGCTGTTGCATTAGCTGTGAACTATGATTAGGTTAAACAAATGCTGAAAAGAGTACCAGAAAAATGTGATTAGACTGACTTTGGATGACTTTGGATGACTTCCTGTAAAAAAAAAAAAAAAAAAAAAAAAAAAAAAAGACAAAAAACTTTCAAAGCAAATGATTGCTAATCCTTAGCTAGAAAACTGGAAATGGAAGAAATATTCTTCCAGAAATAGGATGATATTCCCCACCATCACCCTTTTGCCTAGTAAAGATGTGAGTAAGAACACATATACATTGTATTATGTCAGTATAACATACACATTTTGCCATTGACCTTACATGGATAACATGCCTAACCAGCTCATATTTAGTAAAATCACTTATAATAAAGACATAAAAACACTAAAACACCACTTCTTGTTTGTTTGTTTATTTTTTACTACTAGAGTAAATCTCCTGTCTGTCATTCTTGTAGAAAACTAAAGAACAAAATGTATATATAAATCCATTTCAATAATAATTGTAGGCTATGCATGTTGATAAAAATCACAGAACAGAATTACAGAATGGACGAGGTTAGAAGGGACCTCTGAGGATCATCTAGTCCAACCCCACTGCTGGATCACCTAGAGTATGTTGTGCAGGATGGCATCCAGACCGGTCTAGGATATCTCCAGAGAAGGAGACTACACAGCCTCTTGGGCTATCTGTTCCAGTGGTCTGTCACACTCACAGTTAAGTGCCCCCTCATAATTGAGCCAGAACCTCCTTTGCTTGTTTGTGCCCACTGCCTCTCTTGTGTCACTGAGCACAACTGAAAAGAGACTAGCTCCATCCTCTCAACACTCTCCCCTCAGATATTGTTGTGATTTAACTCAGCTGGCAGCTAAGCACCACACAGCCGTTCACTCACCCCCCTCTGGGATGAGGGAGAGAAGCAAGAAAATGTAGCCTATGGGTTGAGACAGAGACAGTTTATTAAGACAAAATAATAATAATTATTATAATAGTACTACTACTAATAATGTGTACGAAACAAGTGATGCACAATGCAATTGCTCACCACCCGCTGACCAATGCCCAGGCTACCGCCGAGCAGCCAGCTCCCCCACCCCAGCCAGCCACCCCTATATATTGTTTAGCATGATGTCAGATGGTATGGAATACCCCTTTGGCCAGTTTGGGTCAGCTGTCCTGGGTCTGTCCCCTCCCAGCTCTTGCTGCACCCCAATCCTGCCCATTGGCAGGACAGAGTGAAAAGCTGAAAAGTCCTGGGCTTGGTGTAAGCTCAGCTCTACAACAATTAAAACATCAGTGTGTTATCAACATTATTCTCATCCTAAATCCAAAACATAGCACCCTACAGCTACTAGGAGGAAAATTAATTCTATCCTAGCTGAAACCAAAATATATATTTATATACATTTAAAAGATCTCCTGTCTTCTCTTTTCCAGGTTAATCAGGCCCCGTTCTTTCAGCCTGTTCTTGTACAACAGGTGCTCCAGTCCTCTAGTCATCTTTGTAGTCCGCCTGTGAATTCACTCCAGTACTTCTATGTCCCTCTTGTACTGGGGAGCCCAGAACTGGACACAATATCCCAGGTGTGGCTTCACCAGGGCTGAGCAGAGGGGGAGGATCACCTCCCTCCACCTGCTGGCAACACTCTTCCAAATGCAGCCCAGGACCTCGGTTCTTCTTGTTGGCCTTTGCTGTGGTTTAACCCGGCCAGCAGCTAAACACCACACAGCCGTTCGCTCACCCTGCCCCCTCCCTCTCTGGGATGGGGGAGAGAAACGGGAAAGTGAAGCCTGTGGGTTGAGATAAAGACAGTTTATTAAGATAGAAAATAATAATAATAATAATAATAATAATAATAATAATAACATGTACAAACAAGTGATGCACAATGCAATTTCTCACCACCTGCTGACCGATGCCCAGCCCAACCCCGAGAGCCAGCCCCCCACCCTGGCTAGCCATCCCATATATATTGTTCAGCATGACATCAGATGGTATGGAATACCCCTTTAGCCAGTTTGGGTCAGCTGTCCTGGGGCTGTCCCCTCCCAGCTCTTGCTGCCCCCCCCCAGCCTGCCCGCTTGCAGGACAGAGCGAGGAGCTGAAAAGCCCTTGGCTTGGTGTAAGCATTGCTCTGCAGCAATTAAAACATCAGCATGTTATCAACACTCTTCTCATCCTAATCCAAAACATAGCACTCTACCAGCTACTAGGAGGAAAAACAACTCTGTCCTAACTGAAACCAGGACAGCCTTCTTGGCCACAATGGCACATTGCTGACCCCTGGTCAGCCTGCTGTCCACCAGGACTCCCATGTCCTCCACAGAGCTGCTTTCCAGCTGGTCAGCCCTCAGCCTCTACTGGTGCTTGGGGTTATTTATCCCTAAGTTCAGGACCCTGCACTTACCTCTTTTGAACTTCATGAGGTCCCTCTCAGCCAAACCCTTCAGCCTGTCGAGGCTCCTCTGAATGGCAGTACAGCCCTCTGGGGTATCAGTCACTCCCCTGAGCTTTGTGTCACCAGCAAACTTGGTGAGGGTGCGCTCCATTCCATTGTCCAGGTCATTGATGAATAAATTGAACTGGACCCACTACTGACCCCTGGAGGACACTGCTTGCTACAGGCCTCCAACTAGATTCCACACCACTAAGCACAACCCTCTGAACTCTGTTGTCCAGCCATCTGCCAATCCACTGTCCATTCATCTAGGCCGCACTTCCTGAACTTGTTTACGAGCATGTTATGGGAGGCAGTGCCAAAAGCCTTGCTGAAGTCAAGGTAGACCACATAAACTACTCTCCATCTACCCAGCCAGTCATCTCATCATAGAAGGATATCAGCTTGGTCAAACATGACTTGCTCTTGATGAATACACCCTGTTCAGAAACACTGAATTCATCATGGCATTTGAAGAACAAGATTGCTGCTCCTTCATGGCTGATACCAGCCAAAAGTCTGAAAGTATCAACTGCCTATCCAAGGGAATATCTCTTTCAGACGTATGTATACTTGTAACAAAAATCCATAAAGTATCCTGTTTTAGTATTTGGAAATTATTAGTTTTTAAATGCTTTAACTCTGTGTTCAAGGTGAGAAATACAAGCATTCTAATGAGAATAATTTTACTTGTCTGATCACATAGTTAAATTTATGTTTAAAAAACTATACCTTTGGTACATGTATATGCTGGATATATATCAATTGACTCAAATATCACAAATGTCAGTAAGCAACCTTTCACAATGCAGATATGAATAACTAATTCTTATAATTGTCAGATGTTATCTGACCTCAAATATTGAGCAAATTAAAATAATTATTTCCTCAATTCCAGATTTTTGAAATTTAATAATTACAATGACTGGTAGCTGTAATATCTAAGTGTTGTCCTGCTCCCAGACAGACATCTCAGAAAAACAATGTCTGTGTCTTCAGTATCAGCAATAAGGGAATAAACTATTGTATTTTAGGCTGAAATTTATTCAAAAACTTCAATTATTTATGTAATTTGTGTTACGTCAAAAGGGTGTAAATTTAATTATTTAATAATTTTAATGATTAAATATTTGTTGCATTCTTGATCAAGCAGAAATTTCACTGTTGAAAGTGAAATATAATGAAATGTATCTTCAATTACATTGAAGATACATTATGTTAGATAGCAGGCAGCTTCTGCAAGATGTTTGAGAAATATCTTTATCTTTCAAATTTGAAAATCTTTCATCTGGAGTTTTATTCCCACTTTTTCCTGAGTAGCACTCTCTTGGCTGAGAAGCAAAGTCATATGTTCTTTTGGGATAGTTCATTTATGTACTCTTGAGCTTCCCTTCACCAAGTAATTTTTGGTGCTAGTCAGTCTTCCAAGAACAGATATTTGCAGAGGCAAACCTTCACAGAGATTGGAAGGCTTTTAATGTGAAATGGTCTGGGGCTAATACCTCTTCATAGTCTTCATAGCCAGTTAATCTGCCATATTTTCTTCTTCAAAGTTGTTTTATTTATTTATTTATTTATTTATTTATTTTTCTGTATTTCATATATACTGATAGAAAGAATAAACTGAATGTGGATGGAACCATAGTTCTGTATGGAAACTAGCATCATATAGTGAGAGTTTAGACTGATCACACATCCAATCACTGCTTTCTAGTTGTCTGTGCTTGTATCATTGCTAAAATACACACTTTTGAAAAAGGTATGGTTTCACAGATGCAACATACTAACATACTGGAAAACTTCTATTTTTAGGCCAGTAGATATACTAATATATGAACAGCAAATCTTAAAAGCACAACTTGATTAGCATTCACTATCAGAGCACAGTTCAAGCTAAAGCACAAAAATATTTTTTGACCTCGAAGGGCTTTGGAGGTTTGTAAGGTGCACATAATTTTCATATTATTTTCCTTAAATCAGGAGATACTCCAATTTTAGGTATATGAGTAAGTCAGAAATTAGAAGAAAATCATTGCTGTAGTCCTGGCATTAGCAAGTTGCATGCATCTGGCAGTATGGAATAGTAGATATTTTGGAAGCAAAAAGATATTGTTATTTTGTTTATGCCAGGAAAGATGTTTAGCCCACAGCTATTTCATGGCACTATTCATGTCCAAGATCTGAGAGCAATGGAATAGATTTTGCTTGCTTGTGGACCTTTGTTGTTATTTTTGGATAAATAAGAGCAACAAGAACAAAGTGGAAAAAGTCATCCTATTAGAACATTCAGGGCATTTCAGGAATGACGCTAAGCATAATGATTTACTCTGTATTACAGCAGATAGGCTCCTTTAAAATTCCTCTTCACCTCCACAACTTTTTCACTTGGCCTCTTTTTCTTAAAGTAACAGTGATGCAGTGGAATACAGCAGAGCACAAACTCAACTGATATCTATCTCAATTTATTAGCTGTCTAGCAAATTTGATTTTCAGAATAGATACTTGCAAGAGCTCCAATTCATTAGTGGTTGTCCACATGTGATTAGAAACTGTGGGATGTCTAACCCCCTCTTTTAATTGATCCAATTTCATATTCCTTGTGGTCATTAAGTGTGTTAATGGTAACTTAGCACGTGTATTAAGAAATAAACTTAACAACATCCTATAAATGACTCAGCAGGTACCAAATTTCAGGAAAAAAAAAAAAAAAAAAAAAAAAAAAAAGACATGATTGCTGCTGTAATGTTACTGCAGGATGGATATGGAGTAATTGTTTAAACCATCACAATCAAGCAGTTATCATTTGATGATGACATGATTGCTATATTATTACTCTTTTGTTACTGATTGCCCCTTCTTCACTCAAGGGTATAATTCCTGTTTTATGATAATAACTGCACATTCATATATTCTACTTTGTAAGGAAGTAAAGCTTCCTACTTTCTTCACTAGAATGAGCTTGTAGATAGCCAGCTGTATTAGTAATAGGTTGCGTCAGGAAGGCATACTGATTTTTTATGCTTGTGCTGTATTTATAGATTTTGCTTGAGAAATCTTTCTGTAAATTATATGAAACCTCTCACTCTAAAAAACTATTTCTAATGTTTTCTGATTCCAGCAGGATTGGCTGTACTGTAAAAGTAAATTCTGAATATTGCATAATCAAGTTTTTTTATTAATATTACACTGAATTTTCCATCATTATTTTTAATGAGAAATGTAAGATTTTAAATTTTAATTTATAAAAGCTGTCCAAAGCTTTATCCATTCTTTCCCCAGAATATATGTGCTCACCTGATACTTAAATTTCAGGATATCACTAAGTTCCACATATATATATTTCTAGAATTTTACCCCTCCCCATGTCAAAATCTACTCCATTCTGAGTAGCCAGATGCCTAAACTCTGTTGTTTTTCAGAAATTATCTGGAGAAATATCTGTGCTCCCTAAAGGATTTAATCTGTGAAGCATTTCAAGAATGGTTCATTTAGCATGCAACTATTAGATTACGTTGTCATATAAAATGGAGCTACTCTAGGCTCTCTTATTGCACAACAGAGTAACTGGCAGTAATTTCCCATAATAAGAGAGGAAAAAAAGAGAGCTTTGAGAGAGAAAAGGGAAAGAGATCTTTCTGAAGCCACTACACTTGTTATGCCATACAGTTAAAAGAGAGAAGGAAATGCCCAAAAGACAACTGTTCCTGGAAATTTTTGATAACATTTAAAATAATTTATGCCCATAAGGGTCAGTATTGAAACCAATGCTGTTTAACACCTTTGTCAGTGTTTAACACCTTTGTCAGTGACATGACAGTGCGATTAACCCCCATTCCCCCCCCCGCCCCCTACCTGATGACACCAAACTGAGTGGTGTGGTCAACACACTGGAGGAAGGGATGCCAACTAGGGGGACCAGGACAGGCTTGACAGATGGACCTGTATGAATATCACAAATTTCAACAAGGACAAGTGCAAAGTGCTGCATCTGGGCCAGGACCATGCTAAGCACAAACACAGGCTGGGCAGAGAATGAATTCAGAGCAACCCTGAGAAGGACCTTGGGGTGTTGGTTGATGAAAAGCTCAGCATGAGCTGGCAATGTGCGCTTGCAGCCCAGAAAGCTGACTGCATCCTGGGATGCATCAAAAGAAATGTGGCCAGCAGGTCAAGGGAGGTGATTCTCCCCCTGTACTCTGCTCTCATGAGACCCCACCTGGAGTACTGTGTTCAGCTTTGGGGCCTCCAACGCAATAAAGACATGGACCTATTACAAGGTCAGAGAAGGGCCAAGATGATCAGAGGGTTGGAGCACTTCTCCTGTGAAGAGAGGCTGAGAGAGCTGGGCTTCTTCTCACCGAGGTGATCAATTCTGGGGCAGACACTTGGGTGGACAGTTTTTTTTGTTTTGTTTTGTTTTGTTTTTTCTGGCATGAAGGCTACTCAAGGCAGCCAAGGGCTTCCAAGGTCCCCCAAGGCTCCATTTTAGGGCCAGTTCTCTTCAGTGTTTTTATAAAAGATGTGGATGTAGGACTAGAAGGTGTTTTGAGCAAATTTGCTGATGACACTAAACTTGGAGGAATTGTTGACTCTGTTGAGGGTGGAAAGGCCTTGCAAAGAGATATGGACAGATCGGAGAGCTGGGCAATCACCAACTGCATGAAGTTTAACAAGAGCAAGTGCTGGGTCCTGCACCTGGGACGGGCAAGCCTGGCTATACATACAGACTGAGTGATGAGACACTGGAGAGCAGCCCCTCAGAGAGGAATCTGGGGGTTTTGGTTTATAGCAAGTTGAATATGAGCTGGCAGTGTGCCCTGGCAGCCAGGAGGGCCAACTGTATCCTGGGATGCATCAAGCATGACAGTACTATCCAGCTTGCTAGTCTGTTGAGGGAAGTGATTGTCCCTCTTTACTCTGTGCAGGTGCAGCCTCACCTTGAGTACTGTGTGCAGTTCGGGACACCACAGTACAAAAGGACATGAAACTAATGGAGAGTGTCCAGAGAAGGGCTACAGAGATAGTGAAGGGCTTGTAAGGAAAGATGTATAAGGGGTGGCTGAGGTCACTTGGTTTGTTCAGCCTGGAAAAGAGGAGGCTGAGGGGAGACCTCATTGCAATCTACACCTTCCTCATGAGGAGGAGTGGAGGGGCAGATATTGATTTGTTCTCTTTAGTGGCAAGTGATAGGACCCATGGGAATGGTGTCAAGCTGCAGCAGGGGAGGTTCAGTCTGGATATCAGGAAGAGGTTCTTCACTGAGAGTGTTGTTGCACACTGGAACAGGCTCCCCAGGGATGTAGTCACGGCACCAAGTCGGTCGGAGTTCAAGGAGTGTTTGGACTGTGCACTTAGTCACATGGTCTGAATTTTTGGGTAGACCTGTGTGGAGCCAGGAGTTGGACTTGATGGTCCTTATGAGTCCCTTCCAACTCTGGATATTCTATCATTCTATGATTCTATGATTCTTCAGTCTGGAGAGTACTCTGGAGAGACCTTAGAGCATCCTTCTAGTACCTAAAGGGCACTTGTAAGAAAACTGGAGAGGGACGTTTTACAAGGAAATATAGTGATAAAATACTTTTACCTGAAAAAAAAAAAAAAAAAAAAGTGTAATGGTTGCCCAGATAAATTGTGGATGCCCTATCCCTGGAGGTGTTCAAGGCCAGGTTGGTTGGGGCTTTAAGCAAACCCATGACAGGGGGGTTGGTATTAGATTATCTTTAAGGTCCCTTCTAACACATGCCATTCTATGATTCTATAATATAGAAGAATGGGGAAGATAAAGGTGAAGGAGAAGAAAAGGATAGAGAAAATGAGACGGACAGAAAAAGAAAAGGACAGAAAAGGACAGTTGCCTTTAGGTAAAGCAACTATAGAAAAGGCAACTGGCAGGATAACCAAGAAATGTCATCCTCATTTTCGAATGTATGAAGTTTCTAAAATTTCAAATGCTGTGGAAAATCAGTGATGTTGGCTTCCAGGTGCAGCCATAACACAGAAGTAAAGGAAATATAAAATTTAAAACAGACGATCTTCAGAAATGAAAAGAAGTACTGATTTGAAACAAAGATGTACAAGTACAGAAATGTATTTATCCTGTCTATTAACATTATTAATAAGTAATAGGAAGAATAAAGCCACAACCAACCAGCCAAAATAAATCATATTTTGGTTTATTTTTGTAATAAACGAATGCACATGCATTGTGCCACTGACTGTAAAATTGGTAGAACCTAAATATATCCTAGATGTTTCCTTGAAACTTTGGAACATGCAGTGTTGAAGAAAAACCATCAGAAAATACTGAGGTGTTTTATGGTAACAGAAAGAGAAACATATCAGAGAAAATAATTGGGTTTCCTGATTGCTATCAAATGCTATTTCCTAGATCAACATGGAGCTCTATTGCCAGGGAACAGCTCTTTCTTCTTTTCCTGGAAAGCACCAAGGATTTATCTGGGTTGTGACAGCATGTTTTTTGCTGTTACCTTGGAGGAATGGAAGGGAATGGAAGGAAACAGGTTTGTGTCATTAGCTGGACTCCACGCTTGGTTGCAAAGTGGCAGATGACACATAGTTCTAACACTTCTTGAGACTGAGGCTCCCTACTTCAGACAGGATGAAGTGAGCTCTGGGTGTTTAGCACAAACCAGAATCTTCTGGCTGTTTTACCATATGGGGATAGTGTTTCCTATGAAGCATCTTTTGCTTATTAATTTCCCTAGAGTCATTAAGGGAACAATTAATAGAAACGGTCTAATACAAACATTTACATGTATGTTTGTATGTATATGTTTATATAATGACACTAAATTTAATTAGTTCAACTGAGCAAACAGATTCTCATGACTGACATGATATACAATCAGCAAGTTGCTGTGTTAAAGCCTAACATTCTAATCTAGTATTAAAGGGAAATGTAGTACTTTTCTTGCTTATGCTTAATATGACAACATTTTTCTCTTGGGAAGAGACAATATGAATACAGTTGTTTCAAGAAGGTATAAAATATGATGGTATTAATATAACTTAAGCTATCTAAGTCTGTATTATTCTTACATTCTCATGTATCACATCTTGATTCAGAACAAAAATGTTGTGAGATATTCTGCAATTAGGTAGTTAAAAGAAAAAATAAAAATGGAGCCATATATAAAACCCCTCTGAAAAAATAAATACATTGTTTTTATGCTTTTTTAAAAAGTCCAAGAATACAACCATAACTCAAGAAAAATGTACAGGTAGCAATTTGAGGAGAATAATGTGATCATGAGTTCAGTGATAGTGATTGGGCCAGTAGGTGGCATTTTGTTTCAATCTAGCAATGACAGTGTTGTGGTTAAACCCAGCAGGCAGCTAAACACCACACAGCCATTCACACACTCCCCCACACAGTGGAAAGGGGAAGAGAATAAAGTTAAAAAAATAGAGAGAGAGAGTTAAAAAATAATTAAAAAAAATGGGTTGAGATAAAGGCAGTTAAATAGGACAGAGAAAGAAGGGGAAAATAATGATAATAATTATGATAAAGGAATATACAAAACAAGTGATGCACAACACAATTGTTCACCAACCTCCAGCGCCACTCACTCCCACCCCAGCCAAACCCTGAGTTTCTGAATAACCCTTTAGTCAGCTGTCCTGGTTCTGTGTCTTCCCAGTTCTTTGTGCACCCCAACCTTCTTGCTGGCAGGGTAGTATAAGAAGCTGAAAAGTCATTGACTTATGGTAGCAATTTAGTCTCTGAAACAATTAAAACATCAGTGTATTATATGCATTATTCTCATCCTAAATCCAAACCACAGCTCCATACCAGATACTAGGAAGAAAATTCCCAGCCAAACCCAGGATACAGACGAAAGGAAATTATACAAGTCAAGGTCTAAAATCTTTCATAAGCTTATGGCTAAGTAAAACTCTCCAAATTGTCTTTTTTTTTTCGTTTGATTTTTCTTTTTTTCTTTTTTTGCTTCTGGTCTCATCCTGATTTTCTATTTTTCTTGCAAATTTACACAGGCTAAAGTGGTAGAAATAATTAATAATTATCCTGTACTAGCCTTTAGGAAAATCTAAACCTATTGAATCTTTTCATTACTGTTTCCCTGCTTGTCTCTATATTTCTTTATGAATTTCCAATGGGGGAAAAATCATTAACTGACTAATGAATACTTGAATCATAAATATAAATTATGTAGATTCTGTAGACAACTATTAGGTACAATTTGAACCATTTAATTCTTCATTAATTCCTTAGAGTGAATGCTCTATTGTCTTGTCAAGTGTTGTTTTTATTAGTAAATTTAATTTGATGCTTGTATTTCTAATAGAATATCAAAGCAGTTATATATATAACAAACAAACAAACAAACAAAAACAGTTACATAAATAGCCCATGATAACAGTTTGCACAGAATTCCAGACAAATTCTCAATTAGTGTAAATTGATTTTCCTCTAATAGAGTTAATTATAAGATGACAGTTTATAGAAGTTGAGGCCTTGGCTCTTAATATCAAAGAAGCAGTATCTGCTTTGGGATCCTATCTGACATTACTTTTTCAAGTTGCTACAAGCCCGATGTGTTGTTATCCTGCTGTAGAAAAATCAGACTGGGAAATATTCTTATTTCAGTGCAAAATAAGAAAAGTAGTCTATGCTGAGAGATCACAGAACTGCACGATTATAATTAGAGCTATACAGTGGATGAATTATTAGAGATGTGCAATAACTTCAGCTAATGTAGTTCAAATTCAAAAAATAAAATAAAATTGCTTTATTTTAAGCATTAGAAAATTCTTTATACATGAAAATTGATGCATGAATATAACTGTACTGCATATTGTGGAAAACATTCACAATTTAAATACCTATTTATTCAATATGTTATTAGAATAGTTATGATGATGAGCTGTTGGTAAACTGGCAAACTGTCTACACCTTGTTACAGGACTTTGAGTAATCTGAAATGCTCTACAGGTGAGGAAGTGTACCTTTATTTGGGTTTAACTGAGCTCACTTAATCTTGGAGAGTGCTCTGAATCTCAGGGAAACTAGTGAACAGGATATGTGTCATATGAATATGCACATTTGCCAGCACATAGAGAGACAAGTAAGTTCATGTGTTTTAATCTTCTATTGTATCCTACCACTATTATTCTTTGGC
This sequence comes from Heteronetta atricapilla, assembly GCA_011075105.1. Classification (NCBI taxonomy): domain Eukaryota; kingdom Metazoa; phylum Chordata; class Aves; order Anseriformes; family Anatidae; genus Heteronetta; species Heteronetta atricapilla. The sequence continues at coordinate 168,555,965 of CM021731.1, forward strand.
AAAAATTGCTCTCAACACAACAGTTTGCTTGCCTGCCTTCTACTTCTAGACAGGATTTTGAAATCATGTGGATTCTAAATCCCCTGAAGAATTTAGTCTAAAAGACATTTTAAGGACAAACCTATCATAAAGACAGTCTTTCACAGCATACAGATATAACTTTTCCTTTAAGTATTTTGAAGAGTAGTTCAAATTTTTATGTACTTCACAGCTTGAGCCTTCATAACTCTTCTCAGAGCATCCACATCTATGCTATTCTGTATAACCATACTCTGTTTTCATACAACTTCATTTTTCAGTTGAAGTCATTTGGAGCAGAATCAGGTCTTGTATGCACACTTCAGGAATGAGAGAATTTTATCCTGTTTGGAGAATGTGATTATTCTTTAAGTGTAAATACAGTATGATATGGTCATTACTGTTCAACTAAATACTTTATTGATAATAGTTCAGGTGATTATATGATGTTGGGGGACTGTGGTTTCAAATTATATAGTATTTGTCTTCTTTTAGAATGTAGCAATTAAAATTTGGAACTACAAATATCACTTCATGTATTTTCCTGACTCATACTTTTTTTCTTCATTTGGCAAATATTTAAGACTTAAGTAATTTTCGGACACAGTACTCATTTATCTGTAGCTTAAGGACATATGCTTCTATTTCATAGTTCATTTTTCCTTCTTTCTATTTCTTTAAATTCAAAGGAAAGAAACAGGAATTGGGTCCTTTGAATTTTGTTTGTGTTAATCTGCTTTATTGAAAACTTCATAGTTAGGCAATACTTGTAACAATGATCGAAGGTGTAGAAATTCTTGCTGAAGAAGTTTCACCACAAGAAAATATTTAAATGTTCACTGTGGAACTGATTGGAACCCAAGCCTCCACTTGAGCATAGGAGTATAGGTTTAAGAGTCATATGCTTCCTCTCTGGTCCTATCTCATAGGACCATAAAATAATTCAGGTTGGGAGGGACCTCAGTAGGTCTCTAGGCCAGCCTAGAAAGCAGGGGCAAGAATGGGGCAGATCAGGTTGCTTAGGGCTTTTTGCAGTCTGGTCTTAGAAATCTCCACAACCTCTCTGGGAAGACCACTTCTTCCTTATCAAGAAAAAAAGTTCCTTATAGCAAACCAGATACTTTAAAAAAAAAAAAAAAAAAAAAAAAAAACTTTTTTCTGTTGCATTAAATGTTGTGCTTGTATGATGCGTTGGTATGCATGTGCTTAGGAGCAATTCTTTTAGTGATTTAACACATTTCTCTTACAGAACTGTCAGACAATCAAATTAGCAGACCTGGAAGGTAGTATCAGTCTCTCGATCATGGCACAATGGAGTAGGAAATTCTTATTCTGGCTCTGTCAAAATTAAGCCACAGACTTTTTATGAATACAGCCACACACACACATATCAAAGTGCCTTTACACTGGTCATTCCTAATAGCACCTTTAGACATCATTTCACCTTTTTGCCTACCCTTAATTTTTCAACAAAATGCCAGACATTATTTTTAGAAACAAAAACAACAAAAAACAACAACAACAACAAAACAACCTTATTTATTTATTTATTTAAATGAACTTGTTTTACATCCTTAGGTTATGTAGTTCCTCTTGTCCCATGCTCTTCCACCTGTTAGGATTTTAAACCTCAAGTACAAGACAATCCTTTCTTCAGACTTTTCCATTCTCAAAGAAACACATCAAATAAAGAATATAAATTACATATAATCATTACTGCCCAGAAAGCTAAAATACAATCCTAGTCTTCACAGACCCTCTCAACCTGTTATGCCAAAGCTGAAGAGATTTTGCTAAGATTCTTGTTATATTAGGTAACATCCATTCCTGCAAAGGTGATTGTGTTCTATCTGATAATGTTCCATGTACTTGAGAGATGTTTTGTTGTTGTTATTTTTTTATGGGTTTGTTTGTTTGTTTGTTTTTTATTTTAATGTCTTATACCCTTTTATGTCTTATAAAAATACTTACAATTTACTGGGTCTTCTAATTGAAGTGAAGGGTACTTTTTTTGCACTTAAAAATAACTTTCAGTGAATTTCTGGTGTACTGGTAATACAAGAACCATTTACAGTTTTCAGCACCCCTAGATAAACCTATGGTTAATATCTTATTTACACAAACTGAAGACTTTTGTATCCATGTTTGATGACCTTGAAGCTGCATTGTGTTCAATGCTCTTTTTATAACCTTAATTACCAGGGAATACAGATCTTTAAAGAAAGACTAACATTTCACTTTAACACCCTCAATAATCTATTATAAAGCCAGCTAAGCTAGTCCCCAAATACAGAGAAATGTTATTACATACTCAGCTAGCTGTCAAGGGGCCATGAGTCAGTGGCTTACAGTTATCAAAAGTAACAACGTTGTTCTGAATTTCCTCCAACAAAGCCAGCCAGTTTATGAAGGGATTAAGCTCTCTTTGATTAGAACAACTGGAACATAGCCTTCCCTTTTAATTAACATTCCCTTTCACTTGGTTTAGGCTGGTGATTTGACACTCTTACTAGACAATGCATGAAAAGACTTGTGTTTTTGGCCTACCCTTGAGTATTATAGAAGTAGTATATTACCATGCACTAGTTAAAAAGTAAACAGTCTTACAGATTATGTTCAAAGGCCTAAGAAAATCCCAAGGGCACAATGTCAATAGATATAGTGTAATAATATGTGAATTCAGTGTGTGACAGGAGACTTTGTGAGCCTTTAGGCAAAGTATATCACCCCAAGGCCATAATCTTTTTACCTTCTGTCGTAGACAACCCAAAAGGTGTTATGTCAGCTTTATTAGTATTTTAGAAGTTTATAATTTTTATCTTAAGGCTGATATATATCAGTCATAAGACTGATATATATCAGTCATAGTGACCTCTGTTTGCACTGGTGAAGAAACCAGTGGAAAACATGTTCAAAAAATGAAGTGTTGATATCAAGACAGATTAGTGTGGAAACATCATCCTTGTCATTTTGAAAAAAAAAAAAAAAAAAAGAGAAAAAGGTATTTTGTTAGAACACAATCACTAGTATCTTGAATATGGATTTCCTGCCCTTCCCCTATCCTCCCTCTTTCTGCCCTGAACTCTCATTGCTGATTAGCATCTGATAAAAAATAAAAGAAACTACAGATCACAGAATCATTTGGGTTGGAAGACACCCTTAAAGATCATCGAGTCCACCCCACTGTCATTGGTAGGAACGTCTTTCATTATGTCATGTTGCGCAAAGACCCATTCAACCTGGCCTTGAACACTTCCACTGATAGGACATCGACAACTTCTCTGGGCAATCTGTTCCAGTTTCTCACCACTATCACAATTAAAAATTCTTCCAATTTGTTATATCCAATCTGAATCTATCCTCTTTCTGTAATAAGGTCTCCCCAGAGCTTTCTCTTCTCTTCTTCCAGACCTCTGTTTATTTTTCAAGCCTTCCTCTGGCCCTGCTCTAACAGGTCTGTGTGTTCTTATTTGGGCCCAAGTACTCCAGAAGGGGTCTCACAAGAGCAGAGTAGAGGGGAACAATCACCTCCCTCGACCTGCTGGCCATGCTTCTTTTGATGAAACCCAAGATACATTTGGCTTTCTGGGCTGCTGACTTATTTTAAGTTTTCCATTCACCAGTACACCCAAGTCCTTCTCTTCAGGGCGGTTCTTAATCCATTCATCCTGCAGTTTGTACAAATATTTAGGGTTGGCCTGATGCAGATGCATCACCTTACACTTAGCCTTGTTGAACTTCATGAGGTTCACATGGGCCTACTCCTCAAGACTATCAAGATCCCTCTGGATGGTATTCCTTCCCCAAACATGTCAGCTTGGTGTTTGAAGACTTGAGGGTGCACTCAATCCCACTGTCTACATCATTAACAAAGATACTAAACAATATGTGTCCCTTTAGGTACACTGCATATTCCTGACCAATGTGCTTCAGTAGTGACTTCAATTGTTTATGCAAATGTATGAGTGTTGTACTGAACAGCCATGTCGGCTGTTTGTCATGTTTTGCAAGTTACCTGCTTTCTCTGGTACATTTCATTGAAATGGGTTTTAAATAAGTCTCACTGTATGCTTCTCCTCATTACCTCAGATCTACTGTTTAAACATATATTTGAGAGTACTCTCCTGATGTCCCTTGTTTCCTACGTTTCCTTCCTTTCTTATTTCCTTTCTGTATATCATACACAAATAAATAAATAAATAAATAAATAATCAGTTTTGTTTAGCACAAATAGTGACAGTCTGATAAAGCTGTCTCATATGTTTCACGAGCAGCTTCTCATCTACTCTTCATCTCCCAGACATTACCCCACCCTCATATCTGCCCTGCAATATGCTTGTGTAATTTTTCCTTAACTCAGTTCAACCGAAAGGGTCTGTGTTAGAGAAGCTCTAACTTTTAAAAGTTTTGAGCTAACCAAGTTCCTGAAATAAAATGAGGTATATTTTATAAATTAATTTATTTAGAAAATGTGAAATTGAATTCAATAAAACATTCAGATTTTACTTTTATTTTCTGTATTTTTTCTTCCTAAAAGTACAGAAATAACACAGGATCTCATTTATTATATAATCTCCTACTAGAACACTGAGCAACTAATTTGAGAAACCTAGACCTTTGAGTATGTGTTTTTGTTTTTTGTGTTGTTTTATTTTTAAAAAAGTAAAATACCTGAAACATCTGTCTTTTACAGATCAATTGGAATTAGAGCTTCTAAAGCTAATACTTTGTCTTCTGTCATCTATTCTCTGTCCTTAAGTGGAGAACTGAATTGGAAAATATGGCCTATATTTTTGTAGGTATTTAGACCTTCATTTTCAGCTCATGCTGGGATTTGGGGCTTACTAGAAACATGTATGGAATCGGAATCTTTGTTACTGCTCCTCTCAAATTTTGTAATCTGGAACTTTTTTTTTTTTTTTTTCCTAAGAGTCTATGCTTATTTGTCTCATAGCAGTATTATATTTAAAAAAGAATACTGGGTAGCATAATACTGGCCTATGGGCCTTTTACTTTTATTGTTTCAGCTCTTATTGGATTATTCTATTGGCAGGAAACAGTATCATTTACTGTAAAAAAACAGTGGCTGAAACTGGTCCTCCCTCAGGGCAGCTCTTGCCCCTTGTCTCAGTCTGCATTTTGGAGAACATTATTAGGGATTAAAAAATAAAAAGTTTTGTTTTGTTTTGTTTTGTTTTTGTTTTGTTTTGATTTTTTTTTCCTTGAGAATTAATAACCTTCAGAGAATGATCAATGTATTTTTTTGATTTAAGAAGAATGTCTATTTTTGTGAAAGTTTTTTTTTTTTTTTCCAGATTACCTGTCAAAAATAAGATCCATTAGGATGATGTATGAAATATCACTACAATTATATTTTTCTCCTTGATCTATATTTTTAAAGATGATTAGCATGTCTTGGTTTGGGTATAATAATTTAAGTTACCTATATCATTGCAATCTCTTTGTAATTTGATTTCCTGTTTTTTTTTTTTTTTGTTTGTTTCTTAGACATTTGAGTTCTTTCATACATTGAGTTTGCACACAGAAAAATGCAGCTAAAAATAATGATTGTTTTCTGTATTGTGTGTGCCATGAACACTTAATAAGGAATTAAATACACAGAAAGGAAGGGGAAATTTGTTTGTTGGCATGACTAGGATAACACTTTGATTTCATTTCTAAATCTACAAATATCAGATTTTAAAAGGACAGGGTACCTCATAGTAAACAAATTAGGTTGGAATAAATTAAATGCTGGAATACTTTGTGTTTTCCACCCTTGCAACACACATATAGATGCATAGTGCACAAGGAAAAACACATGTATTTGTGCATATATATATATAAGAACATACACACACACACGTGCTTGAGAGGAGAAAATAAGGAACATAAGGTGGAAATAAGAAAAATAAGGTAGAAGTATTTGTGTATCTTGCCAGATACCTACTCATGCACAGTTATCCATAACTGTTCATTTGCCTCACTGATGGGAACAATGTGATTTCAAGATAAATCATTAAAAAGTTTTGTTGCTGTTGTTGCTTATATTAGCAACTTATAGCTGAATTTCAACTACAAGAGAAGAGAAAATACCATCTATCACCAGTCTGTGATATAGTTAGTCCTACTGATATAGTTTGTCCTACCTGCTTGCCTTTCTATTGCCTTTGAGGGAAAAAAAAAAAAAAAAAAAAAAAAGAAAAAAAAAAAAGAACATATGTGATTTTGGTTGGTTGGATTTGTTTGTTTTTATTTGTCCTATAAACAGTCCTGAAACTCAAAAGTCTAATTTTTCCAGATGTGAGTATATACTTTTCTGACAGTTATAGGAGGTCTAACTATGTTTTTTCAATTAAGGTTATTGGAGATAAGCTTCTGCTTAGTGTAAACATACACTACAAATCTCTGGGGTGTGTGAATATGATGGAAAAGAAAAAGGCTGTGTATAATAATGACTGCTGAATTATGGAAAAGGCTTGGATCCAAAAACAAAATGATGTATTTCTGCTTTGTTCCAAATGTATAATACAAATTATTTTGAATACAGTTCAGAACGTATTATATGTTTGATGTACTCATTTACTGACTGCATGCTTATTGTTCATAACATTTAAAATAAGTAATGCCAATTAAATTATGTTTTGCTTTGTTTTGTTTTTTCTCCCTGATCAAATTAATTTGAGCTGAGTGAGAGGGAACTGAAACGACTTTCTAGGGAACACTATGAAATTTCTTCAGAGAAAGTTGGTTTTATTTGTTTGTTTGTTTTACTTCGTGAATAATAGAGGAGGACTTATATCAGGAAAAGTTCAAAGGAAAATTTATCACAAAAGATGGCTCCTTCCACTTGTTTTAAAAGATATTCATATTGCTAAAGGGCATAAAAATAAGAAGTGAATGTGCAAAAGATGTTGCTGAACATCTCCTTCCACAGAAGAGTGGATGCCTAAAAAGAGCTAGAGGAGCTGGGAAGCATTTTTGTGAGATCCCTAATTTACAAGTAATGAGAAGGATAATTTCACATCTAATTTTAGATATATAGTTTCAGGCACAGTTGAGAGTAGTATGTATGGCTTCAAATTGAGCAGTTGGGTATTGCATTGAATATGTATTGAATTCTTATTGAATATACATTTTGTCTGCAATTGACTATAGAGACACATTAAACAGAAGTAGAAAATTTGGTCCAGAAGACATATATTTTGGATAAGCCTTTCTTATTAACACATATGTACTTTTCATCACTTAACTAAACTGAAAATTCTCCATCTACCATTACTTGTTAAATTATTCAAAAGCCATTTATTATTGTTATTATTATCACTTTTCTTAAATACTTTATTTCTAGAAGCAGATGCATCCTTGTATTCATGATTGCAAGTCACAGTATATAGAAATAGTGCATGTAATAATAAAATGTATGGGAAAAAAAAAAAAAAGTAAAATTACAGCTCTTGACTTTCTCTTTTCTAGATTCAGTTCTCCAACAGAATCAGTTTTCTGCTGTCTAGTGAAGGCAAAACATCCTACTGACATGCAGAAAGAGATCTTGCTGCCGTAGATTATGCATTAGATTTGAAATAGGCTGTAATTGAATTTGGTGTCTCGTTGCTTTGGGGATTTGAGAACTACATCTACCCTAGCAAAATAAGAAAGGAGTCACAGAGGCCAAATGGAATGGGGAAAAAAAAAAAAAAAAAAAAAAAAAAAAAAGATCACCCATACAGCTAAACTTACCTCCTTTGCAAAATAGCCTGACTGTATTGAAATAAATGGGAACAAATATCTTAGCAATAGTGCTTGCTTGCACTAGCTCTTAGTGTTTCAGTCATTCAGTCTCAGTATTTCCGTCAGCTTTAGTGTTTCAGTCATTTATGAAATTCTGTGAAAATCCTAAACATAAGAATTATATTGATTTGCTGATAGACTGTGCACCAGATGAAGTCCACACTGATTCTTTTACTTGTTCCAAAACAGTAGTGTCAGGAAACTGTGAGTCAGGATTGTTGGCTGTCAGTGAATGTCTTCTTTACCATATCATGGACAATTAGTGTTACCTAAAATAGCTCTGGTATTTTCAAGAAGCATTTTCATTCTTCAGTTGTCAGAAGTATTATTAATAAACATAGGGCCTCCTTTATTCCTGGCAACTTTTCAGCAACAGAAGGCTAATTCCTTCCTCAGCTAAGTGTCAAATGCATGTCTCCTTTAGTATTAGTTATTTAGACTCATATATCAAAATGTGTTATAAAATGGGAGGAAAATCATCTATAAAAGGCTGTCCACAAAGACTGCTAAAACCTGTAGCTGTTTCAAATTTTCAGTATTTCTTTAATATTTTTGAGGCACATTAATACTATAAAAAAAATTAAAAAAAAGAAATAAACTGCTATTTTAAAGGAGCAAAATTAAAGTTACCAAAAACATATTTTATTTATTTTTTTTTCTGTGGTTGTGAATTCCAAATTTCACATAAGCCTTTGAAAGAGCATTCTTTCACATGTTTAAGAAAATTGAGAAACATAATTATTTGATGGTACTGGTAGTTACGTTTTTAATGTTTCTTTTTGTTCTTCAAATTTAATGTTATAAATTTAAAATGCTTGGGGATTATGCTGCTCTAAAGAATTTCTTCACTTTGCAGGTAATCTGGTTGTACTAATCAATCATTAAGAGTCTAGAGAAGAGACAGTAGACATAAATGTTGATTATAAGAAAAGAAAAGGAAAAAAAAAAACTTTTTACTTCTGGATACAGTTAGGTACATTCTTTTTATTCTGCCATTGATATTCACTGTGACATTGACATTCATTATGATATGTGGGTATTGTTTCAAAGGAAGAATTGCAAAAAAGGGGATTAAAGATACAAGCTTATATAAAGATACATGCCTATATAAAGATACAAGCCTATATAAAGATACATGTGTAGAAATTAGGTTATCTAGTCACTGGATTTAGGGAAATGTTATTATGCATAAGATATGAGGTTCATTCCCTGAGTGAAACTGTGCCAAAACACATTATGTCTGTGACTGATCTCATGACTCTGTGTCAGATTCACTAGAGACAAATATTTTTTTATTTTATTTTTTTTTAATTTTTTATATCTCTTCTGTGCTTCCCAAAAAGATTTGGGAAACCAAATCATTTATAATGACTGACTGTACTATTTATGTTTACATTTAAAGGAAGTTTCTCTAGGTTTGCATGAAACAAAAGATGACTTGTGTTATGAATAGGGTAGTATGCAGTATTTGGGCTCTGGTTAAAGCTCAAATCCATTCAAACAAAATAATAACTCATTTTCAAATATTAATGAAAAGGGGAAATTTAATGGAAGAACTACAGTGATTGTTACATTTAATGATGTTGAATAACCACAGGTTTTTTGTTGTGATAAAAGGTAGGTCATTACTGACCATGAAGTTCAGAAAAAAAAATGCACCAAATGCAAAAGAACAGGTGACAATACATATAGTAGGTTTTCTACTTAAGGAAAATAAATGAAATTTGAACAAATACTTCAAATACCTTGAAAAAAATGAGAGAAGGAGAGAAGAGAAAAAGAAAGAAAGGAAGAAAGGAAGAAAGGAAGAAAGGAAGAAAGGAAGAAAGGAAGGAGGGAAGGAAGGAAGAAAGAAAGAAAAAGAAAGAAAGAAAGAAAGAAAGAAAGAAAGAA
>CM021731.1:168589967-168602809 GCA_011075105.1 Heteronetta atricapilla
TCCAGCTCCTGCTCCTGCAGCCAGTCCAGCTCCTGCTCCTGCAGCCGCTTCAGCTCCTGCAGCCACTCCAGCTCCAGCTCCTGCAGCCACTCCAGATCCTGTTCCTGCAGCCGCTCCAGCTCCTGCTCCTGCAGCCACTCCAGCTCCTGCTCCTGCAGCCACTCCAGATCCAGCCCCTGCAGCCACTCCAGCTACTTCAGCCGCTCCAGCTCCTGCTCCCTGTAGTCGCTCTAGCTCCTGCTCCTTGTAGTCGCTCCAGCTCCTGCTCCTGCAGCCGCTCCAGCCCCTGCAGCCACTCCAGCTCCTGCAGCCAGTCCAGCTCCTGCTCCTGCAGCCAGTCCAGCTCCTGCTCCTACAGCCACTCCAGCTCCAGCCCCTGCAGCCACTCCAGCTCCTGCAGCCACTCCAGCTCCTGCTCCTGCAGCCAGTCCAGCTCCAGCCCCTGCAGCCACTCCAGCTCCTGCAGCCACTCCAGCTCCTGCTCCTGCAGCCAGTCCAGCTCCTGCTCCTGCAGCCGCTCCAGCTCCTGCTCCTGCAGCCGCTCCAGCTCCTGCTCCTGCAACCGCTCCAGCTCCTGCTCCTGCAGCCAGTCCAGCTCCTGGTCCTGCAGCCGCTTCAGCTCCTACAGGCACTCCAGCTCCAGCCCCTGCAGCCACTCCAACTCCTGCAGCCGCTCCATCTCTGGCTCCTGCAGACAGTCCAGCTCCTACTCCTACAGCCACTCCAGCCGCTGCAGCCACTCCAAGTCCTGCTCCTGCAGACACTCCAGCTCCAGCTCCTGCAGCCGCTCCAGCCCCTGCAGCCACTCCAGGTCCTGCTCCTGCAGCTGCTCCAGCTCCTGTGGCTGGGCCAGAGAAATGAAATGTAGCAGTGCAAGTTGGCCCCTGCAGAGGGTATTCCAACCCCTGTGGCAGACCCTGTGGCTGAGACAGAGAAACGAGCTGTAGCAGTACAAGTTGCCCCTGTGGACAAGGTGAAAAAATGGTATAGAGACTCAGGTCGTTTAGAATGCAGAGTCTAGGTTTGGAGAAGATAAGGCTGGGCCATCAGGGATGCAGGAGGATGAAGCTGGGGATGTTGAAAAAACAACACTAGTTTCCCGAAGCCTATACCAGTGTGAGCTACGAGATATGCGAAAAGATTTTGGTCGCTGCATAGGTGAGCAGCTTGTCACCTGGCTGCTCCAGTGCTGGGATACCGGAGTCAATTATGTGGATTTAGAGGGCAGGGAAGCCAGTCGGCTGGGATCCCTTGCTAGAGATGCAGGCATTGACAAAGCAATTGGAGAAGGAGTACGATCTTACAGCCTCAGGAGGCGTCTCCTGTACACTGTAAGGGAAAGGTATCCCTACAAGGAAGAACTTGTATGTCTGCCAGGCAAGTGGACCGCTATGGAGAAGGGAATCCAGTACCTGAGGGAATTAGCCATACGGGAGGTGATTTATGAGGACCCAGAAAATGGACAAATACCCACAGATCCAGATGAAGTCAAGTGTACACGACCCATGTGGCAGAAGGTTGTACGGAGTTCACCATCATCATATGCCAGCTCATTGGCAATAATGGCCTGGAAAGAGGATGAGGAACCCTCAGTGGGTGATGCGGCCAAACAACTCCGGCAGTATGAAGAAAGTCTCTCCTCTTCCCTACAGGCCTGCGTCTTAGCTGTGGAGAAACTTTCTGAAAGCATCCACCAACTAAAAGAGAATACTTTGGAGAAACTTTCTGGAAAGGTCCACCAACTTGAAGAGAGACTATTTTCCTCCCCACCTGAACGAACCAGTGTCTCAGCTATTAGGGGTAAGTGCTCATCTTTACAAGGAAGATGATATGGTGGATACACACCTCGTGCTATCCTGTGGTTTTACCTACGTGACCATGTAGAGGACATGAGAAAATGGGATGGAAAATCCACCGTGACCCTAGAGGCATGGGTACGTGAGTTGCAAAAGAGAACAAGCAGGAAAAAGGGGTTCCCTGAAAAGTTTGCTGCTCCAAATTCCAGCAGGCAGTCCCTTAAACACAGGAATGAAGATTCTGACGAGGATTAGAGCGGCCCTGACTCCAGCCAAGGGGGGGAAAAGGGACAATTGAGTTTATTGGACTGTGTGGATTTGATGGCCTGGCACGTTAGACGCACAGAAGCATAAAACTTTGGTAGACACTGGTGGACAATGTACTCTAATGCCATCAAGCTATAAAGGGCCGGAGCGCATCAGTATTCATGGAGTGATGGGGGGATCCCAGCAGTTGACTGTATTGGAGGCTCCAGTCTGCGCTGGAGCAGGGGGAAGCTCCTGAACATCTGCAGTACATCAATGACATCATTGTGTGGGGTGGCACAGCAGAGGAAGTTTTTGAGAAAGGGAAGAAAATAATCCAAATCCTTCTGAAGGCCATAAAACAAAATAAAGTTAAAGGACCTGCACGAGAGATCCAGTTTTTAGGAATAAAATGGCAAGATGGACGTCGTCAAATCCCAATGGATGTGATCAACAAAATAACAGCTATGTCTCCACCAACTAGCAAAAAGGAAACACAAGCTTTCCTAGGTGTCGTGGGGTTTTGGAGAATGCACATTCCAAATTACAGTCTGATTGTAAACCCGCTCTACCAAGTAACCCGTAAGAAGAATGATTTTGAATGGGGCCCTGAGCAACGACAAGCCTTTGAACAAATTAAGCAGGAAATAGTTCATGCAGTAGCCCTGGGACCAGTCCGAACAGGACCAGATATAAAGAATGTGCTCTACACCGCAGCCGGGGAGAATGGCCCCACCTGGAGCCTCTGGCAGAAAGAACCTGGGGAAACTCGAGGTCGACCCCTAGGGTTTTGGAGTCGGGGATACAGAGGATCTGAAGCCCGCTACACTCCAACTGAAAAGGAGATATTGGCAGCATATGAAGGAGTTCGATCTGCTTCAGAAGTGGTCGGTACTGAAGCACAACTCCTCCTGGCACCCCAACTGCCAGTACTGGGCTGGATGTTCAAAGGAAGGGTCCCCTCTACACATCATGCAACTGATGCTACATGGAGCAAGTGGGTTGCACTGATTACCCAGTGGGCTCGAATAGGAAACCCCAGTCGTCCAGGAATCTTGGAAGTGATTATGGACTGGCCAGAAGGCAAATACTTTGGGATGTCATCAGAGGAGGAGGTGGTCCATGCTGAAGAAGCCCCACTGTACAACGAGCTACCAGAAAATGAGAGGAGATATGCCCTGTTCACTGATGGGTCCTGTCGCATTGTGGGAAAGCATCGGAGATGGAAAGCTGCTGTATGGAGTCCTACAAGACGAGTTGCAGAAGCTGCTGAGGGAGAAGGTGAATCGAGTCAATTTGCAGAAGTGAAAGCCATCCAGCTGGCTTTAGATATTGCTGAACGAGAAAAGTGGCCAGTTCTCTACCTATACACTGATGCATGGATGGTAGCAAATGCCCTGTGGGGGTGGTTACAGCAATGGAAACAGAACAGCTGGCAGCACAGGGGCAAACGCATCTGGGCTGCTGTGTTGTAGCAAGATATTGCTGCCCGGGTAGAGAACCTGGTTGTAAAGCTATGCCTGCCATGTAGATGCTCATGTGCCCAAGAATCGGGCTACTGAAGAACATCAAAACAACCAGCAGGTGGATCGGGCTGCTAAGATCGAAGTGGCTCAGGTGGACCTGGATTGGCAACATAAGGGTGAATTATTATTTATAGCTCGATGGGCCCATGACACCTCAGGCCATCAAGGAAGAGATGCAACATACAGATGGGCTCGTGATTGAGGGGTGAACCTGACCATGGACACTATAGCACAGGTTATTCATGATTGTGAAACGTGCTGCAATCAAGCAAGCCAAACGGTCAAAGCCTCTTTGGTATGGAGGATGATGGGTGAAATATAAATATGGAGAGGCCTGGCAGATTGATTACATCACACTCCCTCCAACCCGCAACGGCAAGCGCCACGTACTTACAATGGTGGAAGCAACCACCAGATGGCTGGAAACATATTCTGTGCCCCATGCCACTGCCTGAAACACTATCCTGGGCCTTGAAAAGCAAGTCCTATGGCGACATGGCACCCCAGAAAAAACTGAGTCAGACAATGGGACTCATTTCCGAAACAACCTTCTAGACACCTGGGCCACAGAACATGGTATTGAGTGGGTATATCACATCCCCTATCATGCACCAGTCTCCGGTAAAGTTGAGTGACACAATGGATGGTTAAAGACCACACTGAAAGCAGTGGGTGCTGGGACATTCAAAAACTGGGATACGCATCTGGCAAAGGCCACCTGGTTAGTCAAAACTAGGGGATCTGCCAACCGAGCTGAACCAGCCCAATCAAACCTGTGTGGTGTTTAGCTGCCGGCCGGGTTAAACCACAACAACATGTAAATTTCAGTTGGTGTTTTTAGATTTAGTATTATTATTATTTGAGATTAAGAAATTTGGCAAGAATTAAAGTAGAAAGTACAGTGGGAATTTAGTCTTCTTTCTGCCCAGTTGACATTATCAAAAATAACATAAACTAATATATTATCTGAACTTTCATCAGCATTCTGAAAACATAATCATTCTTGTATTTTCCTCAGAAATTAAACATTTTATCCTGATTCTAAGTTACGCTGTGGTACTTTCCTTATAAGAACTAATTAAAATGGTGATAATAGGTCAACATTTCAAATATAAAAAATATGCTGAATTATAGGGTATGCTAGCTCATGCACAATGAGCTAGTAACTGGTTTACATACTGGAGCTCTCTCACATCCAGCCACCTTCAAGCATTACCAGGATAAATTCAGTCTGCCTGATGAATTTAAACATTTAACACTCATTTAAACATTTCTGAATTATTGGGTGATGATGCAGAAGTTGAATGGAAGTGCAAATCTTCATTGATTCTTGTAATACCATTAGAATCCACATATATATAAGCATGACACACAAATATGTACTTTCTTATGATTAAGCCAAAAAGATGGCATGTTTAATATTACTTAGAGGATAATTAAAATGACACCTGTTATGACAATACACATGTACTATTCCATAAACTCAGTAAAGTGATATTTACCTTATTGAGTGTTTTTCTTCACAGTATTTATGGTGCACTGTGAAGCAGTGTTGCCTACTTACTATGTTATCCACTACTTATGTTTTTGTTTGTTGTTGTTTTCAAAACTAATTTCAATTTTGAAGAGTGACATTATTTTCCATTTCATATTTATTTATTTTTTATGTATTTTTTAAGTAGCAGAGTTATCACAGGAGTAGGGAAAAAATAAAACAAAAAGAATATTATATCCTTTGTATTCATATTCACCATAATAAATTTATCCCAGTTTTTATAGAACTTTTTGCACTTTATCAGAAAAATATGTGGCAATATACATAAATACCGTATAAATGAATATAGACTATTATTAAACTTGATATAACACTATTGCAGAAGAGTTGTTCAGTTGAGATGAAACATTTCAACAGTATGCATCCATCTCAAAGGAGAATTTACCGGTGTGTATATTGCCTCTGTATATATGCCAAAAAGCAAGTTTTCAGAACATTATTTTAAGCAAAGTAAATCATTAATTAGTCTTTGCATACTGTACTTATTTTGGTGCTTTATTTGAAATATGCCATTAGATAAGAAAAAAATATTCCTACAATAAGGATATTGCAACATTTGTGAATGTTTGGGTAACAGCTGAAATAGCATCTGGTTGCAATCATAACTGTTATAGATGTGTCTAACTAGCTCCTGATGGATATTTTTCTTTGTGTCTCCAACTCTGAGAGAACAGTGATGTTTATGACACTCAGAGGTTGCTTAATTAAACTCTAGTCCATCTATGTAGAAGATTTAATATTTTCAAGAATAGAATGTTTTCAGTGTTTGTATCTCTTTGGCTTGTTAAGAAGCACATTATCCTGTGTCTCAAGAGCAGTTTGTAAGGAATTTTCCTTCAGAATGTTTAATAGAAACAGAAGACAGCAACTGCTCACAGTATTTAAAGGTTAACTTTTTTTTTTTTTTTTTTCTTTATAAGAGGTAGTGAAAAGTTTTGGTTGGTTGGTTATTTCTTTTTGTTTTTACTTTCTCTGCTATTAAATGTTCTATAGCTATGAAATGTACATGCAGGGAAGCTACACTAGGGCCAGAGGAAAAACAACAGCAACAACAACAGCAACAAAATAAACAAACAAATAAACAAACACAGACAAAATGAGAAAATGGTAGGGAGAAAAAGAAATTGACTAATTAAGTCCCATTTTGCTTTTGGCATGAGAATTCACATCAAGAAAGTTGTATTACTTTCAACAGTTGTAGCAAAAGGTGTTTGGCAAATTAATATGAAACCCTCAGATGATGGAAAATGTTGTTAGACCTCAAGTAGTAGTGTATAAATTCAAAATAATTGTCAATGAGCCTTTCAATGAAAAAAAAAATAATAAAAAAAAAAAGCACTGGAAGTTGTTTGCAAGAAAGCGTGTTGAGACAAAGAGGGAAACAAAATAAATAAACAAATTTCCTCAGACAGAAAACATAGTATCAATATTCAATGCTATCAATATAAGATGTTGTACTACAAAGCATCTGCCTGAGCTTACTGTCTACATAACTGAGTTCAACTCCTTTGAATATCTCATTCAGCTGTATTTTTACTATCCTAAGTCAATTGAGTCATGCAGAGTACAGATATAACACTAGATAGCAAGCTGAACATAAGCCAGAAGTGAGCCTTGGTGTCTAGGAGGGCCAACCACATCGGGGGGGGGGAGGCATTATTGAGAATGCATTGAGTTGGGGTGCATTGCTAGCCAGTCAAGGGAAGTAATTGTCCTGCTCTGTGCTGGTATGACCTCGCCTTGAGTACTGTGTGCAGTTTTGGGCACTACAGTATAACAAAGATATAAAACCATTAGAACATGTCTGAAGGAGGGCAACAAAGATAGTACAAAGTCTAGAGGGAAAGATGTATGAGAACCATCTGAAATTACTTGGATTGTTCAGCCTGGAGAAAGCTGAGGGGCCTCACTGTGGTCTATAACTTTCTCATGAGGATAAGTGGAGGGGCAGAAACTGATCTCTTCTCTCTGGTGACCAGCAATAGGTCCCAGGGGAATGGCTTGAAGCTGTGAGAGGGGAGGTTCAGGCTGGATATCAGGAAAAGTTATTCACCAAGAGGTTGTTCGGGCACTGGAACAGGCTCCCCAAGGAAGCAGTCACTGCTGGAGTTCAAGAAGCATTTGGACAATGATTTTATATATCTATATATATATATAATATAATATAATATAATATATTATTATTATTATTATTATTAATTATAATTATATATATTATATTATATTATATTATATATATATATATATTTTGGGGGGGGGTGGTCCTTTGGGACCCGGGAGTTGGACTTGATGATCCTTGTAGGTCTCTTCCAACTCAGATATTCTATGATTCTATGATTATGGTTTAATGTCTTACAAATAAAAATAAGTTCTTGGTTTCTGTTAAAAACAAATGCCAAGTATTTCTGTTTCAAAAATATTTTTCACCAAGTATATTTTAATTTCTTCCATTCATGAAGGAATAGTCAAATGTGAGGTGGTCTGTTTTTCTTATAGTCATATAGATTCATTATACATATATATGTGTGTGTGTTATGTTAGAGAAAAAGCAATTTTTTCATGACAAAATTAGAACTAGTTGAAAAACATGAGAGCTGTTTTGGTGAAGAACTGATGGGACAGGAATCTTTCAAAGAGATAGCAAAAATCTATTTTAACAATTCTAAGTATTATCTCAGAAAGGCACTGCTGAAAGTGAGAACCACAAAATGAGGCTTCCACTTCTTATGCATATTCATAGAAGTATAAACTGACAATTTATGAAAGTATTTCACTTTTTTTAGAAAGGACCCCAAAAGATAAACTATTGTCCAACAAGTTGATGTAGTCACTACTGCCATATGTTTGTTTACCCTTCAGTTAAGGAGTTCTAAAAATTAAGATAATCGTGCTTGACAGGAGGGTTGGACTAGATGATATTCAGAGGTCTATTCCAACTTCAACCATTCTGCTTTGATACTGTGATTCCTAAATCCCCGAAATAATCCATTCCAGGTTTTAGATTTTATTATTTATCTTATTTTATTTATATTTTATTTTATATTATTTTATTTTTACCTACTATCCAATTTTCCTTGATTCAATTAAACTTTATTACTTCTTGGTCTATGCTGCTCAGAATAAAGAATGGAAAAATATTGTGTTCTCTCTTACAGATGCTTTTTATGCATATGAATCTGGTTTCTGTATTCACTCTTCAGCCTTCTTGTTTATCTTCTTAAATTGCATATACTAATTTACTCATTTGATGCCATAGATCAAACAAGTAACATTTAATTATTCTCTTAAATATTTCTCGGTTACTCCCAGTTGCCTGAATACTTCTAAAAATATGGTGCCCATAACTGCAACTAGTATTCCTACTGAAATGTTAGCAGCTCTAAGAAGAATAGAAAGATTTTATCACTTACTGTGATGGTTTAACCCGGCCAGCAGCTAAACACCACACAGCCGTTCGCTCACCCTGCCCCCTCCCTCTCTGGGATGGGGAAGAGAAACCGGAAAAGTGAAGCCTGTGGGTTGAGATAAAGACAGTTTATTAAGATAGAAAATAATAATAATAATAATAATAATAATAATAATAATAATAATATGTACAAACAAGTGATGCACAATGCAATTGCTCACCACCCGCTGACCGATGCGCAGCCCAACCCTGAGCAGCCGGCCCCCCACCCTGTCTAGCCACCCCTATATATTGTTCAGCATGACGTCAGATGGTATGGACCCTTTAGCCAGTTTGGGTCAGCTGTCTTGGGGCTGTCCCCTCCCAGCTCTTGCTGCCCCCCCCCAGCCTGCCCACTGGCAGGACAGAGTGAGGAGCTGAAAAGTCCTTGGCTTAGTGTAAGCATTGTTCTGCAGCAATTAAAAACATAAGCACTCTTCTCATCCTAATCCAAAACATAGCACCCTACCAGCTACTAGGAGGAAAATTAACTCTGTTCTAACTGAAACCAGGACACATGTTAATCTTGAAAATACAAAAATAAATAAATATGTTAATTGTTTATTTATTTATCTACTTATTTATTTATTATTAAGTCTTTCTTTCACTGTATTGCTGAACAGAGGTGCGGTTTAATAGGTACTTCACATTCAGCATATAAACTTGCACAAAGACCAATCTGCACTACTCAAACATTTTATTTTCATTTTATTTTTAAATGCTTTTTTTTTTTTTTTTTTTTTTTTTTTGTAAAGCTCAAATTTTAATGCTTTGGCATTCATATTTCTCTATAATGTTTAAAATGATCATAAAACATTTAGCCTCTCGTGCCATCAGTGCCTATCTTCTTGACCTGAAGAGATTTTAGCTGTGAAGTGCAGATGGGTTTTAGTAAAAGTGGTTTAGCTCTCTGGAAATTATGTAAGTATCCAACCAACAACAGTCTAATCAGGGCACTGTCTCCACTTTTCTGCTTTAAATAGCTTCAGTCCACAATGTATAAAGGTAAGGGAAGAATTGTGTGAGCAAATTTCACTATGGACCGTTCCTCAAACAGTATAAAGTGACATTGCTAGTGAATAGAAGGTGTTGACTGTTATCTGTGGTTAATAACATCTCTCACTAGCCCGCATTCAGCTGCCAGTTAGCACAAAGACACGTCCATATGACTTTTAAATAGTCTGTATTAATACACCCAGCCAATCAATGGTTTCTGCCCCTTCCACAAGGACACTGGTCTGTTACCATTACTAGATGCTGTCAACAGAAAATGACACAGGAGTCACAAAGGTAAAATGATGTCAGTTTAATCAGAGAGCAGACAAAAGGCAAACAATGCTTCTCTGGAAAGGAGTGTAGCAAGGAGACTCAGAGGTTGGCTGAAGCTACAGCCGACAGGTCCCAGTGAAACCAGCTTGAAATTCAATGATACAAAATCCAGCAGTGTGACACAGAAGATGAGAATCGTTGTTTCCATTCAATTAAAATCAGCGACTGCTGCTGGCATAAAATAAATTTGACAAAATACCAAGAGGATCTGCATTGTAGGTCAAAATATTTTCCTTCTAACCTGAAAGAAAATAACAGTGGTACAAGTTAGTGCAATTTTTGTCCACATTGCATGAAATAAATGAATAATAATAATAATAAAATCTTCCTGCTATTTCCTGTTCACTGTGAAGTTACACAAAACTCTACTGATTGAGATGATTCCATAATATAAATGAAGTAATTTAATGTGTTTACATATTTATGAAAATGGTCTGTATGATTTTTCTTTTTGGAATTCATACCACATTTTATATATTAATTCCCTGAAAATGTGTTTATTTTCAATGATTTATAGACAAATAACATGAAATCAGGTCATGTATGGGTAGAAAATTGAATATATGAGCTATTTACATACAACATAAAATTTTACAGCCAGTCTAGTTACACGTATCTGTAGGGTAGGTGTCCTGTATTGTCAGAATTCTGCACCTTGACTCGTCAACACAAAGTATCTTCTTCCTTCCTGTGACCTTTCTTGGAAAGAAACCTTGGTGTTGAGTTAGAGAGGGATTCATATCCTCTAGACACATAGCCAGGCCATTGAAGGCAAATGCAGGGACTGTGAGAATGATGAATCACCCATTGTAGGAGATCAGGTTTGAGGCCAGCTAAGGAACATAAAGGTGCACGGGACCTGATGAGATATGTCCATGGGTCCTGAAGAAACCAGCAGATAGTTGCTAAACCATTATGCATTATATTTAAGAAGTTGTGGTAGTCTGGTGAAGTTCCCGCTGACTGGAAGGGGGGAAAAATAATCCCTACTTTCAAAAGGGAAAAAAGGAACACATGAAGAATTATAGACCAGTCATTCTCACCTTTGTGCTTGCCAAGATCATGGAGAAGATACCCCTGGAAACTGTGTTAAAGCATGTAAAAAAATAAGGAGGTGATTGGTGACAGTCAACATGACTTCATCTCCTGGGCAGATCATGCCTGACAAATCTGACATCCTTCAATGACGGGGTTACAGCATGGGTGGAGAGGTGAAGAGCAACTGACATCATATACCTGGACTTGTGAGAAACCTTTGACACTGTCCACCATGATATCCTTGTCTCTAAATTGGAGAGACATGGATTTGATGGATGGACCAGTTGGTGGGTAAGGAACTGGACAGATGATCACAGGGTTGTGGTCAATGGTTCAATGTACACATGGAGATCAGTAAGGAGTGATGTTGCTCAGGGGTCAGTACTGGCACTGGTGCTGTTTAACATCTTTGTCAGTGACATGGACTATGTAATTGAGTGTACCCTCAGTAAGTCTGGCAATGACACCAAACTGAGTGGTTCAGTCAACATTCTGGAGGGAAGGGATGCCATCTAGAGAGACTAGGATGGGTTTGATAGATAGACCTGTGAGAACCTCATGAAGTTCAACTTGGCCAAGTGCAAGGTCCTGTACCTGGGCCAGGGCGATATTAAGCATAAACTGGGCCAGGGCGATATTAAGCATAAGCTGGACAGAGAATGAATTGAGAGCAGCCCTGAGCAGAAGGGCCTGGGTGTGTTGGTTGATGAGAAGATCAGCATGAGAAAGCAACATTTGTTTGATGCCCAGAAAGCTAACTGCATCAAAGGAAGTGTAGCCAGCAGGTCAAGGTAGGTGATTCTACTCTGCCCTCGTGAGAACCCACCTGGAATATTGTGTTTGGCTCTGGTGGTCCCCAACACAAGAAGGACATGGACCTGTTAGAACAAGTCCAGAGTGCCACAAAGACTATCAAAGGGCTGGAACATCTGTCCTGTGAGGACAGGCTATGAGAGCTGGAATTGTTCAACCTGAAGAGAAGACTCCAGGGAGACCTTCTTGCAGACTTCCAATACTTAAATGAGGACTACAGAAAAGTTGGGGAGGGACTATTTGTCAGGGAGGGTAGTGATAGGACAAGGAGAAATGGCTTTAAACTGAAAGAGAGTAGATATCCTTTACCATGAGTGTGGTGAGGCAGTGGAACAGGTTGCACTGAGAAGTTGTGGATGTCCCATCCCTAGAGGTGTTCATGACCAGGCTGGATGGGGCTTTGGGTAACCTGGTCTAGTGGGAGGTGTCCCTGCCCATGGCAGGAGGGTTGGAATTAGATGATCTTTAAGGTCCCTTCCAACCCAAACCATTCTATGATTCTATAATATAGTCTATTTTGATCTTCTTGGGTTAGGAAAATGAATCTCAAATGTCCTGCAGCCTAGATACATTTTTATAAACTAAATTTAGGTCCAGGCTCTAGATTTTTAGGTGTAGTGGGTTTACACGGCAAGGTTTTGGTAGCAGGGGGCCATAGGGGTGGCTTCTGTGAGAAGGATCTAGAAGCTGCCCCATGTTTGGTAAGGGCCCCACTGCTGACCAGGGCTGAGCCAATAAGTGATGTTGTTTTGCACCTCTGTGAGAGCATATTTAAGACAGGGAAAAAAAAAAAAAAATGCTGCGCCACACAGCAGCTGGGAGAGTGAGAGGAGTGAGAAACAGCCTTGCAGGCACCAGGGTCAGTGAAGAAGGAGGGGGAGAGGTGCTCCAGGCACCGAAGCAGAAGTCCCCTGCAGCCTGTGGTGAGGACCATGTTGAAGCAAGCTGTCCCACTGCAGCCCATGGAGTACAACGGTGGAGCAGGGTTCCACACGGCAGATCGTGGAGGAGACCACGGTGGAGCAGATGGACCTGCACTGATGGAGACTGCAGCCTGTGGAAGACCCCTGCCAGAGCAGATTCTGGGCCAGACC
>CM021731.1:168607152-168617951 GCA_011075105.1 Heteronetta atricapilla
TTTTCCTTTTCCTTTTCCTTTTCCTTTTCCTTTTCCTTTTCCTTTTCTTTTTCTTTTTCCTTTTTCTTTTTGTCTTTTGTCTTTTGTCTTTCTCTTTTCTTTTTTCTTTTTCTCTTTTCTCTTTTCTTTCATTTTTTCCTCTTCCTCTTCCTCTTCTTCTTCTTGCTCTTCCTTTTTAAATTAATTTTTTAATTTCCTTTTTCATTTTCTTTTTCTCTTTTCCCCTCCCCCCAAAAGTATGAAGTAACAGATCACCTCTTTGACCATAAAGTTTAAGCGTATGTTAAACTTCAAAGGAAATCATCAAGTCAGTACGTCATTTAGCCACTTATGGGCAGGACCTCTCATTAAGCTACTTTCCATGTTATAGACACAGCAAAGGGAGAAATCATGCTTTTCCCACAATGGTGGCTTCAGATACCTGATTCAAAGTGTTTTCAGACTTTCTTAGTACCTATTTGAGGACTGCAGTCACCCTAAGCTATTTCTACTGTCATTGAAAAACTACCATCCAATAAAACTCTACAGGTGATTTAATCTTCTTTGGCTCTCATTTCTGACAGATTTTTCTTCTTTCTCTCTGGATAAAAATATGGCTAAGGCTCTAATTTAAATTACTTCTACATTTATGAAAAAAAATAAATGATGTAAATTCAAATGACCAGTAAATTCTTGAAGCGCTAAGAAACAAGAAAGAACACTGAAAAGTGAGTTATGGCACTATGGCACTATGCTCTCCACTAGGCACGGTGCGCTCTCCAGGAAGTTGGTACACACCCAGACCGACTACCTGTTAAAAAATGCAGCAGTTCAAGTCACCAGATGCGGGGAGTGTCTGAGCCTGTTCCTGCCATCGGCGGGAGGCAGAGAAACTGCATGCGTGAGGTGTGAGCAGGTGGATGACCTGGTCCGCATGGTGGCGGAGCTCAAGGAGGAGGTGGAGAAGTTGAGGGATATCAGGGACTGTGAGCGGGAGATAGAATGGTGGAGCGACTCCCTGCAGGTCCGCAAGGAGAGGTACCGAGGTGAGACACCCCAAATGGGGGTGGACCCCCTGCCCTGTCGCCGTCAGGCAGAGGGAGGGGATCTGGGAGTTGAAGAGGAATGGAAACAGGTCCCTGCTCGACATCGCAGGCGATGCCCTCCCCTTCCGGCCCCACCTTCCCAGGTGCCCTTACGCAACAGGTTTGAGGCCCTGGAGCTTGAGAGACCGGTGGGTGAGGAAGAGGTAGCAAGTGTACTCAGGAGGATGCCTAGGGCGAGGAGGTCGACTCCACGCCCCAGGACTGCCTCTACCAAGAAAGACAGACGGGTGATTCTTGTGGGAGACTCTCTCCTCAGAGGAACAGAGGGCCCTATTTGTCTGCCTGACCCTACCCGTAGGGAAGTCTGCTGCCTCCCTGGGGCCAGGGTCATGGACGTTGCCAGGAAGCTTCCCAGCCTGGTTTGCCCCTCTGACTCTTACACTTTTTTGGTAGTCCAGGCAGGTAGAGATGACATTGAAGAGAGAAGCCTGAGGGCTATCAAACGAGACTTTAGGGGACTGGGACGGTTAGTGGATGGCACGGGAGTGCAGGTGGTGTTTTCGTCCATCACTATGGTGGCAGGGAGGGGTACAGAGAGGACACGAAAAGCCCACCTGTTAAACACATGGCTCAGGGGCTGGTGCCAACACAAAAATCTTGGGTTTTTTGACCATGGGGCACTTTACTCGACACCCGGCCTGATGGTCGCAGACGGGTCCCTATCTTTTAGGGGAAAATGGATCCTGGGCCAGAAGCTGGCAGGGCTCATTGAGAGGGCTTTAAACTAGGTAAGAAGGGGGATGGGGCTGAAGCAAGGATTGTTGGAGCTGTGCCAGGGGGAACAATAGCAAGGCCGGGGGATAAGGCAATGGCCCAGCTGAAGTATATCTACACCAATGCACGCAGTAAGGGTAACAAACAGGAGGAGCTGGAAGCCATCGTGCAGCAGGCAGGCTATGACTTGGTTGCCATCACGAAGATGTGGTGGGACCACTCTCATGACTGGAGTGCTGCAGTGACTGGCTATAAACTCTTCAGAAGGGACAGGCAGCACAGAAGGGGTGGTGGAGTGGCTCTCTATATTAGAGAATCTTTCAATGTTGTAGAACTGGAGGCTGGGAATGACAAGGTCGAGTCCCTTTGGGTTAGGATCGGCAGGCCCAACAAGGCTAGCGTCCTGGTCGGGGTCTGTTATAGACCGCTGAACCAGGACGAGGAGACGGATGAGGAGTTCTACAGGCAGCTGACAGAAGTTGCGAAATCTTCAACGCTGGTTCTTGCGGGGGACTTCAACTTCCCTGACATATTCTGGAAGCACAACACAGCCCAGAGAAAGCAGTCACGGAGGTTTCTGGAGAGCGTGGAAGATAGTTTCCTGACGCAGCTGGTTAGTGAGCCTACCAGGGGTGGCGCCCCACTAGACCTTCTCTTCACAAACAGAGAAGGACTGGTGGAGGATGTGATTGTCGGGAGCTGTCTTGGGCAGAGTGACCACAAAATGGTGGAGTTCTCTATTCTTGGCGAGGCCAGGAAGGGGACCAATAAAACTGCTATATTGGACTTCCAGAGGGCTGACTTTGTGCTGCTGAGGACACTGGTTGGTAGAGTCCCTTGGGAGGCGGTTCTGAAGGGCAGAGCAGTCCAGGAAGGCTGGGCGCTCTTCAAGAGGGAAATCTTAATGGCTCAGGAACAGTCTGTCCCCACGTGCCCAAAGACGAGCTGGTGGGGAAGAAGACCAGCCTGGCTGAACAGAGAATTGTGGCTTGAGCTTAGGAGAAAAAAGAGGGTTTATAATCTTTGGAAAAGTGGGCAGGCCATTAGGGAGGACTATAAGGATGTAGCGAGGCTGTGCAGGGACAAAATTAGAAAAGCCCAAGCTCATCCGGAGCTCAATCTGGCTACTGCCGTTAAAGATAACAAAAAATGTTTTTATAAATACATCAACACAAAAAGGAGGACTAAGGAGAATCTCCATCCTTTACTGGATGCAGGAGGAAACTTAATTACAAGAGATGAGGAAAAGGTGGAGGTGCTTAATGCCTTCTTCGCCTCAGTCTTTAGCGGCAATACCGGTTGTTCTCTGGATACCCAGTTCCCTGAACTGGTGGAAGGGGATGGGGAGCAGGATGTGGCCCTCACTATCCACAAAGAAATGGTTGGTGACCTGGTACGGCACTTGGATGTACTCAAGTCGATGGGGCCGGATGGGATTCACCCGAGGGTACTGAGTGAACTGGCAGAGGAGCTGCTCAAGCAGCTTTCCATCATGTATCAGCAGTCCTGGCTATCGGGGGAAGTCCCAGTTGACTGGCAGCTAGCAAATGTGATGCCCATCTACAAGAAGGGCCGGAGGGCAGACCCGGAGAACTATAGGCCTGTCAGTTTGTCCTCAGTGCCAGGGAAGCTCATGGAGCAGATTATCTTGAGAGTCATCATGCAGCACTTGCAGGGCAAGCAGGCAATCAGGCCCAGTCAGCATGGGTTTATGAAAGGCAGGTCCTGCTTGACGAACCTGATCTACTTCTATGACAAAGTGACGCGCTGGGTGGATGAGGGAAAGGCTGTGGATGTGGTCTACCTTGACTTCAGCAAGGCTTTTAACACCGTCTCCCACAGCATTCTCCTCAAGAAACTGGCTGCTCTTGGCTTGGACTGGCGCACACTTCGTTGGGTTAGAAACTGGCTGGATAGCCGGGCCCAAAGAGTCCTGGTAAATGGAGTCAAATCCAGTTGGAGGCCGGTCACTAGTGGCATTCCCCAGGGCTTGGTGCTGGGGCCGGTCCTCTTTAATATCTTCATCGATGATCTGGATGAAGGCATTGAGTACACCCTCAGTAAGTTTGCAGATGACACCAAGTTAGGTGCGTATGTCGATCTGCTCGAGGGTAGGAAGGCTCTGCAGGAGGATCTGGATAGGCTGTACCGATGGGCTGAGGTCAACTGCATGAAGTTCAACAAGGCCAAGTGCCGGGTCCTCCACCTGGGGCGCAATAACCCCAAGCAGAGCTACAGGCTGGGAGATGAGTGGTTGGAGAGCTGCCAGGCAGAGAAGGACCTGGGAGTATTGGTTGATAGTCGGCTGAATATGAGCCAGCAGTGTGCTCAGGTGGCCAAGAAGGCCAACAGCATCCTGGCCTGTATAAGAAACAGTGTGACCAGCAAGGCTAGGGAGGTAATCGTCCCCCTGTAGTCGGCTTTGGTGAGGCCGCACCTCGAGTACTGTGTTCAGTTTTGGGCCCCTCGCTACAAGAAGGACATGGAGGTGCTTGAGCGAGTCCAGAGAAGGGTGACGAAGCTGGTGAGGGGTCTGGAGAACAAGTCCTACGAGGAGCAGCTGAGGGAGCTGGGATTGTTCAGCCTGGAGAAAAGGAGGCTCAGGGTTGACCTTATCGCTCTCTACAGGTACCTCAAAAGAGGCTGTGGCGAGGTGGGGGTTGGTCTGTTCTCCCACATGCCTGGTGACAGGACGAGGGGGAATGGGCTTAAGTTGTGCCAAGGGAGTTTTAGGTTGGATGTTAGGAAGAACTTTTTTACTGAAAGGGTTGTTAGACATTGGAACGGGCTGCCCAGGGAAGTGGTGGAGTCACCATCCCTGGAGGTCTTTAAAAGACGTTTAGATGTAGAGCTTAGGGATATGGTTTAGTGGGGACTGTTAGTGTTAGGTTAGAGGTTGGACTCGATGATCTTGAGGTCTCTTCCAACCTAGAAATTCTGTGATTCTGTTTTTCTGTGATTTTTCTTCTAAATCTCTCTTTTTTTTTTTAATTTTCAGATATAATTTTCACATGAGATTTTGTGAACATGAAGTAAAATATTTTTTAAACAAACACTTCAAAAAGTGGAAATTGGTTTGTGGAAATTTTTTCCACTTTCATGGCTTCCTTGTGCCAAGATATTCCTTTAGGTGGGTTGATAACATAGAAGAACAGACTTTTTGTTCATTCAGTGACCTGTATTCTTCTGTAATTTGTTCCAAATCAAAGACTTGTCTGACTTTTATAACTAATTAAACTCTTTAGTTTTCATAAGCCTTTAATTTCATCATGGTTTCTTCAACATACTAAAGAAGGGGATGTTGGCATGTATGTTTTCTATACAGCAGTACAGGAGTAACATTACAGTATGTATTTGTCATAGAGTCTTGGTATTGAAATATAAAGTGCAGATTACACACATCAAAAACAACTTTTCAGCGACTAAATTAATCCATGTTATTCAAGGTACAAACATAATGCTAGTGGTCCCTTTAAAAGATTAGGCTCTCTAGATTCAAACATCCCAGCTTTACACATTAAGTGAGTAACATACATAATATACAAAATATGCCAATCAAATTTTACGTTTTTCTTTTTGTGTTATGGAAACTTTATTTAAAGACTGTGGAGAAGCATCCTGGAATTTTTTGAAAGTTCTTTTCCAAGTAATTCTGCAAATATTCTCATGCATATGTTTTACTTTCTCATATTAAGATGTATCATTGAAGATAACAGCTGTTGTATCTCAGAGGCTTCTTCTCCAGAGGTAATAATCCATTATTTTTGCATAACACCTCTCCTGAGTCACAAGATACACTACTATTTTATTATTTAAGACCAGAAGGGGAACATTAATGGATGTATTTTGGTCACTGTAGTTGTGAATATTTTTATCAGTCTTAAAGCAACATATCTAGCCTAAGACAGCCCTACAGCAATGCAGCAATGACTTTTTTTCCCATCTCCTTCCCTCTCCCCCCAATCTATTTTTGTACATTTGAAAAATATAGGAAATAAATGCTATGAAATAAAACAAGCTTATTATTATTCAGTATTACTAACTAAGTAACATATTCTCTAAAATTGAGCTAAACATCAAGTATGGCAAAATTCCTGCTTGTGCTTCACTCCCTGTCATGTGTACCATTTTAATTTTTCTCCATTAATTATAATGCTCATAGATGACAGTAAAAGTAAAGTTATTAAAAGTTAAAGATATTAAAGTTAAGAATCTAAAAACAAAAAGTTAAAGTTATCAAAAAGTTCAAAGTTTTTTAAAAAGTTTTAAATAGTAAAAAAGAGAGGGTGAAGGCTTGTGCAATAGGGAGTGTGTTTAGAAAGAACTTTGGATAAAATTATGTGACTGTTGGTTCAATTTACTACTCATATACTTTTGGTATGTAATCGAAGAAGGATAGAATGGAGGGTGTTAAGAAAGAGAAGCGAATGAAATATTGTAAAGATAGCCATAGCAGGAATCAAAATAAAAGGACTAAAATATTTCCTTTTTCTGTCCAAACAGAAATCCTAGAGGAATATTCAAAGACAACAGAATTCTGTACATTGCTTATTTCTTTTCCTCTAAACAACCTATACAGGATACTATCAGAAGAAAAAAAAAAATATATGACTGCAGTTTACGTATACAGTATGGATGTTCTGATTTTCTTATCTGGATTTGTTCAGAAAGGAGGATAATTGGTTCTATGAAAGATATTGTGTGAAATCTAAATATAATGTAATGATTTAAAAATATAAACCAATTATTTTGGTAATATAGATATTTTTTTTCTCTTCTCTCTGCCTTTTCCCTCTGACCATTTCCTACCAATGCAACAAAAGAAGGAAAGAGAGAAGAAAGGCATTGACAGTTCCTTCATGGGGAAGTAGAGTTTTAGTGCAGAAATATAGTTGTTATGGTTGAAGTATATCAAATAGTCCCCCAAATTACACAGTTAAAAACAGCATTTGATCACTGTTTGAGATTTTGAGTATGGACTATATTTTTTTAGAATGTTTAAGTAAATGTGTTTCTTAGTATATGAGTTAATTGGAAAATTATTTAAAAAAACAAAAATAAAAATGATGCAACTTTATCCAAGTTAGTTGTCCATTATTTCAATAATAAAATAGCTCTTCAGATCTGCTGCTTGATAAAAACTCACTGAAAGTTTTTACACAGGCTTGACATATTATCGAATACTCATTTTAGTATTTTTATTATTTTTTCCTGATTTTACATGTAAATGCAAATTTAACTTCAGGGACCTGAAGGACTGGCTAACTTTTTGCAAAATTGCATTTAATTTAATTTCTGGATACAAGGACAGTACTGAACAGTATTACAAGAACTAGTAAAATTAGGTCTAATTTTATTTACTTTAAAAGTCTTACTATTCACACTACTTCACACCTCCTCAGATACTTTATATGATCCTACTTTTTTTTTTTTTTCTTTTTTTTTTTTTCCCTGCATATAACGGAAGTCTACTTAGTACTTCCTTTACTGTCATTGAAGCATAGGAGCAAATGTTATATAACCTACAATTTTAATTTAATTCCCCTTAATGCTCATTATGGAGGACCTGGAAGGCGAGAACCTTTATCCTGTTGATTTCAAAGGTTCCAGAATTTCAGTTTCTTCCCTCTTTTGCATACATAGTTGAAAAAGAGAAAGCTCTGCTTTAGTAAGCACTTCAAAGACAGATGATTAGGTTTTATAGAGCAACAAAACCAGGAGTGTAGTTCAAATTTCCTGTGATAAATGCATTAAGGTTGGCAGAGCACCACAAAATAAACACATAGTTATGAGTCTTATTATCACCTTATTATTCTCAGTTGTTACTTTATGCATATTATTAATGGAAAAAAAAAATCTTGACAAAAGAAAAAAAAAAAAAAAGAATGGAAACATAGTGAAGCTATAACGCTTTAGCATTTGGTGCAACAGTTTACCTGACTGATTTCTTGGTTTGTGACTGTAGGTAATGCAATGGAAAACATAAAAGTTTTCTTATGAGTATTCTGGCAGTGGATTTTCATACTGTTGTGCTTAGAAATATGCTCTCTCTGTCTGGGGCAATCAAAATATGCATTTCTACCTCTGATAGCCATTTTGATTAGGTTTCTGTTGTGGTTTAACCCGGCTGGCAGCTAAACACCACACAGCCGTTCGCTCACCCTCCCCCCTCCCTTTCTGGGATGAGGGGAGAGAAATGGGAAAGTGAAGCCTGTGGGTTGAGATAACGACAGTTTATTAAGATAGAAAATAATAATAATAATAATAATAATAATAATATGTACAAACAAGTGATGCACAATGCAATTGCTCACCACCCGCTGACCAGCCCAACCCCGAGCAGCTGGCCCCCCACCCCGGCTAGCCACCCCTATATATTGTTCAGCATGACGTCAGATGGTATGGAATACCCCTTTAGCCAGTTCGGGTCAGCTGTCCTGGGTCTGTCCCCTCCCAGCTCTTGCTGCCCCCCCAGCCTGCCCGCTGGCAGGACAGAGTGAGGAGCTGAAAAGTCCATGGTTTAGTGTAAGCATTGCTCTGCAGCAATTAAAACATCAGCATGTTATCAGCACTCTTCTCATCCTAATCCAAAACATAGCACCCTACCAGCTACTAAGAAGAAAAATAATTCTGTCCTAACTGAAACCAGGACAGTTTCTTCTATTGTTTCAGCTCTGTTGATACTATAGAATAACTTTCAAGAATCGATAAGGATTCCTCATCTTCTCTCCATATTTGACTGCAGGTACAATTTTTAGATCTTTGGCATACTGAGGATTTTGTAAACTTGAAAAAATATATTCAGACTTTTCAAGCGTTGTTATTGTCAGTGATGCAGATGCTACTAATTTCCAGATCAAAAATGTCTTTTAAGGTCATAAAACTTTTATTGAAATATTTTAATATTTTAAAATGTTATTTCATTAAGAATACCTTCACTACATCTAAAACAATCTCAGATTACTCTTCCTTTTCATTTTGTTTATTTACAACTGAATCTTACAAGTTCATTTGGTGTTTTTATGCATAAAAAATATTCTCATGAAATATTCTAATAATTAATAAAAATATTATTTAAATTTTACCTTTCATATAATTTGACAAAATCAAAGGTATTTCTTAATGATATTTACATATGATAATTTTTATCTCTAGCTTTTGGTATTTACAGAATCAGTTTTCTACATCTATCCAATTTAGAGATGTTTTGTAATAGGCTAGAAATCCTGTGCAGTTATCACTAGGACCGTTTCATGTGATCTATTTAGTGTTAGAATATAGAATATAGAATAGTTCAGTTGGAAGAGACCTTTAAAAATAATCAAGTCCAATGGCCCTACTACTTCAGGGCTAACCAAAAATTAAAGCATATTAATGAAGACATTGTCCAAACGTCTCTTGAACACCGACAGGAATGGGGCATCAATCACATCTCTAGGAAGCCTTTTACATTGTTTGATCACCCTCACAGTAAAGAATTTTTTCCTAATATCCAGTCCAAGACTTCACTGGTGCAGTTTTGTGCCATTCCTATTTGTCCTATCATTGATTGCCAGGTAAAAGAGATTGACACCATTTCTCCTCCTCAGGAAGTTGTAGAGAGCAACAAGAAAAAATAAGATTTGTAGTCTCCTTTTCTCTAAACTAGACAAATCAAGTATCCTCACCTTCTCCTCATAGGACATGCCTTCCTGCCCTTTTACCACATTTGTTGCCCTCTTCTGGTTGCCTCTTTATATCCTTTTTATTTTGTGGAGTCCAGAACTGCAAACAATATTCAAGGTGAGACTGCAATATCACTAGTTACAGTGAGATTTTCACCTCTTTTGACTGATTGGTTGTGCTGTGTTTAATGCAGTTTGCCCTCTTGGCTGTCAGATAAAAGGACTGGTTGAGTCTAAAGACAAAGGAGACTGCTTCAGCAATAAGTCTGCAATCCTTTAATACTTAACAGATAGTGCCAAGTCTAGTCTTCATCAAGGAATTGGAGAAAATTGGTAGCTCCCCAAAGTATAAATATGCATATTTAAATTCATGCATGTCACAGTCGTAAATATGTTTTTGCTTTAAGACTAAAACCCATATAACATAAATAAAATAAATACAACAGTAAAAGGAGCAAGGAATAGAAAAGTGAATATTGAAAATATAATGATAATAAACTAATCCCATATGTGTGTTCTTGTGTGTATGATCTTTATCACTCTCTTAGCATAGTCAAGTTCTGTACATAGAGAGTACAGAATTCAGAGCTCAGAGCTTAGAAAAGACCTTTGATGTCCAGCAAACAGGAATAAAACAGTACTTGACATAAGCACATGAAATATCAAATTCTGTCTAAACATAAGTAAAGGATAAATTCTATGGTTCAGTTGAAAGTTATATTCATATTTCATCCTTCATTTCATCAAATAAAGAAAAATATAAAGAACTCTCTTGAGTATGATACTGTTTTTCTCTTCACTTTTCTTCCACATACACATTGTAGATGAAATACTTGTAATATCATACAACCCCTTTCTGATATGAAATAGTTCCATAAAGATGTCATAAAACTGTTTTCATCAACTTTAGACATGTCAAAAGTTTCTTGCTTAATATTTTCAGGAAAACATAACATTAAAGTAGATGTAATAAAAGAAGTTTATTCAAACATAAAATTCAGTGATGGTATAATTAACTGATTAATATAGACATTTTCAGATTTTTCTACTGTAGCTCATTATCACAGAATTGTGCACTCTGAAAATAATAATGAGATTGTACTAGTAATATTCTTTTGAAATAATGTGGCCTGCTTTTCCTTATTTTACAGGTTGGCATTGCAAGAGGCATTGCAGTTATCAAACACTTTATCTCTGGTCATTTAGGAAATTTGTTGCAGTGACAGACCCATAGATTATGGGTCTTCTACATTAAAAGTAATGACTTATTGAATATAAGTTTCTTTTTCCTCCTTCTCCTTCTCCTTCTCCTTCTCCTTCTCCTTCTCCTTCTCCT
>CM021731.1:168635184-168655000 GCA_011075105.1 Heteronetta atricapilla
GAAGGAAGGAAGGAAGGAAGGAAGGAAGGAAGGAAGGAAGGAAGGAAAGAAGGAAGAAAAAAAGAAAGAAAGAAAGAAAGAAAGAAAGAAAGAAAGAAAGAAAGAAAGAAAGAAAGAAAGAAAAAGAAGAAAGAAAGAAGATAAAATATTAATTTTGAACAAAAAATCATTTTAATCTTCCATTTCCTACTCAAGATTTCAAGATATAATCTAAAAATAGTCTAACAGTAAATAACTGTTATACAATTCTCTATAGTTACACCAGTGGACATCTGTAGCAAACAAGGCTCCCAGGTACAAGAAATAAATTGAAGTCCAATTGTCCCTTTCTAAAATTCCTTTTGTTTTGGGGGTGATTTTAACTAATAGAGATCTACAGGAAAATTGGCACTGCTCTGTACTGTGAATGGAGCTCTTTTTTATTTCGGTGACCTTTGTGTTTTAGATGGAGTCAAATATCTGTTTAATTTGGATTATGCAATAAACTGTTAAAATATGCTTGGGCTGACCAAATAACCTGTGACCATGAAGCTGAAAGCCTCTGATGATAAGTACAGATTTTTTTTTTTTTTTTTTTTTTTTTGAGTGACAGTATACGTTTGGGTAATTTGATTTGGAGGATTTGTTGTCAGTGAGAATGTAGTTGCCCCTAGATAAGTATTAAAATGTGCACTCTTGTTATTAAATAGAAGGAGATAGTTTAAAATGTCAAGGCTCTGACAGATTGGCAGGAAATAAATCTTTATATTGTGATGCCTTTAGAATAGCTAGAGGGTAAGACAGAAACTATTCCAAGTGACTTTGATAGAAGCTCAGGAGATTGAATTAGAAATTTTTTTTTCAGAATTTAAACCAATATAATAACAGAACATCAACATAAATCTGGAGAGACTCCAATGAAATAGATAGCTAATCCAGAATATAATCAAAGAAAAAAAATTCTTTTTGTTATTAACTTTAGAAAAAAAGTAATAATAATTGTTGTAAATTATAATTCTGTTGCCTAATAAATTAATGTTACTCAGGGATTCTTTTTAGAGCAGAATTTACTGATAACCTGCATTTAGCTATTATAATAGATTATATAACCTTTTTAACTTTTTTTTTTTTTTTTTTTTTTTTTTTTTTAATGTAGCTACTCTTCATTCAACCCTACAGTGCTTTCTTCTGTGATTTCAAGTGGGTTTTCATTCTTATAGGGCAACACTGAGGAACCACTCGATATATCCCTTTCACCCACTCTGGGTTACAAGGCAATCTCTGCAAAGAAGTTTGTGTGTGCTTAAGGGCATGATCCAGCCCCATGTTTTTATTGTGCAGGTTATACAATGTTCACTATCCAGTTTACACAACATGAAAGAGACATGACAGCTGCCCCAAGCAGTTTGCAATCTTGAATTAGGTATGCTACAGTAAGTGAAAGTAACAAGTCATGATTTTGAAGACAATTTTCTGACACAGGTGGTAGAGGAGCCGATGAGGCCGGGGGTGCTCCTGGACCTTGTTCTTACCAACAGGGATGGCCTTGTTAGGGATGTGAAGGCTGGGGGCAGCTTGGGATGCAGCGACCATGAGATGGTGGAGTTCCAGATGGAACTAGGCACAGGAAGTAAGGCTAAAAGCGGGATTGCTACCCTGGACTTTCGAAGAGCCAACTTTGACCTCTTCCAGGACCTGCTGGGGAGAATCTCATGGGCTAGGTTGCTTGAGGGCAAGGGTGCTTGTGAGAGCTGGGCTACATTTAAGCAGCACGTCTTCCATGCTCAGGATCAGTGCATCCTGAAGAATAGGAAATCGGGGAAGGGAGGCAGGAAACCTGCGTGGATGAGCAAGGAGCTCATCAATAAGATCAAAAGGAAGAGGAAGGTCTATGAAATGTGGAAAAAGGGCCTGTCCTCTTGGGAGGAGTATAGATGTGATGTCAGGGCCTGCAGGGATGTGGCGAGGAAGGCTAAAGCCCACCTAGAGATGAGGCTTGCTAAAGAGATAAAGGATAATAAGATATATATTTTTTTCAAATATGTAAACAACAAAAGGAAGACTAGGGATAATGTGGGTCCCTTGTTGAACAAGAGGGGGGTCCTGGTCACTTGCCCCTGGCAAGTGGACAAAGGGTCTGGGAAATGGAGGGTTCCCCCCTGGTAGATGTGAGCCTGGTTTGGGAGTGTTTGAGTGGGCTCAACGCTCGCAAATCCATGGGTCCCGATGGGATGCATCTGCGTGTGCTAAGGGAGCTGGCAGACGTGGTTGCCGAGCCACTCTCTATCATCTTTGAAAGGTCCTGGAGAATGTATGAGGTGCCTGAAGACTGGAGTATAGCCAATGTCTCTCCAGTCTTCAAGAAGGGCAGGAAGGAGGATATGGGAAACTATAGGCCGGTCAGTCTCACCTCTGTCCCTGGAAAGGTGTTGGAGCAGCTTGTTCTGGATGTCATCTCCAAGCAATTGGAAGAGAAGAATGTTATGAGCAATACTCAGCATGGATTCACCAAGGGGAAGTCGTGCTCGACCAACCTTTTTGTCTCCTATAATGGCATCACCAGCTGGGTAGATGGGGGGAAAGTGGTGGATATCATCTACCTTGACTTTAGCAAGGCTTTTGATACTGTCTCCCATGACATCCTGCTAGCAAAGCTGAGAAAGTGTGGGATAGAGGAGTGGACAGTGAGGTGGGTTGAGAACTGTTTGACTGACTGAGCTCAGAGGGTGGTGATCGGCAGAGCAGAGTCTGGCTGGAGGCCTGTGACTAGCGGTGTTCCCCAGGGGTCGGTGCTGGGTCTGGTCTTGTTCAGTATCTTCATCAATGACTTTGATGAGGGAATAGTGTCTGTCCTCAGCAAGTACACTGATGACACAAAGCTGGGAGGAGTGGCTGATATGCCAGAGGGCTATGCTGCTATTCAGCAAGACCTGGACCGGCTGGAGAGATGGGCAGGAAGAAACCAGATAAGGTTTAATAAGAGTAAGTGTAGAGTCCTGCACCTGGGAAGGAACAACCGGAAGTATCAGTACAGGCTGGGGGACGACGTGCTGGAGAGGAGCTCTGAGGAGAAGGACCTGGGGGTCCTGGTGGACGACAGGTTGACTATGAGCCAGCAGTGTGTGTGCCCTAGTGGCCAAGAAGGCTAATGGGATCCTGGCGTGCCTTAAAAAGAGCGTGGCTAGCAGGTCAAGGGAGGTGATCCTCCCCCTCTACTCTCCAGGCCTGACATGGAGTACTGTGTCCAGTTCTGGGCTCCCAGGTTCAAAAAAGACAGGGATCTCCTGGAAAGA
Source organism: Heteronetta atricapilla (assembly GCA_011075105.1). Classification (NCBI taxonomy): domain Eukaryota; kingdom Metazoa; phylum Chordata; class Aves; order Anseriformes; family Anatidae; genus Heteronetta; species Heteronetta atricapilla. The sequence continues at coordinate 168,638,457 of CM021731.1, forward strand.
GTCCAGTGGAGGTCCACAAAGATGATATGGGGCCTGGAGCATCTTTCCTGTGAGGACAGGCTGAGAGACCTGGGTCTGTTAAGCCTGGGGAAGAGGAGACTGAGGGGGATCTTATCAATGTCTATAAATATCTGAGGGGTGGGAGACAGAAGGATGTAGCCAACCTCTTTTCAATTTCCAGTCCAACTGTAGTTAAAGGTATTGTATTGGTTAGTCAAAGAGCTTCCAATAGGTAAAATAATTTGTCTAGACTAAAGATGGTGGACACAAATTAAAGAGGATACTATAACAAGATGCCAGTGAGAAATAAAACTTATCAGTACCATTACAACATTTTAATTACTGCAGAAGACTGTAGTGTCTTTATGTGGAAAGGTTTTGGTAGCGGGGAGCCAGAGGGGTGCCATTGTGAGAAGAATCCAGATGCTGCCCCATATTACATAAGGGCCCCACTACTGGCCAGAGCTGGACCAATAAGCAGTGTTGTTTGTGCCTCTGTGAGAGCATATTTAAGACAGGGAAACAAACAAACAAACAAACAAAAAACTGCTGGAGAACAGCATCTGGGGGAGAGAAAGGAGTGAGAAACAGCCTTACAGACACCAAGGTCAGTGTCAGAAGGAAGGAGGGGGAGAGGTGCTCCAGGCACTGGAGATGAAATTCTCCTGTAGCCTGTAGAGAGGACCATGGTGAAGCAGGCTGTCTCCCTGCAGCCTATGGTGTACCATGGTGGAGCAGGGTTCCACACTGAAGCCCATGGAGGAGACAATGGTGGAGCAAGTGGATCTGCACTGAAGGAGGCTATGGCCCGTGGAGGAACCCTGCCAAAGTAGATTCCAGGCTGGACCTGTATCCCATGGAGAGTAGACTATACAGCAGCAAGTGAACTGGCAGGAGCTGCTACCTGTGGGTGACCCAGGTTGGAGCAGTGTTCTCCTGATGGCTGGATCCCGTGGTACGGACCCATATCTTGAGCAATTCTTGAAAAGCTGCTGCCTGTGGGAAGTCCAATTAGGATCAGTTCGATGGCATCCTGTGGGAGGGATCCCAGGTTGGAACAGGGGAAAAGAGTGACCAAGAAGGAGCAGTGGAGATGAAGTGCTATAGGCTGACCACAACTTCCATTCTCCCATTCCCCTGCACTGCTCAGGGGCGGGGGAGGTGGAAGAGGGTAGATTGGGGGGAAGACATTTTGGATTCTTTAATTTGTTTCTCACTTCTCTAGCTTGTTAGTAGTAGGAAAATAAATCTTATTATCTCCCTACTCTGTGTGTGTTTTGCCTGTCATGATAATTGAGTGATCTCCCCATCCTTATCTCAGTGCTTGAGCCCTTTGCATTGTGTTTTTCCCCCTCTTTCTTTGAGGAGAGGGAGTAAGAGAGTGGCTGTGGTTGAGTTCAGCTGCCCACCCAAGTAAGACTACCACAAAGACATGGTACAGTTTCAACTTTCCTGGCTGCATAGCATTAGGGTGATGGCTAATTTAAGGAGTATAGTAAAACATCTAGAAGGACTTTGCCAAAGAATACACTGCAATAACTGAGATACAATTGAAGCTGGGGTCAGCCACTGGATTTTTTAATTTGATGCTCCATTAAAAACAAAGAAAGAAACAAACAAACAACAACAACAACAAAAAACCTGTGTAGCACACTCCAAACTGTCTGTGTTGAGATGTTGAGATGTTTGAGATGTTTGCTAGAGATAGAATATATGTTCAGAGGAAGATGGACAAATACCTGTACTTTTAGTATTTACTTTGAAATTAAAACTTAATAATTCAATTTAAGTCAATAATAAAACTTAACTGCCTGGTACTTGAACAATATGTGGGAAATGTAAGGAATTTGTGTATTTCTGATTAAGGGAGTATTATTATTATTATGTATTTTTCTCAGGATTGATTCATTCGGTTCTTTAGCTAGAGTTAAGAGAACTCTAAAAGAAAAATTAGAACAATAGCTGTAAGTAACACATGGCATATTCATCTTAATTCTGGTTGGCCATGTGTCAACTTTTGTGTATTAAGAGCACCCAGTCTTCTAAGATCATGTGTCAACATCTAAACTTGTGGAAGGAATGGGAATCAGCACAGCATGAGGGTAAACTCACAGTGTACTTTTTTCTCCAGTACAGACTCTCCAAGAGTCTCTATACTATCTGTTACTATGTCTCTTTGCTATGTAAGATTCTGTTTGTCCTGAGGCTAAACTGCAAATGTCCAGTTCAATTCAATTTCAGGTTACTTTGGAACAGTATGAAGCTACACAATGTTCCAATGACCTGGGACTAGTACTATTAATTTTGTTTATTAAAAGTAATAATATGACTGGCTAAAACAAATAGAAAGTAGGCTATTTTGTAAGACTCAATTTTATTTTTAGTAATCCATTTATTGAAATTTCAGGAACACTTCCATTCCTGTAAAGCTTATGTCTGAATGGTAATAAAAGGAATTTTATAACATTCCAATTAAACTATGTTCTTTGTAAGAAATAAATATCATAAAGAAAAGGTGATAACCTGTATCTGTCTAGCCAGTTCCCACTGTCCCCACATGCTGCAGGAATTCAAAGCACAATGAAGATAGTGGGTGAAGTAGGTAGTGGTGAAAAAAGATTTAAAGGCACAAAGGTATATATTTTGATCTTCTCAAGAAGCTTTATGTTTCCATTTTTATGAATCAGACATGCAAATCTCTCTGCTTCCTTGTTACTGCTTCTCTGATTAGAGACTGCATGTGTAACTTGAAGTTAAGTCTAATTTGAACTCATAAAAACTTCATATTCTGAAATCTCTGTGATCTTAATTTGAGTTTTAGGTAGTACATAAATAACCCTAACCAGTCTCTCTTCAGCTATACAGCTATCTAAATATTCATTACTCTTTCATTTCTGTTGCACTGCTTTTTGTAAGATTTTATTTTAAACTACTCCCTAACTAGAACAAATGATTATGCAAATGAAAAATTAGATCCTTCAACAATTCAGAGAACTGCAGCACATTTAATTGCTGCAAGGAACCACCCAGAATAAACAAACAAACAAATAAATAAATAAGTTCTTTCCAGAATAATACATCTGCTAACAAATCTAGAGAAGATACTGAATTTACTGTAGATCTGTAAATACACTGTAACTTGGCAGGTGGTATGAGGCAGAAAACAAATAAGAGAAGAAAAAAAAAATCTAGGATAAGGGACATTGATGCAGTATATAGAGAAAAAACATTTGTGCTCAGAAGTGTGTTGTTGATACTAAAATAAAATAAAATAAAATAAAATAATAAAATAAAATAAAATAAAATAAAATAAATTAAAATAAAATAAAATAAAATAAAATAAAATAATAAATCCATCTTATTACAACTTTGGAGCTCATTCCATTTAGTGATATATATGGAGTTTTCTGTGCTAAATTCTCTATCACACTTATTCATATAATTTTTTTTTTGACACTACAGAAAAATTCTAAATGGTGTTACATTACAGCAGAGTTTGGGGAATGACAAAAGATCTCATGGAATGCTGCTGGTCTCTATGAAATTCAGTTTATGTTGCAAAGAACTACACATTAAACCTTTCCTTGGAAGAGTCATCTGAGCTGACACAATTGTCAGATGACAGGCAGCTGTATATTGTGAATAAATAGCTGAGAGACATAACTGCAAGACACAATCACTTGTGATCACAGATGGTAATTTCTGAAATGAGCCATTTATGAGAATGTGACTTTATGTTTAGACTCCCAGTTTGTTCTCATCTTAAGGCTACACAGGTTAAGACAAATAGTCTTTGAAGCATTAATTATTCAAAACTCACATTCAAAATTATAGTAAAATTATTTTTGTAATATTTGATCTAGTAAAACATTGAGAAGAATGTCACCATGTTTTTGAAAACTGAAGCAGATCCATTTATTTATTTATTATCATTGTAAGACTACAGCTAGCAGCCATGGACAGATGTTCTCCATATGGTACGAATATAAATGGTTGTTGGTGTGCAAATGATTATCTGTGCAAATGATTGATACTGAAACATAGAGGGTGGATTTTAAAAATAAGAACAAAAGTCAGTGTTCTATGGGAAATAATAATAATAATAAAAACTAGGTGAAAGGTGTTCATTTCTGAATTTGTCTTTTCCTGAACTTGTTGGCATCATGCAGAAAAGTGATGGAAGCTTCTAGCCATGTACTTACCTCATGAGACCTTAACGAATTATCATGGTTAGCCAGCTGGCTAAATAAATTTAGCTAACTCATTGGCTATTCCATTACTAGACAAGACTATTCAGTAGGTCTTTTGCAAGGCTGAATTCTTTTAGCTAGTGGTTCTGTTCATTCTTACTCCATTTTCTCATTATGTGCATGGAACATTTTTCCATTGCACTCTGGGACCTCTATCATTTCAAGACGACAGAAACTCCCAACTGATACTCCCTTTATTCCTTTCAAAGATATATCTCTTCATGAGAAAATAAATAGAGCAAAGTCTTTTTATATCTAGTTAGAAAAGAACACCTTCCTAAAGCATTGTTTCTTCATCGTGCATAGGAAAAAACAGGTGAGAGGATGAGATATATTTCAGCTTATGTATCAAAGTGTGCTGAAAGAAAGAAGGCCTACAGTGTTCAAAGGCATCTTGTTCCTGAAGATTTAAATATATAAAATCATAGGATTAGCCTTTAGGGTGGTTAGATTTGTTCAGTGAATCCTTCTTTTGAAGGCGTATATGCAGACAGATTTTTAAATGTAAGTTTTTTTTCGGGAAAAAAAAAAAAAATGTATTCATACTACTTGGAGCACACTTTATTGATGCATATATCTATATTAAAAATTACACTTCTGTGAGTTACCACATTGAGAATCATTGCAATTATGAAATTTGGCTCTGAACTGAGGAAAAAAATTAAAAAATAAAATTAAATAACATCGATATATCTTGGGCGAAACACTGAGCTTTATCCATTTGCAACCAGCAATAGTGAAATTTAGAGTAATTAATGTCCTACTAATATTTGAAGAGAAAATCTGTACTTTTCATTGCAAAATATTTAACTTTTAAAATTATAATAAAAAGAGTTCTGGTAATAAATAAATTAATTAATAAATAAATCAGACATATAGGCATGTAGACCCACTCTTATCCAGGGTATCTTTATCCAAGTTTTAACTTTCATCGCATACAGTATTAAGACTATGGCTGATGTTTTTAGTTTTGACAAAAGTCTGATGATATATCATAACATTGCAAAGTTTAGAAACTGATCACACATATAACTCTAGCTGACATCCCTCACCACTGCATGATCTTAAGGTTTTTTTGTTAAAAGATTTAATCTTAGTTTTAATCTGTGCAACCACACTGAAGGCACTGAAAAAAAAATAAACTTTTCACTGTCAAACATTCATTTATATATATTCCTTTAAAGACATATCACATGTACCAAACTGATAATATGTCTATAAAACATATAATTTCAGAAATATTTTTGGAATAGCCATACACAGATATATAGATAAGCATTGTCCTGGTTTCAGTTAGGACAGAGTTATTTTTCCTCCTAGTAGCTAGTAGGGGCTATGTTTTGGATTAGGATGGGAAGAGTGCTGATAACATGCTGATGTTTTAATTGCTGCAGAGCAATGCTTACACTAAGCCAAGGACTTTTCAGCTTCTCACTCTGTCCTGCCAGCGGGCAGGTTGGGGGTGCAGCAAGAGCTGGGAGGGGACAGACCCAGGACAGCTGACCCAAACTGGCCAAAGGGGTATTCCATACCATCTGACGTCATGCTGAACAATATATAGGGGTGGCTAGCTGGGGTGGGGGGCTGGCTGGGCATTGGTCAGCGGGTGGTGAGCAATTGCATTGTGCATCACTTGTTTGTACATATTATTATTATTATTATTTTCTATCTTAATAAACTGTTCTTATCTCAACCCACAGACTTCACTTTCCCGTTTCTCTCCCCCCATCCCAGAGAGGGAGGTGGGAATGTGAGTGAACGGCTGTGTGGTGTTAAGCTGCCAGTCGGGTTAAACCACAACAGTCCTTTTGGCACCCAAAGTGGGGCACGAAGGGTTGAGATAATGACAGATCTGACCAGAGTGTGTTAAACTAAATTGGTATAAGTATTAGAGCTGCTTAATAGTTGCTAATCAGAATGTTGATTCCTTTAATCTTGAGTCTGCTCTGCCTGTATTCCAAACGGAGTTTTACAGCACGTTACTTTCTATTTGCGATCCCCATTGTGCTGTTTATCATTTCCGGCCCCTGGAAAACTATATCTCGGAAACTATTAACAATTACACCTATTGCCTTTTTTCATCAGGGAGCCAGTCTGTGGAGGGGACAGGGGAATGTATTTTTCCCTACTTGTTCACTCTCCCTTACTTCTTCAGCACCCTCTTATCCCCTGAGCTAGTTACGATAACTCTCCAAGATGTTAAATATCCTTGGGTACTCAGACCAGCATGTTTTTGTTGTTATGTCTCTTGAATGCACTTCAGGTTTTGTTTAAGGTTAAACAACTACTTAGGAATCTCATCCAGAGATCTGTCCTGAGGCAGATCTCTGCTGGAGCTTCTGCAGCTGCTCCTGCTCCAGCCCCTGCAGCCACTCCAGCTCCTACAGCCACTCCAGCTCCTGATCCTGCAGCCACTCCAGCTCCTGTGGCTGGGCCAGAGAAACAAGCCGTAGCAGTGCAAGTTGCCCTTGCAGAGGGTATTCCAACACCTGTGGCAGACCCTGTGGCTGAAATGGAGAAACAAACTGTAGCAGTGCAAGTTGCCCCTGCAGAGGGTATTCCAACTCCTGTGGCAGACCTTGTGGCTGGGCCAGAGAAATGAACTGTAGTGCAAGTTACCCCTGCAGAAGGTATTCCAACCCCTGTGGTAGACCCTGTGGCTGAGACAGAGAAATGAGCTGTAGCAGTACAAGTTGCCCGTGTAGACAAGGTGAAAAAATGGTATAGAGACTCAGGTCATTTAGAACGCAGGGAGTCTTCTGCTAGGTCTAGGTATGGAGAAGATGAGGCTGGGCCATCAGGGAAGCAGGAGGATGAAGATGGGGATGTTGAAAAAACAACAGTAGTTACCCAAAACCTATATCAGCGTTAGCTACGAGATGTGCGAAAAGATTTTGGTCGCTGCATAGGTGAGCACCTTGTCACCTGGCTGCTCCAGTGCTGGGAGACCGGAGCCAATTATGTGGATTTAGAGGGCAGGGAAGCCAGTCGGCTGGGATCCCTTGCTAGAGATGCAGGCATTGACAAAGCAATTGGAGAAGGAGTACGATCTTACAGCCTCAGGAGGCGTCTCCTGTACACTGTAAGGGAAAGGTATCCCTACAAGGAAGAACTTGTACGTCTGCCAGGCAAGTGGACCGCTATGGAGAAGGGAATCCAGTACCTGAGGGAATTTGCCGTACAGGAGGTGATTTATGAGGACCCAGAAAATGGACAAATACCCACAGATCCAGATGAAGTCAAGTGTACACGACCCATGTGGCAGAAGGTTGTACGGAGTTCACCATCATCATATGCCAGCTCATTGGCAATAATGGCCTGGAAAGAGGATGGAGAACCCTCAGTGGGTGATGTGGCCAAACAACTCCGGCAGTACGAAGAAAGTCTCTCCACTTCTCTACAGGCCTGCGTCTTGGCTGTGGAGAAACTTTCTGAAAGCATCCACCAACTAAAAGAGAATACTTTGGAGAAACTTTCCGAAGAGGTCCAGCAACTTAAGGAGCGTTTATTTTCCTCCACCCCTGTACAAACCAATGTCTCTGCTATTAGGGGTAAGCGCTCATCCATGCAAGGAAGACGATATGGTGGATACACACCTCGTGCTATCCTGTGGTTTTACCTACATGACCATGGAGAGGACATGAGAAAATGGGATGGAAAATCAACCGTGAACCCAGAGGCACGGGTACGTGAGTTGCAAAAGAAAACAAGCGGGAAAAAGGGGTTCTCTGAAAAGGTTGCTGCTCCAGATTCCAGCAGGCAGTCCCTTAAACACAGGAGTGAAGATTCTGACAAGGATTAGAGGGGCCCTGCCTCCAGCCAAGGGGGGGAAAGGGACAATCGAGTTTATTGGACTGTGTGGATTCGATGGCCTGGCATGTCAGACACACAGAATTATAAAGCTTTAGTAGACACTGGTGCACAATGTACTCTAATGCCATCAAACTATAAAGGGCTAGAGCCCATCAGTATTCATGGAGTGACGGGGGGATCCCAGCAGTTGACTGTATTGGAGGCCGAACTGAGTCTAACTGGGAATGAGTGGCAAAAACACCGTATTGTGACTGGCCCAGATGCTCCGTGCATCCTTGGCATAGACTATCTTAGAAGAGGATATTTCAAGGACCCAAAAGGGTTCCGGTGAGCTTTTGGCATAGCTGCCTTAGAGACAGAGGGCATTAAACAGTTGTCTACCTTTCCCGGTCTCATAGAGGACCCTTTTGTTGTGGGGTTGCTGAGGGTTGAAGAACAAGTGCCAATTGCTACTACAACTGTGCACCGGCGGCAATATAGCACCAACCGAGACTCCCTGATTCCCATCCATGAGCTAATTCATCAACTGGAGAGCCAAAGAGTGATCAGTAAGACTCATTCACCTTTTAATAGTCCCATATGGCCAGTGCAAAAATCTAATGGTGAGTGGAGACTAACGGTGGACTATTGTGGCCTGAACGAAGTCACACCACCACTGAGTGCTGCTGTGTCGGACATGCTAGAACTCCAGTACGAACTGGAATCAAAGGCAGCCAAGTGGTACGCCACAATTGATATCGCTAATGCATTTTTCTCCATCCCTCTAGCAGCACAGTGCAGGCCACAGTTTGCCTTTATTTGGAGGGGACTCCAATATACGTGGAATCGGCTGCCCCAGGGGTGGAAACATAGCCCTACCATTTGTGATGGATTGATCCAGTCTGCGCTGGAGCAGGGGGAAGCTCCTGAACACCTGCAGTACATCAATGACATCATTGTGTGGGGTGGCACAGCAGAGGAAGTTTTTGAGAAAGGGAAGAAAATAATCCAAATCCTTCTGAAGGCCATAAAACAAAATAAAGTTAAAGGACCTGCACGAGAGATCCAGTTTTTAGGAATAAAATGGCAAGATGGACGTCGTCAAATCCCAATGGATGTGATCAACAAAATAACAACTATGTCTCCACCAACTAGCAAAAAGGAAACACAAGCTTTCCCAGGTGTCGTGGGGTTTTGGAGAATGCACATTCCAAATTACAGTCTGATTGTAAACCCGCTCTACCAAGTAACCCATAAGAAGAATGATTTTGAATGGGGCCCTGAGCAACGACAAGCCTTTGAACAAATTAAGCAGGAAATAGTTCATGCAGTAGCCCTGGGGCCAGTCCAAACAGGACCAGATGTCAAGAATGTGCTCTACACCGCAGCCAGGGAGAATGGCCCCACCTGGAGCCTCTGGCAGAAAGAACCTGGGGAAACTCGAGGTCGACCCCTAGGGTTTTGGAGTCGGGGATACAGAGGATCTGAGGCCCGCTACACTCCAACCGAAAAGGAGATATTGGCAGCATATGAAGGAGTTCAATGTGCTTTGGAAGTGGTCGGTACTGAAGCACAACTCCTCCTGGCACCCCAACTGCCAGTACTGGGCTGGATGTTCAAAGGAAGGGTCCCCTCTACACATCATGCAACTGATGCTACATGGAGCAAGTGGGTTGCACTGATTACTCAATGGGCTCAAATAGGAAACCCCAGTCGTCCAGGAATCTTGGAAGTGACTGGTCAGAAGACAAATACCTGGGGATGTCATCAGAGGAGGACGTGGTCCGTGCTGAAGAAGCCCCACTGTACAACGAGCTACCAGAAAATGAGAGGAGATATGCCCTGTTCACTGATGGGTCCTGTCGCATTGTGGGAAAGCATCAGAGATGGAAAGCTGCTGTATGGAGTCCTACAAGACAAGTTGCAGAAGCTGCTGAGGGAGAAGGTGAATCGAGTCAATTTGCGCAGGGGCAAACCCATCTGGGCTGCTGCGCTGTGGCAAGATATTGCTGCCCAGGTAGAGAACCTGGTTGTAAAGCTATGCCCGCCACATAGATGCTGATGTGCCCAAGAATCGGGCTACTGAAGAACATCAAAACAACAAGCAGGTGGATCAGGCTGCTAAGATTTAAGTGGCTCAGGTGGATCTGGACTGGCAACATAAGGGTGAATTATTTATAGCCCAATGGGCCCATGACACTTCAGGACATCAAGGTAGAGATGCAACATACAGATGGGCTTGTGATCGAGGGGTGAACCTGACCATGGACACTACAGCACAGGTTATTCATGATTGTGAAACACGTGCTGCAATCAAGCAAGCCAAACAGTCACAGCCTCTTTGGTATGGAGGACAATGGGTGAAATATAAATATAAATATGGAGAGGCCTGGCAGATTGATTACATCACACCCCCTCCAACCTGCAACAGCAAGCGCCACATACTTACAATGGTGGAAGCAACCACCGGATGGCTGGAAACATATCCTGTGCCACATGCCACTGCCACATGCCACTGCCACTATCCTGGGCCTTGAAAAGCAAGTCCTATGGCGACATGGCACCCCAGAAAGAATTGAGTCAGACAGTGGGACCCATTTCTGAAACAACCTTCTAGACACTTGGGCCAAAGAACATGGTATTGAGTGGGTGTATCACATCCCCTGTTATGCACCAGTCTCCGGTAAAGTTGAGCGATACAATGGATGGTTAAAGACTACACTGAAAGCAATGGGTGCTGGGACATTCAGAAATTGGGATACACATTTGGCAAAGGCCACCTGGTTAGTCAATACTAGGGGATCTGCCAACCGAGCTGGACCTGCCCAATCAAACCTGCTACTCACAGTAGAAGGGGATAAAGTTCCTGTAGTGCATGTAAGAAACATGCTGGGTAAAACAGTCTGGGCTACTCCTGCCTCAGGAAAAGGCAAACCCATCCATGGGATTGTTTTTGCTCAAGGACCTGGATGCAAAGTGGGTAATGCAAAGTGGGATGCAAGGTGGGTAATGCAAAAGAATGGGGAGGTCCGTGGTGTACCTCAAGGGGATTTAATACTGGGTGAGAATAGCCCATGAGTTGAGTTGTATTATGTTAATTATTATATAATACTGTGTGTCATTACTACCACAGATGAAAATGGTGATTAACTAGAATGTATTGGAAAGAGTGTAATCTGAGCATGACATAAATGGTATGGAATAAGGGGTGGATATATGTCCTGGTTTCAGTTAGGACAGAGTTATTTTTCCTCCCAGTAGCTGGTAGGGTGTTATGTTTTGGATTAGGATGAGAAGAGTGCTGATAACATGCTGATGTTTTAATTGCTGCAGAGCAATGCTTATACTAAGCCAAAGACTTTTCAGCTTCTCGCTCTGTCCTGCCAGCAGGCAGGCTGGGGGTGCAGCAAGAGCTGGGAGGGGACAAACCCAGGACAGCTGACCCAAACTGGCCAAAAGGGTATTCCATACCATCTGACATCATGCTGAACAATATATAGGGGTGGCTAGCTGGGGTGGGGGGCCGGCTTCTCGGGGTTGGGCTGGGCATTGGTCAGTGGGTGGTGAGCAATTGCATTGTGCATCACTTGTTTGTACATATTATTATTATTATTATTATTATTATTTTCTATCTTAATAAACTGTCTTTATCTCAACCCACAGGCTTCACTTTTCAGCTTTCTCTCCTCCCATCCCAGAGAGGGAGGTGGGAGGGTGAGCGAACGGCTGTGTGGTGTTTAGCTGCCAGCCAGATTAAACCACAACAAACATATAGAACAGCTTCTTCTTCCAAGGGCAATGGACATTTAATATGAAAAAGGGATTTTTGAGGTAATCAAATATAGTTTTGGACTACCGTATTATACCAGTGTAAGTGGAGTCTTCATAAATTAAAATATTTTCCACATTCAGACACAATTTATGTGTATATTTTTTTTTGTCCAAATTCTCAAGTATCCTTTTCACTTGCATAATGAAACTTAAGTATGCAAAATTATTGTAGATTACAACATGTAAGATTCTTGTTATGACTCTGTGCAGTGAATCTTGCATATATTTTAGTATTATGACCTCTATGAAACAAAAGAGCACATTTATTCCTTTTAATCATCATAGTATCATTTGCATGTTGCGTTACTTTGTTGTTTGAAAAGAAATCACAACCTCTTTGTTATTTAGCTGTACTTAGCTAAGCAGATAAAAAATAAAATTTTGTGTTTTACATTGTAATACCTTTTTTTTTTTTTCTATCAGTTTTATGGCTGGAAAATTTCCTTCTGTGAAACAATAATAAAGAAAGTTTTTACACATTAACTGAAACATATTTTCACCATGAAAAACTTAAAATAAATTCTACTCAGAATCACCACATTTCTAAAAATATATTATCTTTTTTTTGTACATTTTCCCAATATTCTTTGCTACAAAAGTTGGAAAAACTTCCATATTACTGTTTATGTGCTTTAAAATAATCTCCTTAAACTTAAGAAATTTACTTTCATATTTAAGTTCTGCACTGTACAAGATGACAGAAAAAAAAATCTAGAATGATTTTTAGCTCCTTGTACCATATAATTTTCATAAATATTTATAGAAAAAATTAACTTCTCTTAAATAAATACGTAAAAATAAAACCTCACTAAAAATTGCTTTCTGTAAAATCTACTATTATATATAATGTTAAGACTTGAAAAAAAAAAAAAAAAAAAACTTTGAGATAATATATTACAAACTGTAGTCTTATTAAAGAGAGAGAGAAAGGGAGAGAGAGAGGGAGGGAGAGAGTTTGTCTCATCATACTTTTAGCTGCGTACTGAATTAGAATAAAAACTCAAATAACCCCTGGCAATATGGAGTGCCATTGCAAATTCCCATTGTATCACAAAGATGTGGGTTACTTTATGCACAATAATTACTTGAGACCTTTTTCTCATTTGTAAATCAGAAACTAAATATGTTACTATAGTGGTTGCCCATACACACAGTCAAGATTTCTGGGATAGATCTTTTTATTTTTTATTTAGTTTTGGCCCCTCAGAATATTTGTCACAGAATACAGAGAGCATAAGCGATTATTCCATCTGGTTAACATTAACAAGATATACAAATAAGTACATAAAACTTATTGAGTCATAGAATCACAGAAAGGCTCGGGTTGGAAGAGACTTTAATAATCTAATTCCAGTCCCTCTGCCATAGACAGGGATGCCACAATGCCACCCACTAGACCAGGTTGCTCAGAGACTCATATAACCTGGTCTTGAACACCTCCAGAAAAGGGGCATCCACAATCTCTATGGACAACCAGTTCTAGTGTCTCACTACCCTTACAGGGAAGAATTTCACAGAATTACAGAATGGCTGAGGTTGGAAGGGACCTCCAGAGACCATCTAATCCAATACCCCTGCTCAAGCAGGGTCACCTAGAGCACATTACACAGGATCACATCCAGGCAGGTTTTGAGTATGTCCAAAGAAAGATACTCCATCTCTCCACGCAGCTGGTTCCAGTGCTCTGTTACCTGAACCTTAAAGAGGTTCTTCCTCATATGGCAATGAAACTTCCTGTGGTTCAATTTATACCCATTACCCCTTATCCTATCACTGGCCAACATTGAGAAGAGTTTGGCCCTGTCCTTTTTACATTGTCCCCTCGGGTATTTATAGAGGTTGGTAAGAACCCCTCTGAATCTCCTCTTCCCCAGGCTAAACAGGCCCAGCTCACTTAGTCTTTTCTCACAGGATATATGCTCCAATCTCTTAATCATCTTCACGACTACACTGGACCCTATGAGTTCTATGTCCCTCTAGGAGTTCTATGTCTCTATTGTACAGGGGAGCCCAGAACTGCACTCAATATTCCAGGTGTGGCCTCACCAGATCTGAGTAGAGGGGGACGACTACTTCTCTCAACCTGTTTTCCACACTGCTCCCAGGCTATGATCCCATTGACCTTGGCCATATGGGCACACTGTTCTCTCATGGTTAACTTGTTGTCCACTAGACTCCCAGGTCTCTCTCCACAGAGCTGCTGTCCAGCAGGTCAGTGCCCAGACTGTATTGGTGCCTGGGTTTATTCCTCCCCAGGTGCAGGGCCCTGTACTTGCCCTTGTTGAACCGATAACGTTTCTCTCTGCCTAACTCTCCAGCCTTTTCACATCTCTTTGAATGGTCTCACAGGCCTCTGGTGTGCCAACCACTCTGTCAAGCTATGTATCGTCTGCAAACTTTCTGAGGGTGCACCTGTCCCTTCATCCAGGTCATAATCCAGGATGAATAAGCTGATGAATAATTTCCTCCTCATGTCTAGTCTAAACCTGTCCTCATTTAGTTTAAGACCATTCCCCCTTGTCCTATCACTATCTACCCAAGTAAAGAGTTCTCCATCTTTTTTATAAGACACCTTTAGGTATTGAAACGCCACAGTGAGGTCCTCCTGGAGTCTTCTCTTCTCCAGGCTGAACATCCCCAGCTCTCTTCGCCTTTCTTCATAGGAGAGGTGCTCCATCCCTCTGTTCATCTTTGTAGCCCTCCTCTGGACTTTAACAGGTCCACATCTTTCTTGTGGTGGGGGCCCCAAACTTGGATGCAGTACTCTAGGTGGGGCCTCACAAAAGCAGAGTAGAGGGGGACAATCACCTCCCTTGACCTGCTGGTCACACCTCTTTTGATTCAATCCAGGATGCAGTTGTCCTTCTGGGCTGCAAGTGTGCACTGACAGCTCATGTTGAGCTTTTGTCCACCAAAACCCCTGAGTCCTTTTCCACAGGGCTGCTCTCAAAGAGTTCTTGCAGTCTGTGCTTATGCCTTGGATTGCCCTGACCCATGTGCAGCACCTTGGACTTGGACTTGTTGAACCTCGTGTGGTTCACATGGGCCCTTCTCCAGTCCCCTTCTCCAGCCTGTCCAGGTCCCTTTGAATGTCATCTCTTCCTTCTTTGGTATCAACCGTACCATTCAGCTTGGTGTCATCTGAAAACTTGCTGAGGTTTCTGAGTTATGACTTGCTGAACTTCCTGACATTTATCTCCTCTTCATCTTATTATTACATAATAGATTTTCTGCTAAGGTATTAACTACCTTCTTAGTCATTTTTGGACAATATCACTTCCTCAAACTAGAACACAAATCTAATTCTTTTATATCTCATTCCACAAACTCCATCTGCATGTTCTCTGTTTCTCAAGTTCCATCAGTGTGCTCCCTTATCTTAAAAATCAGATCCTACTATGGATCTGCTTGTTGCAATCAGGAGAACATGGAACCTTGTGCCAGAGCAGGAACATGTTGTGGGTTCTCAACAGGTCCAAAGTGGAGGTAACCACATAAATGATAAAGAGAAGTAAGGTTCACATAGAAGCCCTTTTACTCTATTTATTTATTTATTTATTTATTCTTCCTCTCCTGATTACTAGTATGGCAAGTAAGCCTGGGAATGCTTCTGCTTTCTATTTGTAAAGATTTTTCTCATTTTCATTATGTCTCTTAACACTTCAAAGGAGTGATTATACAAGGAGTTTTAAATACATGCACATTATTGAGCCAGGAAAAAAATAAAAGTAAGGCTTCACTACATTAATCTAGCTGGAAATAATTTAAAGTAAATAAATAAACTAATGCCATATCTGGGACTTTTCAAATATCTGTACTGTACACTTGAAAATTTAACAGATGAATTATTTTCATACTCAAAGGTCTAATTTAATTCAATATACCATAGACCATTGTATACGTCTACACATTTTTTGCTGTTCTGCTGAAAGTAGATTTCAAAATAGAACAGGTACATGTAACTTAGAGTCTTTCTCTCATGAAACCTATTCAAAGTCCAGATTCAAGTATGAAAATGAAGCTTCCCTTATTCCAGAAGCATTGCAAAACTACTTTGGATAAATGCAATACAATGGAACACAATATTCTAACAACAAAGTCAATACAATAGAACAATCTCAGTGCAACAGACCAAAGTAAAATATAGTCATTCTCAGTTCAGATTGAATGAGTATATCCCAAAGGGCAAACTTGTTAAAACAGCAGTTCAAACTTGGAATCCTTTCAACTGATTGGCACATTTATATACTGAACAGATAATACTCTTTGGTATTTTAAAATATGTTTCTGTTCTTTACACCTCTTCTGTTTTGTAAGAGTAAAATCTTAAGATGTATTAACTTTTGAACAATGTGATGAATTAGGAAAAAGTATAACAAAGGATATAAACCACAGCTATATGTATAAATAAAATTAATTGAGGAAAAACAACTTCAGCTTTTCTACACGGAAATAATACTTTACAATGTTATCAAAATTCTTTGAGCCTATCAATGAACAGGTAAAGATGACTTGGTTTGATATAATATTTCATATGGACATTAGACATAGTTCCTCACCAAATGTCCTTGAAGAAGGTAAGCAAGTAAGGAATTAGAGATGTCTGTGAACAGAGAAAGGAAAGGGGAAGGGAAGGGAAGGGAAGGGAAGGGAAGGGAAGGGAAGGGAAGG
>CM021731.1:168660000-168715823 GCA_011075105.1 Heteronetta atricapilla
GCTTCTCTCCGCGGTGCAGGGAGGGGAGGGGTGGGTTGGGAGGGGAGGGGAGGGGAGGGGAGGGGAGGCTGACTGTGGAAAACTTCACAAGACTGAGTGATAAGGGAATGAAATTGGTGTAGGTAAGTGCTAAATCATAAAAACAGGAAAAAATCTGATTTCACACTTACAAACATGGATTTTGAGATGACCACAGCTACCTAGGAATGAGATGTTGGGGTTATTTTAGATAATTGTATGGGAATAGCTTATCTGAACTTACTATTGGTCTAACAACAGAAAATTAAGCGTGAGACATTAATTAAAAAAAAGTGAAGGGGTAACTGTAATGAATAAGAGCCTGTCTCTCAAACCAGAAAAAGACATAGCCACAAAGCCAAATGCCTGAGAATAATTGCATCACTTCAAAAGTCTTTTTTGTGTTTACATCCTGAATAGTGTCCGATTCTGATCCTAATGTCTTGAAAAAGATATAGTAGAAAGGGAAAGGAAAAATCAGAAAGGCAGGAAAGATGACAAAATGTTGAACATCTTCCAGTTTGGGAATGACTAAATAAACCAAATAAAGATAAAAATTATCATTTTTACACCTAACATATGATTAAACTGTGGGTCTCTGCTGCAGAATATTGAGTATGGTGAAAGGAGCTTGATAGATTATTGAAAGAAAAATCCAGAAACAATTTACCTGCCTCATGATGTTCCTGAGCTGGAAATTGTTGGATTCTGGGAAAGAATTGTCCTTTACATTTTACATGGGAGTATGTTAGCTATCTTTAGTGACAGTTATAAACACAATAGATATTTCATCTCCTACAGTTTGGATATTTTGAAATGGTTATGAAAATATGTGTGAGGAAATTTTATCATTTTATTGTCATTTTTCTTTTTTTCTTTCTTTTTATTTTTTTTTTTTTCCTCTTCCCCTGTGATGTTTAGCTTGTGGTGTCTCCTGGAAAGGTTACAGGATTTTTAAAAAAGAATGGGTAACATTGAAATCTCAAAAATAGTTACAATAAGAATGTTAAAATCAGAGAAGACATGATTGCAAGAATGATAATGTTGAGAAGTAGGTGCAAAAATATAGAAGAAATGATTAATTCAGTATTGTAACATACCTATCTAAGAATTACAGAACAGCCTGATGTTGAAAAAAGTAAATTGGTTGAAGGTTATATTTAATTATGAGAATCCAGATGGTAGAGCTGAGGTGTTATTTTTACTCATCACAAACTGTCTAACTAATGACTTGGTTTCACTTGGGCCACAATAAACTGTTATCATCAAATCAGTTCTTATTATCTGCAGGAAGATAAGCAAGACTTATTTACTGTATCCGGGGGGTGGGGGCAAGATGGGGGAGTGGGGATGGGGAACACGAATAAGTGAATGCCTGAAGTTTCTGAATGCTTGAAGTTTCTGAAAATAGTTTCACTGTGCAGATTGAATGAACCAAAAGGATCATACACTTTAATGTTTAAGTGTAGTAATAATAATAACAATAGATGTTACCGTCCAATCATTCAGGCTTCCTTACTAGAGTAATATTTGTTAAAAAACATCTGGGAATGCTTTAAAACATAATTGGTAAGAAATGTTTCCTAAGGCAGTGTTTCCTGTTAGAGGAGAGAATCAAAAATTTCCTTGCCTTAACAATAAAAATGTGTTGAATTTGAAACAGTATATTTTCATTATTTGATTAAAAAAAAATAATACATAAATTCTAGTAAATAAAATAATACAGATTCTTCAAATTAACTTAACAGGACGTCATCAGACTACTAAAATAGCAGCTCACCAATATATATATTTGTTCATTCTCTTCTACTGAACTTGTCTTTCACTCTACTTGATAATGGCAGGTATAGTAGCCTTGTACAACTGATGACCACCTCTAGCTTTAATATTGGTGAAATACATTCATGTTCATATATACGCTAGTGCTGAAATACATGTTCATGTACTTATTTATAAATCCTTGAACTATCTTAGCAGATTCAATGGGTAACAGGCCTGCTTAAGCAGCTGAATGGTGGCACATTCAGGACTGTATGTATTTAGAAAACATTAAATACTCCTGGTTTATTGATTTGAAGAGCAGTATGTAAGCAGCAAATTAAACCACTGAAGTTTATGGTGTTGCTTGAACTGACTTCAATAAAGATCAGTCTTTCACGATAGAGTAATTTATAGGTGATTGCTTTCAGGTGACAGCACTGAAAAATAATTCCATTCATTTTTTTCTGAATATTTTCAGAAAAAAAGGATCATACAGAATCTAAAATTATTTTCATATGATCTATTTCATTTTTTTTTTTTTTTGTGGAAATATTTATTACAGTATGAAAATAAGTTATATACCTAATCATCTTCAAAACATCATTGTCTGTCCTTGGTAGAGAGGAAACACTGTAGTTCCAATCTGACAAAAAAAAAAAAAAAAAAAAAAAAAAAGATGGATGACTGAGGCTTATGAAGATCAACTACCTCTATTTAAGGACAGTCAGAGAGAATATCACAGCATATACATTTAAAAAATAAAAATATTTTATAAATTTTTAACCTTTTGACTAGAGCACAAAATTCAGTGGCTGGAGGCCAAAGTTAGACATATTTAATGAGGTGGGATGGATGACATCCATGACTGGAGTGTTGGAATGGAAGGATATAAGCTCTTTAGGACAGACAGGAAGAGGAGATGAGAGGAGGTGGCTTCACACTTTGTGACAGTGAGCATCTGGAATATATGGAGCTCTGCCTGGGGGTGGATGATGAGTGGGCAGAGATTTTATGGGTTAAGATTAAAGGGAGGGAAGGGATGGAGAACATTGTAGTGGAGGTCTGCCACAGGCCACCTAATCAAGAAGACTATGTAGGTGAGGTCCTCTACAGAGAAATAGGAGCATCCTCACAGTTTCAAGCCCTCGTCCACACAGAGGACTTTAACCACACCAAAATCTGTTGGAGGGACAGAACAGCACAGCTTAGGCAACCCAGGAGGTTCCTGGGGTGCACTGATGATAGGTTTCTTTTCCAAGTGGTAGAGAACCCAAGAAGAAGAGGTGTTATTCTGGACTTCTTACTCACCAATAAGGAGGGGCTTGTGAAACCTTGGCTTTAGTGTCCATGGAATGGTGTAGTTTTGGATCCTGAGGGCAGCAATGATGGAGCACAACAAGTTCACTGCTCTGGACTTTGGGAGAGCATACTTAGCCCTCTTCAGGGAACTGCTTGGTAGAGTAAGGTGGAACAAAGCCCTGAAGGGAAGAGGGGCCCAAGAAAGCTGGTTAATACCCAAGGATCACCTAGTCCAAGCTCAAGCAATTCATCCCAATAAAGAAGAAATCGGGCAAAAGAGCCAGGAAGCCTACAAGGATGAATAAAGAGACCTTGGACAAACTCAAATAAAAGGAGGCCTACAGAGAGTCGAGGCAAGGACAGGTAGCCTGGGAGTAATGTAGAGATATTGTCTGAGCCTCTAGGGATTAAGTTAGGAGAGCTAAAGCCCAAATATATTTGAATCTGGACAGGGACATCAAAGGCAACAAGAAGGGATTCTACAGATCTGTCATAGATAAAAGAAAGACTAGGGAAATTATGAGCCTTCTCCAGAAGGTAACAGGAGACCTACCTACCCAGAATATGAAGAAGGCAGAAGTACTCAATTACTTTTTTGTCTCAGTCTTCACCAGAAATATTCTAGTTACAGAAGGCAAAAGCAAAGAATGGGAGAATGAAGAACTGCCCACTGTTGGAAAAGATTAATTTTAAGATCAGCTAAGGAACCTAAAGGTGCATAAGTCCATGGGACCTGATGAGATTTATCTAAGGGTCCTGAGGGACAAGGCAGATGTAGTTGCTAAGCCAGTATCCATCATATTTGAGAAGTTATGGCACTCTGGTGAAGTTCCCATTTACTGAAAGGGGGGAAATATAACCCCCATTTTCAAAAAGGTCAAAAAAGAAGACCTGAGGAACTGTAGTCATTCTTACCTCTGTGCCTATCAAGACCATGGAGCAGTTCCTCCTGGAAAATACACTAAAGTGCATGGAAAATAAGAAAGTGATTGGCAATGGCCAACAAGAGCAAATTGTGCCTGACAAGTTTGGTGGCCTGACAAATTTGGTTACAGTATTGGTGGATAATAGAATGACATCACACCTGACATCAACTGGATAAGGGAACTGACATAATCTTCCTGGGCTTGTGCAAAACATTTAGTGCTGTCCTATACAACACACTTGTATCTAAAGTGGAGAGATATGTTTTTGATGGGTGGACCACTTGGAGGGTAAGGAATTGGCTGAATGGTTGCACTCAAACAGTTACCATCAACAACTTTATCTCCAAGTGGAAATCAGTGCTAAGTGGTGTTCTTTAGGGATTTTAGAAGTGTCGCTAGCATGTTGAAGGAGATGTTTGCATGTGTATTTTCTGGCTTTGAAATTTGTGGTACTTGGTCAATGTATTACTCTTTATTGCTTGCATTACACTTCCAACATTACTCCTGGTATAAAACATGCCTATTTTTACATATCTAGTAGATTTGACTTATTAAGAGACAATTAGCTTTGAAAATAGATTAGAACTTATATGAGAATTGATGATTTTTTTTTTCCTTCTTCAAGAACGATTCTAATATAGATGTTATTATCTTGTTTCCTCACAAACACATCTTTGATGACTTTGATAGTAGTGTCATATAATACAATGGCATACTGAAATTACAAAATGATATGTAGACAGTTTATCTTTGCATATAAACAGTGCACAAACTTTTCCCCAGACTGGATAAAATTAGGGTATATGTTTATTATTGCTGAAGACTGTCTGTATTCTTCTGGCTGATATATGGCCATCTTCCAGTTCTCTTAATTTTCTGTGCTGGTGGGACATAGCCACTGAAGGTGACATGTGGCATGTGTTGCAATTATACCTTAGAGATCCAACAGATGTTCCAATAAATGTCTTTCATATCTTTTGAGCTTTTAACTTATTTTTTCAATTTAATTTTGAAACAGACTTATAAACATACTTAGGTGTCTAATACCCACTGCTATCACAGAAGCTGGGTGCCTTAATATTCTCAGAAATCTGGCCTTACTCTGTGGAATACAAATGTAACTCAAATGTCAGCAAATAATTCCCTCCTCTCCCTTCAAGAATTATGAAAGAGGATAAATTATATATTAGTTCAAAAGGGGTGCTAATTTATCTGCATAATAGTTAGAAGTGGCAAAATGCCAAAACAGAAACCAGGTATTTAAAATAGGTTAGCTTCCATAAAATCAAAAACAAATAGGATAAAAGTGCTTTAGGAAATCAAACATTACTCAGGTGTACAGATAGGACCATTCCAAATTTAGCTATTCTGTTTTGTCTCAAATGCCTAGGACCACTTAATAAGAATGTGCACTCCTCACTCTCCATCTCCCTGCCTTCCCCCAAAAAATGTTCTAGTGAAAAACTGTATTGATTTAGTATCTGGTGTGGTGAAAACTATTAACTAAAATGTATAACCTCTCAAAACTTCCTTTGCCTTAGTATCTTAGCAGTAATATGAAAAATTGTGAAATCTTTAGAGTAATGATGAACTGGGGCACTAAGGAATGTGAATAAAATCTGTGAATAAAATGCTCAAATTGTTTATCAGTAAATGATCCATAATCACATATTTTAATAAAATGTACTGCAGAAAGACATGTAGGCATAGCAACTGAACAGTGAGCTGAAGCTGATTATTAGGAAGAGAGAGTGGCACATGTGAAATATGAAAATTTTGGGACCTAGAGGCAAGGTCAAATTGTCTATAATGTCTCTAACTATAAGAAGTCCTCAGCTTGCAGCCTCTGAGCAGTGAAAGCTTTTGTGTCATATTTCTTGCTGGATCCCATATTTCCCACTTTGTCTGCAAGATAACCTCTGGTTATTGCAGTGTGCTGTTTTTATATGAGCACTGTCAACAGTGCTGTTTGCCTCAATTCAGTATAAACTGCTCTCTTCAGGCTCTTAATTCAAAGTCTTCTGTTGATTCTCACATACAGTACGTAGACTATGTTATTGAAAAACAACAACAACAAAAAAAGAAACAAACAAACAAAAAAAAACCCCACAGAGTAGCCAGCTCAGCAAAGCAGATTGTATCTAAACAACTGTCTGTTTCACAGGTATATAAGCAGGTATGTTTTCCTTCATTTGTTCATAATTAGGAAATACACTGGATTTCAGTTTTTGTCACATTTCACACTATTTGACTCCTGGTGCATTTTAATCATAATGGAAAGCTATTACATATATAAAGCAAACAAAATCAAACCCCTAGAAAGCAAGAAAAAATTTACAAGTGAAATGTGAGAACATACCTTAAAATCTGAGAATCTGACCAGTGAAGCCAACTAGTTGACTGTCCCCATCCAGCCTAATATTATATTTTCAGTTCTCAGTAATTAATAAGTTTTGCAAGTTGTTGAATACAAATAGCTGCTATCATATAATTATTTTTACATTACTTTTTAACAACTGCTATTTCTGCTCTTGTTCTTTAAGGGAATTCATTTGACATTTTCAGGAAAAATGAATACAGAAATGGATTTGCAATATAAACAAATAAATACAGAATCACAGTATCACAGAATCACAGAACTATAGAACTATAGAACTATAAAATTGTTAAGGCTGGAAGAAACCTCTGGAGGTAGTCTAGTCCAACACACTGAGAGCAGGTTACACAGAACCATATTCAGATGTATTATGAAAATCTCCAAGGAGCAAGACTCCACAACATCTTTGGCAATGTATTCCAGTGCTTCATCACATACACAGTGAAGAGGTGTTTCTGGTATTTAGATGGAAGACTCCTAGATTTCACTGTGTAAGGGTACATAGAAGAAGAGTGTCTGCTCCTTTAAGGGAGGACCTTTTCCAGTGCAACAAGGGATAATAAGGCAGCGATGGGATCCAATTCTGTTCAGCCCCACTAATTGATGAGGACATGTTAGAATGTGGGAACGTTTATTATAACAAGGTTATGTGATTGAGGTTTTTTAAGTTGGGAGAAAATGACAAAAAAAAAAAAAAAAAAAAGTCTGTTGTACTAATTGGTAGAAAAAAGGGATGGAATGGATTCAAGAAAGGTCATCTGATTAAAGATTTCTGGATTGGAATGATAAGTTAAGAGGGGGAAAAATAAGCAAAGTGCTGAGACACAGACCTGACAAAGCAAAAATGGAGACAATCACAAGAAACAAACCTCAAACTAGAGGCACCATTTCCAGTAAGATT
Organism: Heteronetta atricapilla; assembly: GCA_011075105.1. Classification (NCBI taxonomy): domain Eukaryota; kingdom Metazoa; phylum Chordata; class Aves; order Anseriformes; family Anatidae; genus Heteronetta; species Heteronetta atricapilla. Next base: position 168,667,283 of record CM021731.1, read on the forward strand.
AACCTAGACTTTGCAACCGTTAAGACTGTGAACCTGGGTAGGGGGCTGGGCTGGGAAGGTGAAGAACTTGCAGAGCTCTGCAAACCCATGGTGAGGGGCACGAGGGAATCATAGAATCAATCATCGGATGGCTTCAGTTGGAAGGGGCTGTAAAAATCATTTAACTCCAACTCCCCTGCCAGAGGTAGGGATGTCACCCACTAGATCAGTTTGGCCAAGGCCACATCCAGCTTGGACTCTAACACCTTCAGGGATGGAGCATCCACAGCTTCTCTCAAACTTTTGTTCCACTGCCTCACGACCCTTACAGTGAAGAATTTCCTCCTAATGTCTAGTTTAAAGCTATCCTCTTTCAGTTTAAGACCATTCCCCCTTGTCCCATCATTATCTATGAAAGTAAAGAGTCCTTCTCCATCCTTTTTATAAGACTCCTTTAGGTATTGCAAGGCTGCAATGAGGTCTTACCAGAGCCTTCTCTTCACCAGGCTGAACGTTCCCAGCTCTCCTTGCCTTTCTTCACAGATGATAGATCTCTGCAAAGTCTTTTCTGGGGGGAGGATGGAGGGGGGGGATAGGTATAACAGGGTGTAAGCAGATTGCATGTGAGATGGTACTGGTCAGTATGCTAGTCTGGATTTATCTGTTTGCTTTTTTTTTTTTTTCATTAAATATTTTCTTAAAGTTCCCTCTGCATGTTCCCACTCTATCTCCCACGTCCTATGACTACGTGACAGCTGCTGACACCACCTGTGTGTGTTGGTGAAAGTTGGTCTCTGGTGCTGGCGTCAGGTTGGTGGAACAGGCATCCCTGGCATGTGGTGCCAGCTCCTGGAGACCCAGTTACAACCTAAGTGCTAGGGAGGTTATTGGTGTGAATACCTGGTGCTGGCTGTTGGTGCAGGGTGAGCTTAGGTTTTCCACCCTGGTGTGCATGGAGTATGCATATTTTTAAACTCTAAACTGGACTGCTTGGCAAATAGTGAGCTCCTACGGTCCAGGCCGCAGTATCCTGTAGCAGGGGGTCTGTGCTAGTGCACCCAAGGTGAGCTGTTAATGTGGTGTTCCTGAGGGATTAATGTGGGAGTGCTGTGTTTGCAGAGAAATTCAAGCTCGACTAGCTGGTGAGTAGATGACCCATGACACTGGTAATTGGGCTTGGGATCTGGGCAGGGCTTTTGGGTGAACAGAGGGGTCATGCCAGGTACTCAGGGGATCAGCAAATGTTTGTGTGCTTGTGACTGTAGAGGGTGCCATGTGTGTGCCATCACTAGTGAACTTCTATCTCTACTAGAAAGAGAGAAGGAAGGGGCCTAGGCTCTCTGTATTGATGATTTATTTAAGTCCTGTGTGTAAATGCTGCTGGAAGCAGGCCTTTGCTGGGGCAGTCTGTGTGACTGGTCATGTCAGTGTTCTGTCTTTTTTGGTGAGTCTCTAGGATACTTGCTCAACTTCACTACTGGTTAAACCAGCAAAGGGGAAAGTGGTAGCTGTGTTCCCCAGCCTGGGCAGAGACCCTAAGTCTCAGGGCACTGGGCTGGGCTCCAGTGGCTGGACAGGGGTAGTCCAGGGCTGGAGGTAACAGCCGGAGGAGGCAGACACTCTTCACTTCATTTAATAGACCGGAGAAATTTTTAGTCTATTAGAAACAAAAGGAGATTCTCAGATAGAGTAAATAGAAGCATCATAGAAATTATTTGGCTATATTTATTTATACCAGCTGAGAATTTGCCCTACAAAATAATTCAGGGGAAAGAAATCAGGTAGAAAAACATTAATGAAAATGAGAGCAGTGATTCAGACAAATTCAAAAATTCCAATTTAGAACAAAAGCCTCAGATATTACACAAAAATGGAACCATACTATCTACTTTTGAGTGTTTTTTTTTTTTTCTTCCCTTTCTAGCTGTGACATCATTCCCAGTGCAATCATCAACACTACTATAGATATGCAAGTATAAGAAAATACCTGTAAAATATCCATACCTTTGGTTGAAAAAAAAAATAAAAAAAAAAAAAGTGGGAGTGCTCATACTTTAAACACAATTCCAGAAGTTAATTCCCCTAGCAAGAAAGAGAAATAACAGGTCTTATTTATAGTAATAAAATTAACCAAATTGCAGCTTTTCAGATCTCAGTAGAGAAGGGTCATGTCAAGCTATTTATCATCCAAGGTGTCTATTCAGCCTAAAACTAATTAGTTTATTTGTTTGTTTGTTTGCTTGTTTTTAAATAAAATACGTACATGACTGCAGAAAAATAATTTGTGCCTAAGCAACTTTATGATAAATGTTACCTATGGGCTACTTGCATATGTAAACAGGGTGGTGTAGTGGCCAAATCACCAGCAACCTTGTTTTGGCAAACATCTTAATCTAACACAACAATGCCCCCCTGCCAGAAAGTAGACACAATTGCTTTATTTATATATAAATAAGCAAAGAAAGACGAGGTGACACCTTCCTTTGGTACCTTTGTAAAATCTATGATGCATGACAGGTGTAAAGAGGCATAAGATGTTTTTGTTTGTTTGTTTTTGTTTCTGTTTTGTTTTGTTTTGTTGAGAGAGAGAGAGAGCTTTATTGACATAGTAAGATTAGTAAGTGCTGACTGAATTTTATAGGGATCCAAGTCCTTCTTTGGACAGAGGCTGACAGATGGTCACAGATGATTCTTCCTAATTAGGGAAATCTGAAGAAATCTATATACAGAAATCATGTCTAGATAGTTGTCGATGGGACATATAACAAAATGTTAATGAGTATATACTTTATACTTATATGTATATGTGTATATATATATATTATACATATATATATATTCAGTAGAGATCAGTTACTGACAAGCAGTCTAACACATAACACTGGAATAAAGACCATATAATTAAAATTTCTGATTTTAAAAAGTGTCTTTTGATTACCTGAGTGTGGAAATCTTATCATTTGTACAGACAAATAGGTAAATTAAATATTCTACTCATTACATAAAAACAAAACCTTTCTTTGGAGTCATTAACAGAATATAGGTTCAGTTCTAAGGTGATGTGAATAAATCAGATGTATTTATGTAAATTTGTTATCACTTGTACAACTTATACACCAAAAAAGGTGTTTGTTTGTTTGTTTGTTTGTTTTTTTCACTCTCCTTGAGGGTGTGAGGTTGTTATAATTGAATTTTGTGTCCTCTTTGTCAAAATATAGTAATTCTGAATGTTGACTTGCCCATATGTGTGTCCAGCATGAAAGGTTTATGATAGAAAAATAGATCCTTCTGGATTTTGTTTTTTTTTAATGTAATCTTTGTAAATTCATGGGATCACACATGACCTAAGCCTTCATCACCTGAGACAGTACCTGGCTGAACGGGAAAATAAATTGTCGGAATATAGTATTTGAACACAATGCCAGAGAAAACCAGTTTTTTATCATTTCTCTCTGCCTGCTTTCATAACAGCAACAACACCTTACAATAAATAAGAAAAATCATGAGTATAACATTATGGAAGAAAATAAACCAAATGATGTACCAGTATGTATTCAAATAAATTAAGAATTAGTATTTATTTAAATGTGTGTTGAGAATAAATACATGATTAGAAATAGCAGCTTAGGTATGGCACATCATGAGTTTATAATATTTGTATATATATATATAACAGTTTATCTAAAAGGAAGAGAAATTTTAAACATTTATTTGAGAAAGAAAGCAACACCTTGTAGAGCATAGATTCTGAAGAAATTATACAGTGAAAAGTGAAAAGAGACTAGAACTATTTCCTTTAGAAGCATAAAGCAGGATAATAGATACCTGTGAGAAGTTAGAGTGAATACATGTAACCTTGTTGTGGTTTAACCTGGCCGGCAGCTAAGAATCAGACAGCCCTTTGCTCACCCTCCCCCCTCCCTCTCTGGGATGGGGGAGTGAAATGGGAAAGTGAAGCCTGTGGGTTGAGATAAAGACAGTTTATTAAGACAAGATAATAATAATAATAATAATAATAATATGTACAAACAAGTGATGCACAATGCAATTTCTCACCACCCAATGACCGATGCCCAGTCTATCCTTGAGCACCCAGCCCCACAATCCCAGCTAGCCAGTCCTATATATTGTTTAGCATGATGTCAGATGGTATGGAATACCCCTTTGGCCGGTTTGGGTCAGCTGTCCTGGGTCTGTCCCCTCCCAGCTCCTGCTGCACCTCCAGCCTGTCCACTGGCATGACAGAGCGAGGAGCTGAAAAGTCCTTGGCTTTGTGTAAGCATTGCTCTGCAGCAATTAAAACATCAGCATGTTATCAACACTCTTCTCATCCTAATCCAAAATATAGCACCCTACCAGCTACTAGGAGGAAAATTAACTCTGTCCTAAGTGAAACCAGGACAAACCCAAAATGTTTTATTCAGAAATGTAAATGTAAAGCATCTTTATTTTTAAAAACAGTTGTGGTAGGACCAATCCACTCAAAGAAAGTTTTCAGTCCTCTCTGATACCATAGTCTACTAAACAAAAGAGCTAAAATAGAGAAAGGCAGAACATGAAATATAAATGTGCATAAACATAGTAAGATGTTTGCCTAAGTTAAGACCTTTCCATATGCAGAAATCTTGGTTTTAAGTTAGACAAAAAACAACAACAACAAAAAAAACCCTGCTTCATTACTGTTTTGAACATTACTGATGGTGTGAATGCTTATACTGTTATTATGCTTTTTGATTTAGAATATTTTGCTTTTAGTAGGGAAAAATATAATATGAAATATCATACTAGTAGAATATTAAATTTTGAATGTATATTTCATTGTTTGCTCTGAATAGATTCATTTAAAAATAAGTTGAGTGGTACCAAGAGAAAATAAAACTGTCTTCCCTCAAAACAAACAAACAAAAACAACAACACTTTCTTTATAAAAGTATACTTGAATTCGTAGGACGATCTAAGACTGGAAGGACTTTCTTGGTAACTGCTGATTTTTATTTTTTTAAATTTTTTTCACATATTTTCTTGTCATATAAACTTGCAAACTTACTATAATACTTCTTAGATCAAAGTCATTATTCACAGCACCATTACTTGTATGGAAACTCATTCTTTTAGGGGTTAAGTGATGTCTAATTTCCTTACAAATTTTCTCATAGACACTTTATACCCATGTATAAGGGTGTGCAAGAATTAATATTATATTTAGATATAAAATAGTTCCCCCTCTGAGCTGTGACTATAGATGATGTAACAGTGCTTCAGACTCACAGGACACAATTATAAAACTCATTAGCAGATAATATCATTGCAATTCCTAGAGATATTTTTTAAACTAAATATGAGTAAAATTTTATCTTTGGAATTCACAAGGATGGCTCTAATAAGTAATGAAAGAGGTTATTCTCTGCTGAATCTCTGAATATTATCCATAAATTCAGCTTCTTTTTGCTATTCTGAGTGCACAAAGTATCCATAAAATCAAGTTGAATGACATTAAATCTTCTTTTAATAAATTTGTATTTACCAAATTGACACAAGACAAGAAGAGCATATCGATATATGTGTTCATGAAGGCTTTGAGGGAAATATGCTTACAATCCTACAACAGTTCTCCAGAACTATATTGATTTCATACATTTACTGGAATTTTCAGTTGAAACTCTGTACACATAACCTTTCCCTTATAATTATGTTTAACATGATTATTTCAAAATGTGTTGAATCTGTATGGTTTTCTTATGGTTTTCTGTAAGGGTACAAATAGATAGATAGACAGACAGCTAGATAGATAGATTATATAAATATTATATAAATTTTAAAAAGTCCTTTATTATCTTAAAATAAGTTTATCACATCTTTGTTTATAGAAATATAGAAATTTAGAAAGGTATGGTCTTGGAAGTCTGTTTAAATCTACTTCTGGTATTTTCCTATAACAGTATGCTTCATTCTCAAGGGTTCTTAACTGCAATTTGCATGTTATGTGACAGCTTTACAGGCAAATGAAAAGTTTAAAAATAAGAAGATCTTTTCCTTTTCATGGCAATTAGTTGTTAGATTGACTTCTGCATTTCATGGTTACATATAAACTGAATTTTTCAACTATTCTTCAACAATCACAATTCATTTATTGACAATAATGCAATAATACATCTTGTAGGCAAAGTGTGGATGGTAGATCTAGTCAATATAATGGATCTCAGTAACTTCTGTATCTTAGTAAACTGCAAAATAATATATATATGTATTTATTTCTGTCCAATCTCAAACTTTTTTTGACAGAAAATAGTCCCACACTTCACTAAAAAAAAATATTTACTATTGTATGGCATAATGATGTACTGTGGCACTCAGTGTGTATTTGGCCATTTACTTCAAAAGTAGTTTGAAAAGTTTATTTTCTCATCTAGCCATTAAATGAAAACCTTTATTTCCCATAATTATCATCTTCCACCATTTCTTCAGCTGCCCCCGAAAAATAAATACATACATATATATATATATACATACTTATTAATAAATAATGTGATTTAATAACTGTAAAGGTAACCATGAACTTTGTATGCAATTATCTGCTAGAAGCCTATATTGGATCATAAGTGATAGTAGAAAAATAGGAATGAAAATATGCCTATATATATATATATATATATATATATATATAATCTGCTCTCATGAGATTCTAAAATAATTCCATGCAAAATCATCAGAGCAATAAATCTATTGACCATTCATTACTTCCAAGTCCTTCTTACTACACTGAAACTACATACAAGTTAAAAATAACATGGATCACAAATTGGTTGTTAAAATGCTGTTTGCTGAGTTACTTGCGTTATATATCTATAAAAGAAAAGAAAACAAACATTAATATCCAGCAGCAAATCTGTCTATAAGAACTAATTTTTTGATCTCTTTTGATCTGTTCCTGTATTTTAAACCTCTTATTGTCAGAGGATATACTGACACCTCATTAATAGTATATTCATTATATTTAAAAAAAAAAAAAAAAAAAAAAAAAAAAAAATTTTTAAAAAACAAACAAAAAAAAAGGGGGGTGAAAAAAAAATTTTTAAAAAAATCCCATAAAAAATTGTGGGTGGTGGTTTATTTTTTTTTTTTTTTTTTTTTTTTTTTTTTTGTCTATGTTTTTATTCTGCTCTTTGTTATGCTTACACTTGCTTGAACATGACAGTGTTAACACAAAAGATAGGCAACAACTCACTGATTGACAAAGTTGGGCTAAGCTGAGCAAAATTTGAAGAAGCCCCAGGGAAGCAGGATATTAAATATCAAGCCAATATCTGCAGACAATTTTTGGCACAGGAGAAGAAAGAGAGTTCACTGAAGAGAAAAACAAAAAGAGAATCATAGAATAGAAATGAAATTACTGGAGGACATGTCAGTAAACATGAAATAAAGAATATCTTTTGTTTCTTCCATGCTCTGCAAAGTAAATGATTATAAGAACATGTGCTTTTCCTTAAACCCTAAGGTGATTATATTGACACAGGTTTAATGCATATATTTGAAGGCTTTCCATTACAAATCACAGGGACAGTTGGGTAAATATGGCAAACCTGAAAACATGGGTGATGAGAAAGGTTTTGCTTAACTGTGATAAAATCAAGCAGTCTTGCCATTTACTTCAAGTGGGAATAACTGTGACTACAAATAACGGGTATTCAATTGTGAGCAACTACTGTCATATGACAGCAACAAATTTACACTTTTAAAATTTGTGGCAATATAATTTCACTATTTCCTTGTATTTTATTGTTACTTCAATAGAATTTAAAATGTAATTTTAAGAAGTTAAACAATTATTAGCTGTTCCTTCCTCTTATTTTACAGAATACTTTTTTTTATTCAAATGATGCGTGTATACATATAGCACTACATTGCAACTTTATCATCCTCCTTCATGCACATGATAAGGCTACTTATTAAACTAAGATCATTGTGCAATGCACTTTACCTAATTTGTTGCAACATTCATTTCATCAGACATATGATTAGAAAAAAACAAACAAACAACAACAACAAATAAATATATTTGCTTTCACTACTCCCTGGTTCTACAGAAGATATTCAGAAGTTTTAAATTAAAAATGTATTGAAACCTCTGCTTAAATATTACTAAATTCCAGTTATTTGATTAAGTAGATGTCTAAATTTTTTGCAAATAAGAATGTACTGATGAGTCAAAAATCTATACCAATAGCAGAACAAATTCAAAATACTCAATATCTGGTTATATTCTGTTCATATGAAGAAGCTTTGCACAGAAATGTAAATTTTGTTGAGTAAACATCACGTCATCCCCAATAACTTCATTTGTAATTTTATTTTCACAAGTAGAATAAAGATCAGATAAATATCACAAGACTACAAAGATGATTAGAAGTCTGGAGCACCTCTCTTGTGAAGAAAGGTCAAGAGAGCTGGGAATGTTCAGCCTGGTGAAGAAAAGGCTCTCTAAGACCTCATTGCAGCCTTGCAATACTTAAAGGAGTCTTATAAAAAGGTTGGAGAAGGATTTGTTACTCTCGTAGATAATGATGGGACAAGGAGGAATAGTCTTGAACTGAAAGAGGATAGCTTTAAACTAGACATCAGAAGGAAATTCTCCATTGTAAGGGTCGTAAGGCAGTGGAACAGAAGTTTGAGAGAAGTTGTGAATGCTCCATCCCTGGAGTCTAAACTGGATGTGGCCTTGGCCAATCTTATCTAGTGGGTGGCATCCCTACCTCTGGCAGAGGAGTTGGAGTTAAATGACCTTTAAAGGCCCTTTCCAACCCAAGCTGTTCTATGATTCTATGATCTATGATTAACTAATATATGAAGAAATTGTGTAAAGAACATCACAAACAAAGCTTGGTTACTGTCTCAATGGTAAAAATCAACTTGATCTCAGACAGGAAAAGATGTTACAATAGTTTCCTTTCAAAGGGAAATTATCACTCTATCTACAGATTACTTTCCAACAAAGTAGGAATAACTGTATGTCAAGTTGAGGGATAAAAAGTGTGTTTAACTTTACATGGAAAAATGGTTATCCCACCTCAATGGCATTCTGCAGCCCAGAAAATGTTGAATTTAACTAGTACATCTCTAGGAAGACTGTAGTGGTTATATGGGGCCATTTTCTCTGCCATCAGCACTTTATACACTCACATGATGTAGGAAAATATAATTTCTTTAGTAAATTTTGAAGCAATATTTTAAATGTTCCAACTAACTTTTTCTTTCTATAATACATATGTAGTCAATACCAAAAATTTCAGTCTCTTTTTCTCATCAAAAATGCTGTCACACTTAAGTGCAGTTCTACGATTTCAAATGTAAGTGTTGGCCTAGTGTAAGTCATCAGCCTGGAAAAGGAAAACTTGAAAAGTAAATCTTTATGTCCTTTTTTTCAAGGTAAACCTGTGCATTCCAGCTGAATTTCATCATATGTCAGGAGGGATTTATAACGTTATGTATTAATGAAAATAATTTTGGAAATGTCATGTCTTCACATACAAACCACATAGCAAAAACTTCTAAATATTGTCATATTGTTTATAGATTTAGAGATGATAAATGCCTGCAGGGATTCAAAGACTTAATCATAGTAAACTGTGAAACCTTAAAAGCTGTGGAATGATCCATTATTGTTATTTTCTCATGACTTCCCTCTTTAAAAAGAAAAATACAGAGTATATTCAGTGCAAAGGAAATTTCCCAAGGCAATTGAATCTGATTTCCAAGGTTTGCATACTAAAGGAAAACATTTAGTTTTCAAATTAACAGTTGTGATACTTATATTAAAGTCTAAAGGAAAGCTTTGCTTCTTGATTATAAATACTTGAATAGATACATTTATATACACTTAGAAAGAGTATAACTACTTTGTCAAAAGACCTTAATTAAAGTGATTTTGTGAATTAAAATATTCAAGTACATATGTAGGCACAAAACCTCCTGTACTGATGAATTTAAGTCTTTAACTATTAGCCTCTAGTCAGTGTTCCAAGAGGAAAACAACTATTGCAACAGGGACAAATTTACAATATTTACTCTTCCATCTGCATTTGAATTTTATTAATATGCTTCCCCTATCTCTTTCTTTGCACTTTTCATATTTTCAGTCTGGGTGAAGCTTTCTATTCTGCAGGCCCAATTGTATGTTCACCCCATCATAGTCTTTTCACAAATTCCTGGTTCCAAACCCTCACGATTAAGTTTACATTACTTTTTCTTCATCCAGAATTCCTTCCCTACAGCTCAGATGTTCTCTTCTTACTCTTAAATTCTGCTGTTCTGATGTACAGCAAGAGAGAAAAAGGATGAATACACAAAGAAAAGAGTAAATCAAAATAGAGGAAATGGGAAACCAACCTGCTTTATATGGATACCAATAAAAAGATAAATTTCTTTCCATTAAATGTACCAGGCCTCTTGAGATTCTAAGGAAACAAGGAATGTGATCAAGGTTATAAAGGAATTGATGTGCTGGTATTCACAGACTATATAAAATTGTTGAGTATGCTAGATTCCAGAATGAAAATTCAGGTACGTGTTCATATAAGTATTTTTGAAAAACATATTTTAATGAAAAAAAAAAAAAAAAGACATCTAGAATTAAAATATCTTCTCCTTTCAAAGAAAATAATGAAGGTCATTTATTTTCCAGTATGGAACCACCACATGCCCTGAGGGAGTTGAGGTGGGGTGGTCACAACATTAGAACAGTGACATTCAGTGACATATAGCAGAAGACTTGATGCAACACACACACAAACACACACACACACTGCATGCACCTGTACTGTGTCTGGCTGTGATGGAGTTAACTTTCTCTGCAGCAGCCCATACAGTGCTGTGCTCTGCACTTGTAGCTAGAAGAGCATTGGTATCACAGAAGTGTTTTGTCTATTACTGAGCAATGCTGGCACAGTATCAAGATACCCTCCAAAACCATCAAGAGCCAGCAGGCTAAGGGTGGGCAAGAGGTGGGTAGAGGACATCGCTAGGGCAGCTGACCTAAACCAACAAAAGGGATATTCCATACCATATGATGTCACACTCAGGAATAAAATGTGGGAAAAGGGAAGGAGAGAGGGGGCTCTTGTTATGGAGACTTCTGTCCCAACTGCTATGCATATTGAGGCCCTGCTTCCCAGGACAGGGAACTCATTGATAGGAAGTAGAAAGTAACCTTTTTATTTTTATTTTTTTATTTTTTTTCTTTTGTGCTTCCACACTGTCTTTGCTTGTTCTTTTCCCTCTTCCTTTTCCCTTTAATTAAATTATCCTTATCTCAACCTGCAAGGGTTTTTTGTTGTTTGTTTATTTGTTTGTTTGTTTCTTTCTTTCTTTCCAGCATACTTTCTTCTCCCCCTCTTTTTCTAAGGAGGGGGAGTGAGAGAGCAGTTGTGGTAGAGGTCAGCTGCACAGCATGGTAAAACCACTACAGCACTATACATCAATTAAGGTCCCTGCCCTTCCAGACCTCTTTAGACCAGCACTATAGACTGAGCCTTGTAGGAGTGTCTCATCCATTCACATGTACTCAATCTACTCAGTGGATGTGTACTTTTCCTGACTTCCAGCCTGTTTTCCACATGCAGCAGTTTTACCTCTTCTCTGTCTGACATCTACATAAGCATTTCACAGACAAAGGAGCTATTATTATTATTAATATTATTATTATTGTTATTATTATTATGGTGTTAACCTTGAAGACCTTACTAAGCATGAAGATCTAGGTGTCTGTCTTTGTTCAATCACTGACTGTTAAAGAGTTTTCTAACATGCTCTGGCCGCCTGCACCAAATATGTTATGTTAGTAACATATCCTTTAGAAAGAATTATACAGCAAATTTCATATATTGCTTCATTTTCCATCCTGGAGCTTTCCTTATAGTTCCAATAGGTCCAGATAGGCACTGACTTCAAGGATATCTTATTTGAATGTCTCCCCAGAAACAATAAGTGGAATGCAAAGTGACATTCATTAGAACATAGAATATAGACTTCTCTTAACTTGATTTCAGACACTGGATATAAAAGGCTGACTAATGATAGCTATAGGAAAGATTTTGACTTTTACTTTCTTACTAAAGGTAAATAATGGTGTATATGCTCTGGAATTCTGAATTCTAGCATTTAAATTAAAAATGTAGGATGTGTTCAGGTTTATCATCTGTGGAAACAATAATAGGAAGAAAGCTGAGAAGGGAATTTTAAATTTTTACAGTTCTGAGATTGCATGGATGACATTCTAGAAAATGTAAAAGAAACTATCAAAGAAAATGTGTAAGAGACTTTGCAGAATAACACATACAGGAAAGCAGTCTTTCTGAGAAAAGATGCTTCCTGCTGATGTCAGCACAGTCAAAAAGAACTTTATACTCACTTTCATTAAATAAAACCTGACCCAAAGGAATACAGAAAAAAAAAAATCGTATATATTTGGTCCTCTTTATCCTCCAGAATAAATAACCAAATTTTATACTAACTAACATTGATACACATCATTTCTAAATATGACAAGCAAAAATCAACCAAAAAATTATTCTGAGTTCTTTGAAAAATACTTGAATTGGTGTTGAGTTCCAGAATTTAAATAAGTGGATTCATGTTATTCAAGAGGAGATTGTTCCATATAAGATTTTAAACAACAAAATTTGTATAAATTATTTACAAAATATTACACCACACCTGAACTTAAACAATTGTTCACCATGGACTTCTTGATGTGCATCATTTGTCATAGCATCAGGATACAACATTAAAAATTTTCAATGTATTTTCACATTTTATTGGCCTTGAAAATGTGCAACATAGGATTCTAATTCTCATGGTAAATGACAGAATTACAAGGTACATGAAGTAGAGTTGTAGTAGTTTCCAAGCACGTGCACATTTAGTTTTGTAACAAGAATTACTATTCACATTTCTAGGAATGAATCACAGAATCACAGAATTTCTAGGTTGGAAGCGACCTCAAGATCATTGAGTCCAACCTCTAACCTAACACTAGAAGTCCCCACTAAACCATATCCCTAAGCTCTACATCTAAATGTCTTTTAAAGACCTCCAGGAATGGTGACTCCACCACTTCCCTGGGCAGCCCGTTCCAATGTCTAACAACCCTTTCGGTAAAGAAGTTCTTCCTAACATCCAACCTAAAACTCCCCTGGTGCAACTTAAGCCCATTCCCCCTCGTCCTGTCACCAGGCACGTGGGAGAACAGACCAACCCCCACCTCGCTACAGCCTCCCTTGAGGTACCTATAGAGAGCGATAAGGTCACCCCTGAGCCTCCTTTTCTCCAGGCTGAACAAGCCCAGCTCCCTCAGCTGCTCCTCATAGGACTTGTTCTCCAGACCCCTCACCAGCTTCATAGCCCTTCTCTGGACTCGCTCAAGCACCTTGATGTCCTTCTTGTAGCGAGGGGCCCAAAACTGAACACAGTAGTCAAGGTGCGGCCTCACCAGAGCCGAGTACAGGGGGATGATCACCTCCCTAGCCCTGCTGGCCACACTGTTTCTGATACAAGCCAGGATGCTGTTGGCCTTCTTGGCCACCTGAGCACACTGCTGGCTCATATTCAGCCAACTATCAACCATCACTCCCAGGTCCTTTTCTGCCTGGCAGCTCTCCAACCACTCATCTCCCAGCCTGTAGCTTTGCTTGGGGTTATTGCGCCCCAGGTGCAGGACCTGGCACTTGGCCTCCAGATCCTCCTGCAGAGCCTTCCTACCCTCGAACAGATCGACACACGCATCTAACTTGGTGTCATCTGCAAACTTACTGAGGGTGCACTCAATGCCCTCGTCCAGATCATCAATGAAGATATTAAAGAGGACCGGCCCCAGCACTGAGCCCTGGGGAATGCCACTAGTGACTGGCATCCAACTGGCTTTGACTCCATTTACCATGACTCTTTGGGCCCGGCTATCCAGCCAGTTTCTAACCCAATGAAGCGTGCGCCAGTCCAAGCCAAGTGCAGCCAGTGTCTTGAGGAGAATGCTGTGGGAGATGGTGTCAAAAGCCTTGCTGAAGTCAAGGCTTCACATCCACAGTCTTTCCCTCATCCACCCAGCACGTCACTTTGTCATAGAAGGAGATCAGGTTCGTCAAGCAGGACCTGCACTTCATAAACCCATGCTGACTGGGCCTGATCGCCTGCTTGCCCTGCAAGTGCTGCATGATGACTCTCAAGATAATCTGCTCCATGATCTTCCCTGGCACTGAGGTCAAACTGACAGGCCTGTAGTTTCCCAGGTCTGCCCTCCAGCCCTTCTTGTAGATGGGCGTCACATTTGCTAGCCTAGACCTCCCCCGTTAGCCAGGACTGTTGATAAATGATGGTAAGCGGCTTGGCCAGCACCTCTGCCAGTTCTTTCAGTACCCTTGGGTGGATTCCATCCGGCCCCATCGACTTGCGCACATCCAAGTGCCATACCAGGTCACCAACTATTTCTTCATGGATAGTGAGGGCCACATCTCTCTCCCCATCCCCTTCCGCCAGCTCAGGGTACTGGGTATCCAGAGAACAACCGGTATTGCCGCTAAAGAAAGAGGCGAAGAAGGCATTAAGCACCTCCACCTTTTCCTCATCTCTTGTAACTAAGTTTTCCCCCGCATCCAGTAAAGGATGGAGATTCTCCTTAGTCCTCCTTTTAGTCTTGATGTATTTATAAAAACATTTTTTGTTATCTTTAATGGCAGTAGCCAGATTGAGCTCCAGGTGAGCTTTGGCTTTTCTAATTTTGTCCCTGCACAGCCTTGCGATATCCTTACAGTCCTCCCTAGTGGCCTGCCCACTTTTCCAAAGATTATAAACCCTCTTTTTTCTCCTATGCTCAAGCCACAATTCTCTGTTCAGCCAGGCTGGTCTTCTTCCCCACCAGCTCGTCTTTGGGCACGTGGGGACAGACCGTTCCTGAGCCATTAAGATTTCCCTCTTGAAGAGCGCCCAGCCTTCCTGGACTCCTCTGCCCTTCAGAACTGCCTCCCAAGGGACTCTACCAACCAGTGTCCTCAGCAGCACAAAGTCAGCCCTCCAAAAGTCCAATGCAGTGGTTTTACTGGTCCCCTTCCTGGCCTTGCCAAGAACAGAGAACTCCACCATTTCATGGTCACTCTGCCCCAGACAGCTCCCGACAATCACATCCTCCACCAGTCCTTCTCTGTTTGTGAAGAGAAGGTCTAGCGGGGCACCTCCCCTGGTAGGCTCACTAACCAGCTGTGCCAGGAAACTATCTTCCACGCTCTCCAGAAACCTCCTAGACTGCTTTCTCTGGGCTGTGTTGTGCTTCCAGGATATGTCAGGGAAGTTGAAGTCCCCCGCAAGAACCAGCGTTGAAGATTTCGCAACTTCTGTCAGCTGCCTGTAGAACTCCTCATCCTGGTTCGGCGGTCTGTAACAGACCTCGACCAGGACGCTAGCCCTGTTGGCCCCGCCGATCCTAACCCAAAGGGACTCGACCTTGTCATCCCCAGCCTCGAGTTCCACAACATTGAAAGATTCTCTAATATAGAGAGCCACACCACCACCCCTTCTGTGCTGCTTGTCCCTTCTGAAGAGTCTATAGCCAGTCATTGCCTCAGTCCAGTCATGAGAGTGGTCCCACCATGTCTCTGTGATGGCAACCAAGTCGTAGCCTGCCTGCTGCACAATGGCTTCCAGCTCCTCCTGTTTGTTACCCATGCTGTGTGCATTGGTGTAGATGTACTTCAGCTGGGCCATTGCCTTTTCCCCCGGCCTTGCTATTGTTCCCCCTGGCACAACTCCAACAATCCTTGCTTCAGCCCCATCTCCCTTCTTACCTAGTTTAAAGCCCTCTCAATTAGCCCTGCCAGCTCCTGGCCCAGGATCCGTTTTCCCCTAAAAGATAGGGGCCTGTCTGCAGCTATCAGGCCGGGTGTCGAGTAAAGTGCCCCATGGTCAAAAAAAACCCAAGATTTCTGTGTTGGCACCAGCCCCTGAGCCAACAAAATTGTGAAAATTGTGATAAGCCTTCTCAGAACAGTCACACATTAAATCTGGCCATGATGGTGAATTTCTAGAATAAAGACACAATAATCTGCTGTAGAATGTGCATTAATTCAAGTAGTGTATTTCTGTCGTAGAGATCTGCTGTTAGTTTTTATTCACTCATTGACAGTATATTCATAAGACTAAAAGGAAATATAGGTCGAGTTGTTTCCCTTTCACTATTGTTCTGTAGTCAGGATTCAAATTTTTTATCATGTTTCTCATGTGGCAAATAACCATTCCTCATAGGAATAATTTTTTAACATGCCTTTGATATCTCAATTGTTATTCTTCAATGTCTTCATTAGGACCATCATATTGATATCATCTTTATGTCTTTATAAATCATGGTCTAAGATCTACATTATAGTCACATAGACTAAAAACAAGTAAATAAATTAAAAATGCATAATTTGTCTCTTCATTCTGGATCAGTCAAATACCATAATCATTTTTCATTTTTCTATGAGCCCATAGCTTAAAATAATTTTTTCATGTTTCGTTTTAAAGATGAAATATAGTATACTTATATTATATTATTCAATATTTAGCCTCTGTTTGAGCTAAAATAAATGTAAACTCTTATTGCAGAAATAAAGCTTTAGGTTTTATTACTGAAAAGTTAAAATTCTTCCAATTAACTTCTATGCTTTGTAGTTGCACCTTTGGTAAAGTTACTTAGTATTTTTGTGTACTTTGATAATTTTACTTCTGGTTTTAATTTCCCCTGGTTCCACAAGTTGTTCCAATTTTTTCTCAGAAACAACTAATAAATATAATTCCAATAATAAATATAATTCCATTAAATACTAATCTAATAATCAGTCTAAGTACTTAGGAGAACACAAAGTATCCCCTCCTACCTTCACGTCTTTATAGATATGCCAGATCTCATTATATTCCTCTGTTGGGTTTCTTCCATTCTAATGTTTTGCTATGTAAGTTAGTTTCATTTGATATTCCTAGCCACTAAGAAAAGTAAAATGGTATACAAGTTATTTTCCCTTGTAACTCATGTCTAAACTATTTGGCTTGTTTGCTTACTTTTTTTTCAATATATATTCATGGTGGGTTACATTCTGTATGAGAATGGAGAACAGTAAACTCCCAGGACATTGAGAAGCAGAATAGGATCCAAACTGCATAGGTCAAAGAAGCAAGGATATTTTCATAAAGTCCTAGAAGAAATTTCACAGTGTTTATTTCAGTCAAGAAAAATATTGAAAGTGTTTGGAAAAAAAAAAAAAAATGGAGTACAACCCTTAAAGAACCCCGAAGGAAGAAAATATATATTTTTAAATATTTTACTGCATGTTATAGAATCTGTGTTAGTAGATCCAAGTCTTCTCTGTTTTAAAACAGCCGTATTTTAATTTCTGTTCTAAAGGAGACCAAAAAGGTTTTTGTATACAAAGTATTTTGTATACTTGAAAGAACAGGGGTAATCTAATCAGAAAAAAAAAAAAAAAAAAAAAAAAAAAAAAAAAAACCACTATGACTAGCTAAGGCTTCAGACATAATCTTAAATAGATTGGTAAAGAGGAATCCACAACTCTGGAAGCTTTAGGAGTTAATTTTAAAAATGCCATTGTTACAAGTTGACATTGAGTAATAAGATTCCTGGGATCCTGAAGGTTCCTTACTACTTAACATTGTAACAACATAAGGAAACAGACAACTTTTAATTGGTAAGTTCGTGTTGTTATGTGGTAAGCTACATGGTTAAGCTAACTTGGGTTTTTGTCAGCCAAATTATCACTGTATTCTTTATTCCGTTGTAAACTGGATGTATTTTCAGTGACTGGACAATTGAATAAGGAAAGCTTAACCTTACTTATGAGCTTAAAAAACAGCTATTTCAGGTGCAGGGAAGTAATAAAATCAACATCAAAAATATTATTATTATTGGTAATAATAATAATAATATATTGTATGTATTTCTTAATCAGTTGTTTTCAGAATGAACCTGCAGAAAAAGTCACCATATTTATTTATTTATTTGTTAGCAAGTAAACCTGTTTCACCACTTCAAAAATCTGGAGATATAGCTGGTGATTCTGTTATTTCCTCCCAGCACAATAAAAGAAGTTAAACAGTAAGCTTAACTGCCATCCACCTTTCAGCAAACGTCTGTACACAAATACACAAATGATTTCAGAGGGTGTCACTGCCATTTTTCTGTCTATATTGCACTGAATTATACACTGTAAAAAGGAAAAGATATGATTTTTCTCTTTGATCCCCATAGTCAGCAGATATTTTGTTGGTCTAGTACCAGTGAGACAAAAAAAGAAAAAAGAAAAAAAGTGTTTCATCTTACATGGGCATAAATCCAAAAGCCTTTAATCTGTGATAGACATTAACAATAATGAAATTTGCACTGACCTGTTAGAATCTGTTAGCTCTTTCTGGACAAAGTTTTGACATATCTTACCTTCCAATTAAATCTGATGATAACCTGTTTGAATGAAGAATCTCAGGAAAAAAGGAAAAAAAAAAATGTTCTCTATTTTCTTTTAAATTTCAGATCAATAAGATGACCACATGGAATTTAATTAGTAAAATACTTCATTGGATGTATTTTGCAATTTATTTTCTGACTGACCTTTTTATTACAGGAGCCAGTGACATGTAGGTTAGTATAGGACTACATTTATCAGAAGAGATAGAAAGAAACTAAATGTTACAATTTGTACTTGTAATATTTTACCAAACAAATAAATAAATAAATAAATCACAGAAAATATATATATATGCATATATAAATATATATATATATTTGATCATTTAACAAACACTTTTTTTTTTTTTTTCCCACAGTCACACAAAGCTAGAGATTCTGCTTATCTAGGATATATTTAGAATGTTTATATTGACTGGAAATTTGTAGAATAAGAAAAAGGGGAATTTTTACTATATGTTAAATGTCCAAAATTCTCTAAAACTAGAGGAAGAAATATTTGTATATTTTTCTTGATATATGATTTGGGATATCCAGGAAGAAAAACTCAGGCTTATTCCATCTCCTTGTAGGTTTATGTGGAAATTTCTCTCCAGCGTAAGCAGACTATGGATGCAATGACTTCTTGTGACCACTATCCTCATCAACTTCACATGCCGGGCAGACAAAGCTTTTGAAAGATTTGTTGTTAGTTATTATGGAGACAGATGAGATTTCCAGGCAGCCTGCACTCCAGATAACCTTACAACAATAACATTTAAATTCATGAAGTTACTGATTTTATTATAATCATTGAACTGTACATGCAGCTATCATCTGGCATCATTCTGAGCCAAGCTATACAGAAATGTAACCTAATTTTATTCACAAGGATAGTGTCCTAGTTTCAGCTGATACAAAGTTAATTTTCTTCCTAGTAGCTGGTATGGTGTAACAAATGCTGATGCCTTTGTTATTGCTGAGCAATGTTTACACAGAACCATGGAATTTTCAGCTTCTCATGCCTCCTTGCCAGTGAGATTGGTGGTGCACAAGGAACTGGGAGAGAGGATGGAACCAGGAAAGCTGACCCAAAATGGTCAAATATGACATCATGCTGTAAAATACAAATGAGGGAAAATGGCCAGGAAAGAGAGGACTGATGCTAGGGGTTTGTCTAGGCATTGGTCAGTGGGTGGTGAGCAATTGCATTGTGCATCACTTATTTTGTACATGATGTACATGTTGTTGTTGTTGTTGTTTGTCTTCGTTGTCTTCTTCTTCATTGTCTTCTTCTTCATCTTCTTTGTCTTCTTTGTCTTCTTCATCTTCTTCAGCCTAGTTCTATGGGACAAGGACCAGATGTTAGACATTAGTGACTGATTAAACTCCACGGAGAAGATAACATTTACTGAACATAATGAATGCATAAAGGTTTTAACATAAGAAGAAAACAGAGAACTGATTTTAGATGTTAGTGTACTAGACTTCTATATCATGCTGTTATGATCGGGAGAGAGGGAAGATCGTGACTCAGGGATGCATCAACTTCTATCCACTCATTTCTTGATGCCCCTTGGATTTTTTTTCTTCTCTAATGGGACTTCTTTTCTTCATGATGGCATTACACAATTATGAGTGTCTACAAGACTCACTGCAGTAGAAGGTGATACTCAATAGTGCAGGCATTTTTATCTGTTTTGCTTTCTCCAGTTAATGGTGATTTAGGGAAAGTTGTGATTAAACTCTGTGCTCACTAGTTCCTCAGTAAGGACTATATCATGGCATTCCATCTCAAATTAATGGCCTGCTTCATGTCGAGTACTACTAAAGCTCTCAGTTTTAAAATTTGAAAATAAATTCTGTCATGGTGCAATTACCACCATTCTTGGTGCTACTGATCCCCAGCTAGCCTTAGGCATCTGACACATCAGATCCACAGGCAACAAGAAATTTGAAAAACAAACACAAGCAAAAACAAAACCAAAAACAAACAAACAAACAACAACTACAACAAAATATGCAGTCAAAGCCATGCCTGGGAAGGCCTGGGAGCTTACTTGGTTGCCAATATAAAAGTTATCTGAGAACAATAAGAAGGCAAAAGGGATTTGGTTGTCCAAGGGACACTGAAATTAGGCTTCAGTTCTGGTGATGAGAGGTCTACCCAGCCTTCTCTGTTTAAGTATCTCTTAAGAATAGGACAAAACACATACATGCACAGATACATTACTCTGCAGGAGCTCCTGAACATTTTCTTGGCATGAAAATGCTGCTATGTTCTGTCAATCTAAATCTGTAGAACACATGGGAAAAGTAATGTTCCATATACTTCAGTAATAGACATAAAATTTTAATCTTGTATTCAACCCGTTGTATGAAATATGTAAATATCATCTTGGGCTGATTTGAATCATCATCATAGGAATGATGATGAAAGGGGTCTGCATGAGGTTCTAGATAACCACTTAAGTTGGAAAAGAGCATCCTGATATCTATCCCTTACAAAATTAACTGAAGATCATTCCAGATTCTTTAGATTAGTTAGCAAACTGTTCTCCAAACTGGAGAACAATCATATTTAATCAGTATGCAGAAACAGCATTGTGCATCAGTACGTCTGCCCCAGGAGTGACTCTTATCTACCATTGTATTATACGTCATTAATAAGCACTAAGTTCATAATGACCCTTACATTAAACACCCTGAATAGATTATAATACATTTAATGCCCCATGCCCAAATTTTATTTATTAATTATTAATTATATTAATGATGCTTATGTTTAGAGAGTTGTTACTTCCACAGTTTTCTCTGTAAGTGGATTGTGTTGCTTTCCACCTTGTTCTATCTTCATGGCTTTGGATGGTAGCTTTTTGTGAAGGCATTCTTTTTTTTTTTAATTTTTTTTAAAGGATAAAAGCTCACCCTCCCCATTATTATTTCTCCTTAGATCTCTTTTGAAAAAAAAAAAAAAAAAAAAAAAAAAAAGCTTTCAAACACTCTCCTGTCCTCTGAACATAAAGACAACAAAGAACAAGATGAAAATATGACAACTCCCTTACCCCAATATTAGCCTTTCTTTCCTTAGGTAAATCTTAGTGGTTTGAACTATCATTAAAATAAATTTGTTTTTCTTTGTCTTTAAGCCTTCCCTATTAAGTGAGAGTTCTGCAGATCATACAGCTACAGGTCAGCTGCAGTTAGTAGAACTCTTGACCTTCAACTCTCCTTTGCTGTGATGTGGACAAATATTTCCCTAACCATGAAGCAGTATTTGAAGACAAGCAAAGGATGGTGTTTTAACACTATTTCTCACTGAATATTTAGCTTTCCAATGGCAAAAGTGCATCCATACCTTGCTGACTTGGCAAAATGAAATGGACGATATATTATAAATTAAAAATAAATAAACAGATTTGTCT
Source organism: Heteronetta atricapilla (assembly GCA_011075105.1). NCBI lineage: Eukaryota > Metazoa > Chordata > Aves > Anseriformes > Anatidae > Heteronetta > Heteronetta atricapilla. The sequence continues at coordinate 168,689,159 of CM021731.1, forward strand.
TATTTGTTGACTATTTCTATTTCTTATAAAGGAATATTTGCAAGGGGACGCTTTTGTTTGTTTGTTTGTTTGTTTTTTTATGTATGCCCATACAAATGCAGAAGACATTAGCTGTTTGCCAAGAAACAGTTGCAATCTCTTCAAAAATAGTAACAGAGAAGAAATTGTTTGACTAGCTCTAATATGAATGGTTCTGTGATGTTCTGAGATCCAGCTGAGTGCAATAAAGCCTTACAGTGCCCTGAACCTCACATAATTCAACTAAAATACTTCAGGAGAAGATTAAAAAAACAAAAACAAAAACAAAAACAAAAACAAACAAACAAAAAAAACTAGAAAATGAAGCACTAGTATACTGAATAACAGAAGAAAAACAAAACAAAACAAACAAACAAAAAACCACATTTGATTAGGTTACTTAAAACCTATGCCTGTATTTTAGAGCAATAACAGATTTTTTAGGATAACTTTCTGGCCAATTTAGGAAATAAGGGGTCTTTACAACCCCTTCCAACCCTAGCCATTCTATGAAAATACTAGAAGTATTAGGTGCTCTGTGAGCACAGGGCTAAAATATAAAAATCAGGGGCAATGGAACTGTGATGGTTTGATTTGTCTGAGTTTAAACCCCTTCCATCTTAAACAAGATGGAAGTTATTTTAGGAATTTCTTAAATACAAAACTAAAAAAGAGCATTTAACTCAAAAAAGCTTTTGGCTTTATCAGTCAAAGGACTTAGCTAAGTGGGATTTGAATACAGTATGAACACCTTATTCTATTATCCTGCAAACCCTCTTAGCTGCTTTCTAAACCTAAATATTCATAAATGTTATACTTTATTTATGAAGTTTCACAACTGCCTCTGTTCACAAGAGCTCTCTTCACCTTGAACTGATGAGGACTGAGAATCCCTCAGCAAATCAGGAGGTTCTTGGAATGTGTTGACGACAAATTCATTTTCCAAGTGATAGAAGATCCAATGAGGAGAGGCATTCTGCTGGACCTCATCCTCACTAATAAGGTGCTTGTTGGGACTCAGAAGGTTAAAAGACACATTGGATGCAGCTTTCATGAGACAGTGAAGTTCAGAGTCCTGAGAGCAACAAGGAGGGTGAAAATAAAGCTATTATGTATCTGTAGATATCAGGCAACACTCCATTTAAACGCACTGAGATTCTTACCGTATTAGATCTGTTAGCAGAGATTTTGTCATTTACCCAGAAGACTGTGGGCCTTAAAAAATCCTTTTTTGTTTAGCATTTAAAAAAAAAAAAAAAAAAAAAAAAAAAAAAAAAAGATGAAATGAGATTATAACTACTGGTGTTCTTTGTGTACCTTTACTAGTTCCTGCAGTGTGATCTTTTTTATTAGTATACAGACCTCTCTTGGATGCTGCGTGGGATGCAGAAATACCTAATACCAATTTCTGGACTCATCACTAGGGATCATGCTTTTTGGTACTCAAGTCTTATACTGGATACAGTTTACAGACAGAAGGAGGAAACAAGAAAATAGACAATGATGGACAATGGGATAATGAAATTTAGTTTAAAGGTCTAGCATTAGCTCTTTTAATTTCAAGTCATACATCTGTACTTATGTCAATGGAACTGAAATGAATTATGGTATCCATTACATGGATATAGGTAGAGCAGTCAACACTTACATACCTGATATGCTCTACTCTAAGAGAAGGATCTATAAACCAGATGGATCAAACTCTGAAAATCTTCCAGGTATGGATTCTTTCCATACATGACCTAAAGTAATTATGTAGCTTTTCCTGAAGATTTTGGGGTTCTTTTCCTGGAGTAGAGAAGGAAAATGACTTAATCTATTACTTGGAAGGTTGACTCCTATGTAAGATTTGAAAATCTGTACTTGGGAAATTAGTGGAGAGATATTTATGTCAGTAAAAGCTACAGTTTTCAACAAATAGAAATTCTTGTTGTTGCTGTTCCTAGCATTTTATTTTTCAAGACAAGACTTTGTTCCAAAAACTGAAGTTACATGACTAACTGTTTAAAAGGTTATGTAGATTTATGTGTCTTGTCCTTTATTTGACTGTTTCAGCTGAAGGAATATCAAGTACAGAGGTTTATTTGGGGCATATATTTTAGTTTATTAATATATATATATATATAAGTTTTCTTCTGCAGGTATATCTTGGAAGATTTTAAATTCTTCATTGTATGACACACATTTGCGTTCTGTAAGGTGTTAAATACTGTACAAAAAGAATCCCTTCAAGTACATGTTCTTCACTCACAGGAATGAAAAGTAATATAACTTCGGTCTCTAAAGAATGACCTGAATTGGATTACTGGTTTTGCCATCCTCTGTAACAGTCCTGCAGTTGCAGGGCTATGATCTTTTTGGGATAACAGAGATGTGGTGGGATGGCTTCCATCACTGGAGTGGTGCAATGGATTGTTACAAGTTCTTTAGGAAGAACAGTCTTGGAATCTCAGAATGACAGAATTGTAGGGGTTGGAAGGGACATCAAGAGATCGTCGAGTCCAACCCACCTGCCAAAGAAGGTTCCCTAGAGCAGGTTGCCCAGATAAGCATTCAGACGGGTCTTGAATATCTCCAGAGGAGACTCCACAACCTCTCTGGGCAGCCTGTTCCAGTACTCCATCACCCTCACTGTGAAGAAGTTCTATCACATATCGGTGCAGAACTTCCTGAGATCCATTTTGTGGCCATTACCCCTTGTCCTGTTCCCACAGATAACTGAACAGAGGTTGGCCATATCCCTTTGAAAACAAAGGGGAGTTGTCCTTTTTGTGCGAGCGCACTTGGAGTGCATGGAACTCTGCCTGGAGATGCATGAAAAGCAGATTGTGAGTTTATGGGTTAGGATCAAAGAGAAGATAGGTAAAGTTAATATTGCCAGTCTGCCATGGGCCACCTGACCAGGAACACCAAGCAGATGAGGACCTCTACAGACAGACAGGAGAAGCCTCATGTTTGCAAGCCCTGGTCCTGAGGGGAGACTTCAAATACTCTATCTGTTGGTGGGAGAACAGAGCAGGGCATAAGCAATCCAGGAGGTTCTTGGAATGTGTTGATGACAAATTCATTTTCCAAGTGATAGAAGATCCAATGAGGAGAGGCACTCTGCTGGACCTCATCCTCACTAATAAGGTGCTTGTTGGGACTCGGAAGGTTAAAAGACACATTGGATGCAGCTTTCATGAGATAGTGAAGTTCAGAGTCCTGAGAGCAACAAGGAGGGTGAAAATCAAGCTCATAGCACTTGATCTCAGGAGAGCAGATTTGACCTCTTTGAGGATCTGTTTGGAAGAGTCCAGCAGGATAAGGCCTTAGAGGAAAAAGGTGCCAAGAAAGTTGTTTAACATTCAAGGATCACCTCCTCAGGAGCAATGCATCCCAACAAAGAAGTCAGTCAAAAATGACAGAAGGCTTGTGTGGATGAACAAGAAGCTACTGGCAAAACTCAAACACAAAAATGAGGCAAACCATAGTAGAAGCAAGGATGGATAACCTGTGAGGAATACAGACACATTGTCCAAACAGCCAGTGATAAAGTTAGGAAAGCTAAAACCCAAATGGAATTGAATCTTGCCAGAGATTTCAAAGGCAACAAGAAGGTCTTCTATAAATACATTAATGACCAAAGGAGGGCTAGCACAAATATGGGTCTACAGATGAATGAAATGAGAGACTTTGTTACACAGGACATGGAAAATGCTGAAGTATTGAATGCCTTCTTTGCCTCACTCTTTACTTGTAAGACTGGTCTTCATGAATCCCAGGTTCCAGAGACACAGGGAACACGTTTAAGCAACATAGATGTAAACTATGGTAAACTTGGTGGAAGGGGATCAGGTTAGGAAATAGGTGATAGGTTAGCAAACAGGTGATGTGGTTTTACTCAGCTGGGCAGCTAAGCTCCACCACAACCGCCCTCCTCAAAGGAAAGGGGGAGAAAATATGATGAAAAAGGGTCAAGGGTTGAAATAAGGACAGAAAGATCACTCAACAGTTATTGCCATCAGCAAAACAGACTCAGTGTAAGGAGATTAGAGAAATTTATAGCTTATTACCAACTAGCTGGAGAAGTGAGAAACAAAAGGAAAGAAACTCAAAACACCTTCCCCCCATTCACCTTATTCTATCTCCTCCCCCTGAGTGGCACTGGGGAATAGGGGTTGTGGTCAGTCCAGCTTCACCTCTGCTGCTCTTTCATTAAGTGCCCTTTCTCTGCTCCAGTGTGGGATCCCTCCCATGGGATGCCATCCTTCCTAAAGTCATCCTTTGTGGGCTTCCCACAGGAAACAGCTGCTCAAGATCTGCTCCAGTATGGGTGTGTACCACAGGGTCCATCCCCCAGGAGCAAACTGCTCCAACCTGGGTCCCCCATAGGCAGCAGCTCCCCCCAGACCCTTGCTCCTGCATGGGCTCCTCTCCACGGGCTGCAGCCAGTAAACAAACTTTTCCCAGCTTAAAGACTACACAAGCTACAGACCTCCTTATTTTTTTTCAAGGTTTCATTGTTTGTTTATTTTTTTTTTCCCATCTTTGGGACTACAGATGTGGCCTGAGGGAGGCTGCAGTGCATGGACAGCACCCACAAGAACAGGTCTCAGGTCAGAACTGCAGCCCGTGGAGAGGAGCCCACGCAGGAGCAAGGGTCTGGGGGAAGCTGCTGCCTATGGGGAACCAGTTGGAGCAGTTTGCTCCTGGGGGATGGACCCTGTGGTACACAAAGAACACCAGTAGTTATACACTATACCAGTATACCAGTATACCAGTAGTATACAGACAATGTGTCTGTATTCCTCACAGGTTATCCATCCTTGCTTCTACTATGGTTTGCCTCATTTTTGTGTTTGAGTTTTGCCAGTAGCTTCTTGTTCATCCACACAAGCCTTCTGTCATTTTTGACTGACTTCTTTGTTGGGATGCATTGCTCCTGAGGAGGTGATCCTTGAATGTTAAACAACTTTCTTGGCACCTTTTTCCTCTAAGGCCTTATCCTGCTGGACTCTTCCAAACAGATCCTCAAAGAGGTCAAATCTGCTCTCCTGAGATCAAGTGCTATGAGCTTGATTTTCACCCTCCTTGTTGCTCTCAGGACTCTGAACTTCACTATCTCATGAAAGCTGCATCCAATGTGTCTTTTAACCTTCCGAGTCCCAACAAGCACCTTATTAGTGAGGATGAGGTCCAGCAGAGTGCCTCTCCTCATTGGATCTTCTATCACTTGGAAAATGAATTTGTCATCAACACATTCCAAGAACCTCCTGGATTGCTTATGCCCTGCTCTGTTCTCCCACCAACAGATAGAGTATTTGAAGTCTCCCCTCAGGACCAGGGCTTGCAAACATGAGGCTTCTCCTGTCTGTCTGTAGAGGTCCTCATCTGCTTGGTGTTCCTGGTCAGGTGGCCCATGGCAGACTGGCAATATTAACTTTACCTATCTTCTCTTTGATCCTAACCCATAAACTCACAATCTGCTTTTCATGCATCTCCAGGCAGAGTTCCATGCACTCCAAGTGCGCTCGCACAAAAAGGACAACTCCCCTTTGTTTTCAAAGGGATATGGCCAACCTCTGTTCAGTTATCTGTGGGAACAGGACAAGGGGTAATGGCCACAAAATGGATCTCAGGAAGTTCTGCACCGATATGTGATAGAACTTCTTCACAGTGAGGGTGATGGAGTACTGGAACAGGCTGCCCAGAGAGGTTGTGGAGTCTCCTCTGGAGATATTCAAGACCCGTCTGAATGCTTATCTGGGCAACCTGCTCTAGGGAACCTTCTTTGGCAGGTGGGTTGGACTCGACGATCTCTTGATGTCCCTTCCAACCCCTACAATTCTGTCATTCTGAGATTCCAAGACTGTTCTTCCTAAAGAACTTGTAACAATCCATTGCACCACTCCAGTGATGGAAGCCATCCCACCACATCTCTGTTATCCCAAAAAGATCATAGCCCTGCAACTGCAGGACTGTTACAGAGGATGGCAAAACCAGTAATCCAATTCAGGTCATTCTTTAGAGACCGAAGTTATATTACTTTTCATTCCTGTGAGTGAAGAACATGTACTTGAAGGGATTCTTTTTGTACAGTATTTAACACCTTACAGAACGCAAATGTGTGTCATACAATGAAGAATTTAAAATCTTCCAAGATATACCTGCAGAAGAAAACTTATATATATATATATATTAATAAACTAAAATATATGCCCCAAATAAACCTCTGTACTTGATATTCCTTCAGCTGAAACAGTCAAATAAAGGACAAGACACATAAATCTACATAACCTTTTAAACAGTTAGTCATGTAACTTCAGTTTTTGGAACAAAGTCTTGTCTTGAAAAATAAAATGCTAGGAACAGCAACAACAAGAATTTCTATTTGTTGAAAACTGTAGCTTTTACTGACATAAATATCTCTCCACTAATTTCCCAAGTACAGATTTTCAAATCTTACATAGGAGTCAACCTTCCAAGTAATAGATTAAGTCATTTTCCTTCTCTACTCCAGGAAAAGAACCCCAAAATCTTCAGGAAAAGCTACATAATTACTTTAGGTCATGTATGGAAAGAATCCATACCTGGAAGATTTTCAGAGTTTGATCCATCTGGTTTATAGATCCTTCTCTTAGAGTAGAGCATATCAGGTATGTAAGTGTTGACTGCTCTACCTATATCCATGTAATGGATACCATAATTCATTTCAGTTCCATTGACATAAGTACAGATGTATGACTTGAAATTAAAAGAGCTAATGCTAGACCTTTAAACTAAATTTCATTATCCCATTGTCCATCATTGTCTATTTTCTTGTTTCCTCCTTCTGTCTGTAAACTGTATCCAGTATAAGACTTGAGTACCAAAAAGCATGATCCCTAGTGATGAGTCCAGAAATTGGTATTAGGTATTTCTGCATCCCACGCAGCATCCAAGAGAGGTCTGTATACTAATAAAAAAGATCACACTGCAGGAACTAGTAAAGGTACACAAAGAACACCAGTAGTTATAATCTCATTTCATCTTTTTTTTTTTTTTTTTTTTTTTTTTTTTTTTTTAAATGCTAAACAAAAAAGGATTTTTTAAGGCCCACAGTCTTCTGGGTAAATGACAAAATCTCTGCTAACAGATCTAATACGGTAAGAATCTCAGTGCGTTTAAATGGAGTGTTGCCTGATATCTACAGATACATAATAGCTTTATTTTCACCCTCCTTGTTGCTCTCAGGACTCTGAACTTCACTGTCTCATGAAAGCTGCATCCAATGTGTCTTTTAACCTTCTGAGTCCCAACAAGCACCTTATTAGTGAGGATGAGGTCCAGCAGAATGCCTCTCCTCATTGGATCTTCTATCACTTGGAAAATGAATTTGTCGTCAACACATTCCAAGAACCTCCTGATTTGCTGAGGGATTCTCAGTCCTCATCAGTTCAAGGTGAAGAGAGCTCTTGTGAACAGAGGCAGTTGTGAAACTTCATAAATAAAGTATAACATTTATGAATATTTAGGTTTAGAAAGCAGCTAAGAGGGTTTGCAGGATAATAGAATAAGGTGTTCATACTGTATTCAAATCCCACTTAGCTAAGTCCTTTGACTGATAAAGCCAAAAGCTTTTTTGAGTTAAATGCTCTTTTTTAGTTTTGTATTTAAGAAATTCCTAAAATAACTTCCATCTTGTTTAAGATGGAAGGGGTTTAAACTCAGACAAATCAAACCATCACAGTTCCATTGCCCCTGATTTTTATATTTTAGCCCTGTGCTCACAGAGCACCTAATACTTCTAGTATTTTCATAGAATGGCTAGGGTTGGAAGGGGTTGTAAAGACCCCTTATTTCCTAAATTGGCCAGAAAGTTATCCTAAAAAATCTGTTATTGCTCTAAAATACAGGCATAGGTTTTAAGTAACCTAATCAAATGTGGTTTTTTGTTTGTTTGTTTTGTTTTGTTTTTCTTCTGTTATTCAGTATACTAGTGCTTCATTTTCTAGTTTTTTTTGTTTGTTTGTTTTTGTTTTTGTTTTTGTTTTTGTTTTTTTAATCTTCTCCTGAAGTATTTTAGTTGAATTATGTGAGGTTCAGGGCACTGTAAGGCTTTATTGCACTCAGCTGGATCTCAGAACATCACAGAACCATTCATATTAGAGCTAGTCAAACAATTTCTTCTCTGTTACTATTTTTGAAGAGATTGCAACTGTTTCTTGGCAAACAGCTAATGTCTTCTGCATTTGTATGGGCATACATAAAAAAACAAACAAACAAACAAACAAAAGCGTCCCCTTGCAAATATTCCTTTATAAGAAATAGAAATAGTCAACAAATAAGACAAATCTGTTTATTTATTTTTAATTTATAATATATCGTCCATTTCATTTTGCCAAGTCAGCAAGGTATGGATGCACTTTTGCCATTGGAAAGCTAAATATTCAGTGAGAAATAGTGTTAAAACACCATCCTTTGCTTGTCTTCAAATACTGCTTCATGGTTAGGGAAATATTTGTCCACATCACAGCAAAGGAGAGTTGAAGGTCAAGAGTTCTACTAACTGCAGCTGACCTGTAGCTGTATGATCTGCAGAACTCTCACTTAATAGGGAAGGCTTAAAGACAAAGAAAAACAAATTTATTTTAATGATAGTTCAAACCACTAAGATTTACCTAAGGAAAGAAAGGCTAATATTGGGGTAAGGGAGTTGTCATATTTTCATCTTGTTCTTTGTTGTCTTTATGTTCAGAGGACAGGAGAGTGTTTGAAAGCTTTTTTTTTTTTTTTTTTTTTTTTTTTTCAAAAGAGATCTAAGGAGAAATAATAATGGGGAGGGTGAGCTTTTATCCTTTAAAAAAAATTAAAAAAAAAAAGAATGCCTTCACAAAAAGCTACCATCCAAAGCCATGAAGATAGAACAAGGTGGAAAGCAACACAATCCACTTACAGAGAAAACTGTGGAAGTAACAACTCTCTAAACATAAGCATCATTAATATAATTAATAATTAATAAATAAAATTTGGGCATGGGGCATTAAATGTATTATAATCTATTCAGGGTGTTTAATGTAAGGGTCATTATGAACTTAGTGCTTATTAATGACGTATAATACAATGGTAGATAAGAGTCACTCCTGGGGCAGACGTACTGATGCACAATGCTGTTTCTGCATACTGATTAAATATGATTGTTCTCCAGTTTGGAGAACAGTTTGCTAACTAATCTAAAGAATCTGGAATGATCTTCAGTTAATTTTGTAAGGGATAGATATCAGGATGCTCTTTTCCAACTTAAGTGGTTATCTAGAACCTCATGCAGACCCCTTTCATCATCATTCCTATGATGATGATTCAAATCAGCCCAAGATGATATTTACATATTTCATACAACGGGTTGAATACAAGATTAAAATTTTATGTCTATTACTGAAGTATATGGAACATTACTTTTCCCATGTGTTCTACAGATTTAGATTGACAGAACATAGCAGCATTTTCATGCCAAGAAAATGTTCAGGAGCTCCTGCAGAGTAATGTATCTGTGCATGTATGTGTTTTGTCCTATTCTTAAGAGATACTTAAACAGAGAAGGCTGGGTAGACCTCTCATCACCAGAACTGAAGCCTAATTTCAGTGTCCCTTGGACAACCAAATCCCTTTTGCCTTCTTACTGTTCTCAGATAACTTTTATACTGGCAACCAAGTAAGCTCCCAGGCCTTCCCAGGCATGGCTTTGACTGCATATTTTGTTGTAGTTGTTGTTTGTTTGTTTGTTTTTGGTTTTGTTTTTGCTTGTGTTTGTTTTTCAAATTTCTTGTTGCCTGTGGATCTGATGTGTCAGATGCCTAAGGCTAGCTGGGGATCAGTAGCACCAAGAATGGTGGTAATTGCACCATGACAGAATTTATTTTCAAATTTTAAAACTGAGAGCTTTAGTAGTACTCGACATGAAGCAGGCCATTAATTTGAGATGGAATGCCATGATATAGTCCTTACTGAGGAACTAGTTTTATGCGGATTTTATCTCTTTGATGTTTAATTTCTGTCTTCATCATGATAGATCGAGATATTACACTTGATATTTAAAGAAAGTTATTGGCTCCTTGCTTAGTGCATCTCTATTAATCGAACCACCTCAAACATGTTGCTTCTTTTTAACCAACACCTAATGCACACTTTACCTTCAATAGTATATTTTCTTTAATAAGACCAAACAAATTTCATATTTATTACAGGCAGAAAGATCTTTTTTATTTTTATTAGAAATATTCAACCTGTTCTTTAATCAGTTAATATAAATTATAAGTTCACATACATAAGCTATCACTAGAAATAAAAGCCAAGCAGATGTTGAGTTGAATTACACATCTGTTGGCTTGAGAAGAAATTATAAGCATTCCAAATTGGATTTGGCTTTTATTTTTCTTGGGAGACTGAATTTCATAACTGAAGCAGGCACAACATAACAATTAAAATAATTGCTTTTAAATCATCTGTTCCATTGTAAACATATTGTAATGACATTACTTTTTGTATTTTCTTATGGCATTAAAAAAAAAAACAAACAAAAAAAAAACACTTATAGATGAACTGTAATTCAGGATGCACTACTTGTAAAAATCATTATTGGACATATTCAACAGTATATTTAATATAAAAATATAGCATTGGTTCATGTCACCAAACAAATACTTTGTGTACTAAAAGCGCTATAATTTCTAACCAATAAAGACACAATAGGAAATAACTTAGCAGGCAGCTTAGAAGAAAAAAAATGAAACAAAAAAACAAAACAAAACAAAACAAAACACAACAAAACAAAACAAAACAAAAAAACACATTTGAATCAGAAAAAGGTTTGGTCCTCCTGAGGGACAAGTGAAAACAATATTTATTCAGGTGTACTGAAAAAAAGATCTTGTTAAAGAGATGATAATACATTTTAAATATATAATAATGAAATATCATGCATTTAGATAACATTTATCAGTGAATGGAGATGTACAGAAATTCATAATGCAGAAGCAGAGACACAGAATTAAATTGGAAAGCAACAAATTTGAAGTTGATGAAACAGAATTCATTTTTACATAATGCATAATTAACTTGTAGTTTTCTTTGCCACAAGATATCCCTGAGACAAGAGCTTAGTTGCATTCATAAAAGGATTAGACACTTATGTAATGAAAACTCTCAGTCACATTGGAGAGGAAAAAAAAAAAGTAAAAAAAAAATCAAAATGTAATCTAATCACTAGCTGAAAGAGCTGCCAAAATTTCTGCATTGTGCATTTTTTTTTCATAATTGTTCATTACTGATTTTTGTTGTTACTTTTCTCTAATCAGAAACACTTGTTGTTTCAAAGATTGGTGGAACCCTTTTTGTTTTCATTCCTTTCTTTGCTGAGGTACTCCAAATATTAATTCCTTCTTCTAATTTTTGAATCTATTTAGATTTAAATTGATGTATTTTCTTAATGGAGTCTGCTTACATATTCCTTAGTTCTTACTTAGTCAGTTTTACTGTCTTCTTTGACATTTTTTGTAAGTGCTTTTAATAAACAAAATGAGGTTGCATTTGTTTAGTGACAAGTGATTGACCACAATGATTTCTATTTATAGCCTGGAATCTCTGGTATCTTTTTCCATTTGCATTGTTCCACTCCACAATTTATTCTGGAGTCATGGTCAATTCAATTGACTTCACACAGCTGCTTCTAAACAGTTTAGCTGAAGTGAAAACAAATTTAAATAATAATTTCCTGTTAGTGGGCCATTATTGTGCCAGTTAAAAAAATCTTAGCTTAGGGAAAACACAGCCAATTCCCAAGACCTTGCACTACTGGGACAATAGGAAGTTTGTTATGTTTTATTAGTAAATGCAAAAATAATATATACAGCACAACTCATGTTAGTGTCAGGCTGTTTTCCAGCTCTTTTTTTTTTTTTTTTTTTTTTTTCCTTTGCTTTTAAATGTCTCTTATTTTCATTTATGTTTAAATGAATTTTATTTAATTATCATTATATATATATATATATATATATATATACATATACAACCTTCTCATTTAAGGATTCAATACAGTTAATTAAATAATTTGGTGTTAGGGAAAAAAAAATGTTTGGTGTTAGTTTCAATAATTAAATCATGGAATAAACTTAGAACAGAGAATAATTTGGGTTGGAAAATCTCTCTGGAGGTCATCTGGTCCAACTAGTTGCTGAAAGATTAGGTTGCAAAAGACCTTGTCCAGATGAATTTTGAAAATCTCCAAAGATGGAGATTTCACAGTCTTTCTGTGCAACCTGCTTCTTTGCTTTACTACCATCCCTGGATTTATTTATTTATTTTTAACCTATTTGTAGTAGGAATTCCTGTTAATGCAATTTATGTCCATTGATTCTTGTCCTTTTGCTTTGCACTTCAGAAGAGCAGTCTTTCTCCATGTTTTCTGTAATCCCCTTCCAGGTCACTAAAGAAAGTAATTGGAACCTATATATATTGCCTCTTCTACAAGCTGAACAAAACCAATCTCTTTTGCCTCTTTTCATGTGTCATTATTGCATACATTTTCTAAGTTGTTTCAAAAGTTTACATCACTATTTTACAAAATGTGATGACATATTTTTAACTGGAATTAATAGTTTTGTTTCCTGCTGCATTCAAATGACACATGAAAATGACATTTTAAACTGCTGAAGAAACAAAGTATTCTCAGCAAACTAATACATAAATTCTAGGAAAGTTTAAAGGAGCTAATTAACTGAATTTCAACTTGCTGATGTTAGACTGCATCCATTAAATTAGTTACCTAAAGCTAACTCAGAAATATTTATTTTAGGCTGGAACTTGCAGTATAATTGTACCTTAAGTGGCATTTAGAAGTATTCCAACCAATGTTTTACAGAAGTTGACTTTTAAAATTTCACGACATCCTTTTTGTTGAGAACAATAAGATGAATTCTTCAAGGATCAGAGCTTCATAAATAGAGAAATAACTACCAATACACAGATGCCTAGAATCACAGCAGAAGTAGTGTAAACAGATCAAAGAAAGTATTACAGGCCAGCAATGCAAACCCTATCAAGCCTTGTGTCATTTAAGAAAGTAATCTTGTCTCATTGTTAGAGATTAAAGTTCACATTCTGAGAATAACCTTAATTTTGGATGTAAAAACAAACAAAGAAAATTAACTGATCTATGAAAACAAACAAACAAAACAGGAAACAGCTATATAGGATACAGTAGGAACTGCTGTCATGGAATTAACTTGCACAACTTTAATATAGCAGCAATTCAGGATTTATGTTATACTTTTATGGTAAATAGCAGTGTTAGACTGTGTGATTTTTTAACAGAACTTAAACAGCATTAAATCATCAGACAATTTAACACAATGATTTCAACAGAATTTGCTACAATAGGAACAGTGTCTTAGTTAAAGGTTTGAGAATGGCAAGGTTCACCCAAGACTTACTGCAGGATACAGAGTGGAGTGTGTGTGTCACACACTTCCAAAATTCTCTCTTAAAGTGAATTACTCATTTCCTCACTTGTTCCCCTCAGGGCAAGCTCTGCCCTGAGAGGCATCCCATCCCAGGGGGAGATTGAGGGTGCAGCCCATTGTGGTTCCTGGAGAGCTCAAGGGGCTCTTTGCTTAGGACTACTGTTTATAAGACCATGAGACAATTGACTGTTAGTCGGTCTACTTTTCCACCCTGGGTATGATTCAGATAACGCAATTTGGGTATTTTTTCCACCAACTCTGCAACTTTGGTACCTTCCAGAATGTATGATTGTGGTAATCCTTAGGTTAGGCTACTGTCCAGGCTGCAGGGTCTGAGAGGTTATCAAGGGGTGACTGTTCATAGTCACCTGTTATGTGTGTTCCCCATTAACAATATAACTGACGTAATATTAGTTACAGTTAATCTTGAACCATATCTGAGTTGGGGAAAAAGCTACTCCACCACAGAGATCAAGGGGTTACAAGCTGCTGCAATCCCTGGAGAACTCAGATAGGCTTTTCTGCAGCTGCTTTATTTATAAGATAAAGTGATTGGCTCATAGTCAAATTCAGATTCCTTACCATTTTCTGAAACTCTAATATGCAAGGAATAGTCACATCTCAGCCTACTGTGGCTCCTCAGCCTGAGAAAGATTTCTGTCAAGTGGAGAGGTAGAGTATACCGACCATAATTGGGGGTTTTCATGTTTCTGATAAAAATAAATAGTATTTCTCAGTATTGACTAAAAAGTAAAAATCTTACTTTTCATTTAGTAATGATGTTTGAATAGAAACAAATATAACATTACAACTAAAAACTTTTGATATACAAAATGTTTTGTACAAGAGAAAGTAACACAAATATCTACAGCCAGTAAGTGAATTTTAATGCCTTTTAAAATCTCTTTATTTAAAATAAAATCTGCTAAATTATTTTCAATGTACTTCAAGTACTGAAAAGTTGCAATGAGGACCCCCAGAGCCTTCTCATATGCAGGCTGAAAAGTTTTGTTTTCTTCAAAGCATAGTAGAGAAATTGCTCCCTTTTCATCCCTGCAGGCCTCATGACAGTTTTGCCCGACTCCCTCTTTGTTGGGATGCATCTCTCCCAACAAAGACATGGAGAAGTTTGAGGAATACAAGTATTTATTTATTTACTTATTTATTTATTTGCCTAATTTTTCACTGGCAATCACTCTTCATATATCTCTCAAGTCTCTCAAGTCCCTGAGCCTCAGGGGAGTGGATTTCCTCCCACTATGAGTGAAGATCAGTTTTGAGACCACCTGATGAACCTGAACATACATAGATCTGTGGGGACTTACGACATGCATGCATCCCTAGGGCTGGATGGAAATTGCTGATGTAGTTGACAAATCACTCAAATTCTTCACTATGAGGGTGGTGAGACACTGGACCAAATCGCTCGGAGAAGTTGTGGACGCCCCATCCCTGGAGGTTTTCAAGGCCAGGCTGGATGGGTCTTTCGGCAACATGGTCTAGTGGAAGGTTTCCTGGCCCATGGCAGGGAGGTGGGAATTAGATGATCTTTAAAGGTGACCTCCAGTCCAGACCTTTCTATGATTCTAAATGATTTAAGGCCTTCACTTTCTTTAATAATTTGATTGAGGGTAAAATATTAATACATTTCTTAAGTGTATGTCTTTCTTTTGTGATAAATCTTAGTGATGTGTTGTCTTTTAAAATACTTTTGTTTATTTTTGCATATAATAACTTGCATGCTGGAAGTTGTGTGGTCAGGAGTTGGGCTCGATCTCCGTGGGTCTCTTCCTACTTAGGCATTGTATGATTCTCTTTTCAAGAAAAGGAAAACTACATTCTTTTTTGTTTGTTCATTTTGGTTTTCTTTCTGTAACAAGCATGTTACAGAATTATCACACAGATAATTATAAAAAGAATTCACTAATATACTATAATATGTAAATAATGCTTTTTATCTAAATTTTAGTTTTATAGAAATATAAAAAAATACTGATAAACATAAGCAGTTATTTACATTATTAAATTTATTTAGTAACATTGTGTAAAACATGAATAATTTGTTCTGAAATCCTCTGAGCCAACATTTCTATCTCATCAATGAGATATCTGTGCATTCAAATCAATTGGAGGTATGTCTTTTGTATGCATTATGAAATACCATGAGAAGGAGGTTTGATATAGTTATATCAGATTGCTTGCATCCTGTGGGAATGAAATGAGAGGCAAAGGTAAGAAGCATTTGCCATTTAACATGCCAAACTTATGGGAGTCAGTGGAACTGACAAACACTGAAGAAAGCATGTTTTGGAATTTATAAGGATTAGAGTACTCATTTCCCCTGCACTTGTAACTCACACAAGATATGCAAACAAACTAAACTGCAGTCTTACTGAGTGCTTCTGATTGTGTACATAATAGAGTATGTATCCAAAAAGTTATTTTGTGTGAATGCAATGTTTGCAGTGAGAACAATAACAGGGCTCCCATTAATTGTCATGACATAATACATGACAGAATAAAAAGTGCATGCAGTGTAATTTTCTCCCTCAAAACAGTCATAAAGGAAAGAAAGGTGACTTAAAAATTGGAAGTGTCCCCAAAGAACTAAAAGTTATTAGCTCTCATTCCCCATCCTCAAAAGAACAAGGAGAGAAAATATGAACAAGGAGAGAAAATATGATGGAAACTCCTTAGCTGAGACAAGGACAAAGCAAATTAAAAATGCATTCACTCCCAATCTATTTCATTCTACCTCCTGCCCACAAGCAGGGAAATTGGGAATGGAGATTGAGGTCAGTCCATAACACTTCATCTTGCTTCTCCTTCATGGTCACTCTCTTCCCCTGTTTGAGTGTGGGGTCCCTCCTACAGGGATGCTAAACTGGTCCTACGTGGGCTTCCCACAGACAGCAACTTTTCACAACTTCCCTGATATAGTCTTTGGTCCATACCAAAGAATGGAGTTCATTTCATATCATATTATTCTTCAAGGATGATTTAGTTTCTGTGGACATAATAATTTCACATATTTCTTTCAATGCAGGAGAAATATATATAGTGAAACAAGAGCCTTCACTTTTAATATGATGAATGTATCATGTATCAAAATCAATATATTTAGAGATTACAGCATACACTTTGAGGTAATTATCAACAACAGTACTCCTACTGCTCATTAGGTATCACGCTCAACTTCAACAGGCCATCTGCATTTTATCAATAGGCATAAAAGCCTCAAAAGGTTTTCATTTGGCTCTTACCTTCTAAACAACTGTAATAACAGCAAAAATCTAACTTATTTTTCACTAAATTAATTGAACATAAAGCCATTACAATTTAATCCCTGTCAACATTAAAAGGATACATTTTAACAGCATCTTATTAGCTTCAACCTTATCTGTTCACTTTGTTGCAATTACAGAGGCTAGATTGATAAAGATACTAGAACACCTAATTTCTATTATCTGACAAATAACGTGAAACTAATAGGAAATGTTGAGGTGTTTTGTGGAGACTCCAAGGAGCATTCAATGAAAATGAGAAAAAAATGAAAAAAAAAAATGTTGCAGAATGTAAATAAAACTGAGACTGATTTTAAGATATGTTGGGTAGAATGTTAAAGAATTTTACCTGATACAGTGTTCTTTAGCTATGTCTTCAAAGTATAGGATATATAGGTCCAGTTGTCTTTTGAGAAAACTATAATGGAGAAAGGTACTAAGTAAATGTTATTGACTTGATATCTCATTACCTCTGTTCATTTCTTTAAATAACAGAAGCACGTTATTATTAAAGCAGGCATCCTAACCTTAAAGTCCTAACTAGAGTAAAGGTCAGAAACATCTTCTGTTAAAATTGTGAAGTGAATGCATGAAGCAATTTTGGATAAATATTTGGGGAACAAATTCAGTTAGCCACTGAACCTAGAATAACTCATCCAAGAAACAAATTTTATAATATAAGGAATTTGATGGCAATGGTTTGGACTGAGAGAATTTAATGATACTTGGGAAAAATCTCACACCATGTTTTTGGGTAAGCTACTCAAGTGTACTTTTAGATGAATATACAGAAATTATCATTTTGTAAATTTCTGATGTGCATTGTGTTCTAGAGGGCCATGTTTCTTCCCAGACAGAGAGACTAGAAGATCAACACTACTGAAAACAAAGCAGTATAATCCATAGGTGGAAAAAAAATATGTATTAAACACATTTTGGCTTGTAGTATAATAACACAATTTTTGACAATGTTCAAAGTTTATAACCTTGAAAAAATGTGAACTTTTAAAAAAGATTAAGTTTTTGAAATTAAACATATTTTTCATCATCAAGTTTTTAACAGAAATTTTAAGTATTTTAGATAAATGTAAATATATAAATATATTTTTGAGAAAAAAATATATTACATTTATATTAAATATTAATAAAACATTTAAATAGACACTGGATCCTAGTTCATTCCTCTCCTGTATAAGTTGTTGAAATATTATGTTACTGAATCAGTCAAGTTTAATCTCGTGTTGGTTTATTGATGGAAATTATTTTATCAACACAGGAACAACTGCAGCATACCAAGTTCTGTTACGGATTTTATAAAATGGGATATTGTTTTTGAAGGAAAATATTTAGATGCTCTTCTGAGAAAGAAAACTTAAACCATGTCCTGCTACATTCAGAGTCAGTTTTCTAATCATTAAGGTATAGAAATAAAATTCAAACTACTGTGATGTTATAAATATATATAAATAAATAAATAAATAAATAAATAAATAAATAAAAATATGCTTTAGCTTTGAATGCATGTGGTTCTGTAGAGGAAAGTTCAGAGATCTGGATTGTAAAAGGAAGAAAGCTTCTCCACAGTGACTAAGACATTTAGTCATTTAATATAGCTTTGGTCTCCACATTTCTTAGAGGCTTTGTGTAAGCAGCCCTAGGCTTCAACTATGGGCTGTTTTAGATGTCAGTCTGGAAGCACTGTGTAGAGATTCTATGTACCTTACTCAAGATTCCAAATTCAATTGTAATCCCAGTAACTATAGTTGAGCAGCTTGTTCTTGTTTATCTCTCACAAAACTTATTGTATGGAAGTCTGCAAGCTTGGTATGAGAGGATGCTGAAGGAGGGAGTCTTATGTTAGTGGGATGTCCTTGTTTTGGAAACAGAACAGAATCTTGAAGGCCACACTGCCCAAAGTGAAACTTGTTGCTTTATTATGTGTAAAATGAATTTTAAAGTTCACACCGCTGAATATGATAATGAACTTAATGAAGTACAAGCTAAACATTTATGACTATAGTACTCAACTCACCCAAATCATGCTAAATGTCACCCCAGGGAGGGAAAAGATAAGGAAGAATAAATTGGAAATTTAGAAGAGGCCATCAACAGGCTGTGCTCCTTCTCCATAAAGACGGGGATACTTTCTTGGTAAGCTCTCTGAGGAACACCAAGAATAGAATTTTTACTGCTATTTTAGCACCATAGAGGTAAATGTATTTATCAATGGCAATTTGAAATCTCTTGTATCTGTCACCTTATTACATTTAACTTTGTGAAACTATCTCGGTGAAAGTCCTTGGCAGAGCTCTGAAACAGGCAAATGTTTGACTATGATAAGCCCCCTTTTAATGCAACAGTCATCTAGGTCCTTACCTACTGACCATTATGATTTTAAAAATCAGATTCAAATTAGGAGGGTAGACATAACTGGAATGGCTCTGACTTCAAAGGGCTTAATAAATTCTACAGGCCGGCCTGACTTATCTTAAAGTAAAATGACTAAGTCCCATGGTTTTGTCCCTCAGCTTCATCTGCTTACTTTTACTGTTTGCCTTTGGTCCTATCTTTTGCCTGCAGAGCCTTATTTGTGCTGCTTTTAGTCCAATTTCCCTTACTTTATAATTGGCAGTTTCATTCCCTTGTTCAATATTTAACCTCTGCTCTCTGTCATTTTGCCTATGTGTTAGCTTTCATATTTCTTTCACCCTTACTGAGCCAGCTCTTCCCTTGGTCACATATTAGGTTGTATGCTGGGACATGACAATAAGTAGCTAGCAACTTGCTTCTCAGTCATTGCACTTGTCCAATAAAGCAGGAAAATTGAAATGTTTATAAACCTCCAAAATAATCCTATTTAGCACAAGCTTCTGGGCAATAGCCTAGAATAAATTCTAATGTTAAAGTATGTACTAATTATGTACCTCGGAAGAAGGAATTTTATAAATGTTATTAACTTGTTTTTTATAAATAGGAAGAAATATGCCACAGAATCTGTAATGAGTGTGCTGTTTAGAAATGCGTACTATAAATCATGTGCTTTTATAAAGCAAATCATATACTTTACCGCTTAGATTCTACAATGACCATACTATAGATATATGGAAAAGAGATGAGAAGGTGGGACTTGAATAAAACATCAAAACAATGGTGGCAGGATGATTGTGTCCTTATGTAACTCAATAAAATGTATTTTATAAAATCAAATGTCTTTTTATAAAATGCAAGATATTTAACATGATTAATTTTAATTAATTTCCCAGATAAAAGTTATTTCAAAATGATATAGGGTGCTATCACAATTTTTTCCAGAAGATAAAATATATTTATTTTCAAGGGGAGACCTAGAATTTTCCAAATATTGCTCATGGCCCTGCTCCTTTTCTAATTCTTCAAATATCCAGTTTATCTTTTTTTTTTTTTTTTTTCCTGTGTTTATTCTCCTCCCCATTTCCCTCTCCATCTTTGAGTCAAACCTGTCAACTTGAACTTAAGTTTATTTTTTTAGGCTGATAACATTTTCTGTCTGCCACAATTAAAACCGCAAGAACTTTCATAATGGATTTGAAAATCCTTAGATGCATTCTCATTTTAGGCCCTCAGGGACTCCATAGTAAATTCAACATTTGCATCAAATAGCAATGACCAGAATATATATATATTTTTTTCCTCATGAAATTATTAAATATGTATATACAGTGTTTCTGTGTATATATATGTGTATTTGTATGTTGGTTATAAAGTACTGTAGATACTATTTAGCCCTGCCATAATAACAGCTTTCTCTGTACCTCAGTTTTGTGACTGTAAGCAGCTATGAAATGAACTTCAAGTAATTTCAATATCTAACACCTTATTTTAGAGGCATTCAGGGACATGTAAAGTGATAACAGGTAGCTCTGTCAGTGGCCTGATAAGTGATCTAAAGTAAATTGCTTTGCTCTACTGTCTATATTTCTTTATTGTTAAAATAGAATTCATGAGCCCTCTGTCCTTTACAATGTTTTCTGAGCTCTGAGTAGTAACTATGACACTGAATAGCTTTTATTAGATGAAAAAATAAAATAAAATTAAAATAAAATAAAAATAAACATCAATAACAAAAAAAAATTTAAGTGACAGTAATTTGAGGGTTCTTGGACAGGATTTGCATGCACATTTTATTCAAGCCCCCCCCCCCCCCTTTTTTTTTTCATTTCTCATTTTCTCATTTTAGAAAGTCTACAAAGACAATAATCAGATAAACATACATGACCTGTAGCATATTCACAAAAGTGTGGTATGTTCGTGTTCATTCATTTTATTACTAGAATTATGTTTATTTGATCAAGTTTAATCAATTTATCGTATTCATGACCACAATTTAAAATGAAGATTCAAATTAGATTTAACTTAAAGCATATGGCTAAGAATATATTTATCAGTAAACAATTTGGTATGCAAAATTGAGAACCTACCATCTACTAATGAAGCTAAGAGTTACTACTGCATAAATCTATAAATAACATGTACATTTCTATCTGAAGATAAAATGGAGTTAGTGTAAAAGATGTGTTTCTGAACACATTAAGTACTGACTTGACTATGTCCTTTATTATTAGATATCTTACCATTAAGAATATTTCAGAATGGACAAATATAGTATTTTGAACAGCAATTAGACAGGAATCTCTGTGTGTTTCACAGTATATTTATTTATTTGTGTGAAGACTATTTTCAGTATTTATTCAGCGTATAGCATTATTTAAAACATGGCGTATCTAGACGGCATGTAAAATACTTGTTTCTAGTGTTTTGTAGATTGTTTAGGAAACTTACATCAAATGTCAATGAAACCATGCAAAGACTGTGGGGAGAAAGAGCAAAATAGTAGAACTGTGCTTCACAGTTGTTACTTTCAGTGACTATGATATTATTTTTGTCACAGGGTAAATAGCACCACACAGATAAATTAGACCTTGGCTACATCTACCCATCACTTAACTTACTATATGTTTGTATTTTTTCCCGGGGGGGCTGGGGGTGGGAGTGAGGGTGTGGAGCGGCTCATTACAGGGAAGGTTTAATAGATCTCTGGACTGCATGTGCCCTGTTGTCCTGGTTTCAGTTATGACAGAGTTATTCCTCCTAGTAGCAGGTAGGGTGCTATGTTTTGGATTAGTATGAGAAGAGTGCTGATAACATGCTGATGTTTTAATTGCTGCAGAGCAATGCTTACACTGAGCCAGAGACTTTTCAGCTTCTCGCCCTGTCCTGCCAGTGGGCAGGCTGGGGGTGCACAAAGAGCTGGGAGGGGACAGACCCAGGACAGCTGACCCAAACTGGCCAAAGGGGTATTCCATACCATCTGATGTCATGCTAAATGATATATAGGGGTGGCTAGCTGGGATGGGGGGCCGGCTGCTCAGGGATAGGCTGGGCATTGGTCAGCGGGTGGTGAGCAATTGCATTGTGCATCATTTATTTTGTACATTATTATTATTATTATTATTATTATTATTATTATTATTATTATTATTTCCTATCTTAATAAACTGTCTTTATCTCAGCTCACAGGCTTCACTTTCCTGTTTCTCTCCCACATCCCAGAGAGGGAGGGGGGAGGGTGAGCGAACGGCTACGTGGTGTTTAGCTGCCAGCCTGGTTAAACTACAACACCTGCTCTACTAGTTTAGGTATGCAACGAAAAGAAACAAGGACACGAAGATAAACTAATAACTTTATATCCTTTTAACACATTTGGAGCAGGATGCCAGAATGTGATATTCACCCAGGTCACTAGCTGGCATCAGAAAATCAAACAGATTAGCCTGAGGACATTGTGAGGTGAGGACATTGCTAGTTCATGCTGACCATTTAAATTAGAAAATATGACATATAGAAACAATATCTCCTTGGAAGAACACATCTGCTTAACTAAACACCAAGAAGAAGCCTAAGCCTAGGTAGAACTGCTATGGCTAACACCCAGACTGCCTGTTAACACTTGGGCAGGGGCAGCAACAAGGGCCGGCACCTCCCTGTGGTCTGGGGGCCAGGAGCCACAGGCCCCTCTCTGGGGTCCATTAGGCCAGGGCCTGGCAGCCAAGGCCCATCCCACCTCCCAGACCAGAAGCAGGACAGCTAGCAGCACCAGGTCATCCCCAACCTCAGGCACTGAGCACCTTTCTAGGAATTAAGACACGCTGGGACTAGGCCAGGCTGGGATATGGGCCACAGGTAGGCCTGTCTGGGCCTGACTGTGATAGGCTTCAGGAGGCTGGAGCAGGGCTGGAGACTGGCCCTTCTGAAGCTTCACTAGGGCAGAGGCTGATGGCCCTGGCAGCTGAAAGGAAGTCCTGGGCCCTGGTCAGAGTCACGGGTGCCCAAGAGAAGGACTCACAGTCAGTAAGGCTGGTAGTGCCCTCAGGGTCTTGACAGACAGCTCAATCAGCTAGTGTGAGTGTTGTGTTCCCCCCAAGGTCATTGTACTGGTCATAATTGGTCAAGAGGCTTTTATTGATATGAATGTGTTACAGAAAATACAGCGTGTTTGTTAGAAATAAATATCCACATGAATGCAACGGGAACTTTATGGATGGATAATTATTTCTACTCCAGCATAGAGTAGGCTTCCATAAAACTATGTTGATGACTGAAAAGCAATAGATGTGCATATTACCTCCCCACTGGACTCAAAGGAAAGCCAAATATATAAACTTCATAACAAACATAAAATATCTAAAAATAAGTTAGCCACTATTGTATTTTGCTGTAGTCAGAGACAAGAGTCATGTCATTGCAAGTTGTTTTTTTTTTTTTTTAATTATTATTTTATTTTATTTTTCTCATGTAAATCAGCTTCTAGAAATTCCTACTATTACTCTTTCACTTACCCTAGAATATCTTGCATGGCCACCAGCTGCCACTCTAGAAGGGCTGAGGTCTGTGGTAAGTCTGGTACCTTACTTGCCAGTTCTGGCAGATACGACAAATACACTAGAGCATCTCAAATAGTTTCAGACATTTATGTTCACTGAATAGCTCCCAGACGTGTCTGGAAAGAATCACAGAATCATGGAATGGCTCGTGTTGGAAGAGACCTTAAAAATAATCTAGTTCCAACCTCCCTACCATGGGCAGGGATGCCATCCACTAGATCAGGTGGATGAAAACGGTGAGTGAAATCAAGTGGGAAAGCTGCTTAGTTGGCCAAATGTTTATGTCTTTTATAGTATGAGCTGAATAGTTCTCAGTGGATGGGTTTAGTTTCTCACAGTTAGATGCTTAGTGTCATTTGTAGATGTCCTAGCTGTCCTGGTTTCAGTTAGGACAGAGTTATTTTTCCTCCTAGTAGCTGGTAGGGTGCTAGGTTTTGGATTAGGATGAGAAGAGTGCTGATAACATGTTGATGTTTTAATTGCTGCAGAGCAATTAAAGCTAACACTAATTAACACTAAGCCGAGGACTTTTCAGCTTCTCGCTCTGTCTGGCCAGCGGGCAGGTTAGGGGTGCAGCAAGAGCTGGGAGGGACAGACCCAGGACAGCTGACCCAAATTGGCCAAAGGGGTATTCCATACCATCTGACATCATGCTGAACAATATATAGGGGTGGCTAGCCGGGGTGGGGGGCCGGCTGCTCGGGGTTGGGCTGGGCATTGGTCAGCGGGTGGTGAGCAATTGCATTGTGCATCACTTGTTTGTACATATTATTATTATTATTATTATTATTATTATTATTATTATTATCTATCTTAATAAACTGTCTTTATCTCAACCCACAGGCTTCACTTTTCTAGTTTCTCTCCCCCATCCCAGAGAGGGAGGGGGCAGGGTGAGCGAACGGCTGTGTGGTGTTTAGCTGCCAGCCGGGTTAAACCACAACACTAGCTTATCTTGAGATATCTAGGTAGATCCAGCAGATATGACATAACTCGAGCTCTTCTGGACTAAAAGTTGGGGGTCAAACTGGATACTTTAAGACATTTCAAATAGCACTAGATGCTTACATTTAGACAACTAAATCATAGAATCATAGAATCATTAAGGTTGGAAAAGGCCTCCAGGACCATCTGGTCCAACCATTGCCCTACTACCAATGTCACCCACTAAACCATGTCCCTAAGCCTTTCCTTAAACACTCCCAGGGATGATGACTCCACCACTTTCCTGGGCAACCTGTTCCAATGCCTGACTACTCTTTCTGAGAAGAAATGTCTCCTAATTGCCAATATAAACCTCCCCAGGCGCAACTTGAGGCCTTTCCCTCTAGTCCTATCACTAGCTGTCTGTGAGAAGATGCTGACCCCCTGCTCCCCACAACTTCCTTTCAGGTAGTTGTAGAGAGCAATAATGTCTCTCCTGAGCCTCCTCTAGATTAAACAACTCTAGTTCCCTCAGCAATCTGCTAGTTCCCACTGCATATTAAATCATCAGTGTAATTGATTTTATTGGATCACTGTTTTCCTAAGGAAATGAATGTTCTTGAGTTTCTGATACTGGAAAATGGTTAGGTAGATGAAAGAAATATATTTTCCAACAGCTGTAGAGATTAAGAATCTGTCTATTAATTTTTGCAAAATTATGCACTGCAAAAAATATGTGCAAAACAGTGCAAAATGAAAAGTATATATGTATATGTATATTAAAAAAAAAAAAAAAAAACACATAAAATGTACCCCAGAATGAAAAACTCATTGTGTAAGAATAACTAGTAAAAATAAACAGCCAATATAAAAATACTTCTTTATAATGTAGTAAATTCTCTAGTACTTAGTTCATTTACAGAAGGAACATTCTTCCTTTTGAAAGACAGATTTCTATCTAATCAGAGTTAGATGAAACAAAAGATGAGGATACTGTAAAGGATTCAATGACCTTTACTTTGACAGAAATAGATTAGGCAATCATAAGTGATTCTTTCTTCCCATAAAATGTCTCTAATAGACATGAATACTGCAAAAGTCTATATCTTTTATAGAAATTTTAATCACAATAAAATTGGATTGTTCCCCTGGGGAAAGGAAAGAATAGTCTTTTTCTCCCCTCCCTGCCTCCCCCAAGGGAAATCTTGCAATGTTTAGTGTTTAGGAAGTGTTTAATTTCACTACTCACTGAAGTGGTTTTTTTTTTTTTTTTTTCCTTTTTTTTCTTTTTTTTTTTTTTTTTCCATTTCTTATTTATTTATTTTTCAGGAGAGTGGAATCAATCTGGATCTTACTGTGATGACACTTCTACTTGACAGGCCAACTGTACTTCAATTTTAAGTTTTCTAAAGCTTGAGTAGGTTGTATATTCAGGTTTAAATTTGCATAATTCCATTCACAGAAACTGGCCTATAACAAATAGTCAAGCAAAAATATCTTTTTCCCCCTACTTCAAAGCTATAAGGGCTGAAAAGCTAAAAGTTTGTTTGTTTGTTTGTTTGTTTTAACATAGATAAATTACCACAGCTCAATCTGAGAAAGTGAAAAAGTGACAGAGACTTCAGACTGATGTTGTAAAACTTGCTGTGGATGAAAATATAAACAGGTGGACTGCGTTGATGGAAAGCCTATATTAATATCTAAGCTGATTAATCCATTCTGAATTTTAAACACTTATATATATATATATATAAATATTATATATACATATATTTTATATAACAAGTTATATAAAATATAGTATTATATATGCATATATAATATTTTATATAATTATATATATGCATAAATAATGTATATAAAAAACAAAGTGTGTGTGTGTGTGTATTCAGTATAATTACTATTTGTGCAAGGAAAAAAGACAGATTAAAAGAAAGTAGTTGCTTTCTCCAGCCAACCAGAAGGTTGTCATGTTTATGTCATGTACACTGCTAGTAGAATCATAGAATCATAGAATATCCTGAGTTGGAAGGGACCCTTA
>CM021731.1:168720823-168738348 GCA_011075105.1 Heteronetta atricapilla
GCCTGTAATTGCTTGGGTCTTCTTTCTGACCCTTCTTGAAAATCGGCGCAACATTTGCCAGCTTCCAGTCTACCGGGACCTCTCCAGATTCCCAGGATAAGAAGTGCTTATATAGAAGTGCTTATAAGAAGTGCTTATAGAAGTGCTGAAGGAAGTGTCTGTGAGGCCGAGCAAAGCAGCATTCCTAAAAGTGAAATGCCCAGCTGATCAATCTAAGTGTAGCATTTAGTTGAAGTACATTTACTACCTTTTATACTGTCAAATAAATTTAACATAAAACCTTAAATTTAGAGTGCCAACAGAAACAAGATCTGTTTTTATCAGTAATAGGCCAAAATCAAAATATTCCACAATATTTTCCAAGCACCTCAAGTAACTTTTAGTTACCAGCTGAGATTGCAAACAGTAGTGTTTATTGCTCAGATGAACTTATTGAAGTTGTACCTCTTTTCAGATACTGGGGAAAGATTTTAGAAGTAGCAAGGCTCAGATAATAGGTACTACAATTAAACACATTTTTATATGAGATTAATTCTGGCAAATGTTTTATTTCTATTATTTTGTTTTATTTTATTTTATTATTATTATTATTTTATTTTTAATATCCTTTGTCAGGGTAAGTGTACAGGATATAAAACCATTTTTATACTCTTTCCAAATATTCCCTCTAGTAAGAAGATAAAATAATTTTAAAATTGGAAGTTGGCTATCTGTCTTTTTTTGTGTAGTCAGTATTCTCATTTAAATGTTGATAAGTAAATAGTATTTGGTAATAATTTTTTTTTTTGTCATTTCTTTCTATTTGATGCCCAAATTAATAAATTTATGGCAAACTGTCTTTGCCAAAATGCTGAACATATGCATATTCACTTCTACACTTCCTACACTGACAAGTGAAGTACCAACTTGTTACAAGTTTTTAGTGATTATCTTTATATTAATTGGTTTATTAAGATATTTTGTCTTATGTATCCTGTGCCTTTCCAAAATAACTTACTGAATCGTCTGAGGTGAGTTATCTCATAAATAAATAACTAATTTTAAATAGGTGTCAAAGGTAGGAACTGATGATCAGTTTTGACACTGGATATGCAATGAATGTAAAAATGACCAACAAAATGACCAACAAAAAATGACCAACAAAATGACCAACAAATGACCAACAAAAATGTTGGTGACAAACTTTACTGTTAAAATTATTCACAGAGTTAGGAACTGTACAATCAGAAAAAAAATATATATATAAATAAATAAATGCAGAAGAATCTTGAAATACAGTACTTTGTCAATGGTAGATGAATTTCTATGTAGGTGAAGTAGAAATAATACAAAACAAGGAGCTCCTAGGCAGTCATTATCATTCAGGAATTATATCTTAAGTTTATAACAAATGAACTGAAATGTAAACGTATTGTTACAAGTTGTTAGCAAAGAAATAAGGAAAAAAACTAACACATCCCATATGCATTATTTGATGCACCCACATAGAGGAAACTACAATTAGCTTTAGTGACTCGATTTTAAAAATGTGGAACTAAAGGAGTTACAGAAATGAGTGTGTGAGACAATCCTGTCTTACCATAAAGTCTATAAAGTTATTAGTGAAAAAAACAAACAACAACAACAACAACCAAAAAAACCCAGGAAGCATAAAAAATAAATATTCAGTTTCTCACAAGAGAAAAAATAAATTACAAAGGAAATTTCTGAAGTTCAAACGAATAGAAAGACAAATATATACAAAGCAAACTTAAGTAATGGAACTCATTGCTAAGAATGTTGTGGAAACCAAGTTAATATGGAGTAAAAAAACAAGTACAAAATGTAGTGTTGGGGGACAATCAGTTAAGAGCCGTTAACAAAAAACAACCAAACAAAAAAATCATTTGTGCCTTTGGATGTCTTTGATCCACTGATCACTAGGAAGAAAACCAAGAACATATATAACATTTTTTCTTACACTTTTTCTACATGCAACCTCTGGCTACTGAAGAAAGGACAGCGAGTGAAGTGGACCTCTGATATAATTTTTCTTTTGTTACAGTTTTTTGAGATTCCATCATGGCTTTACATTTTTTCTGTTTGTTCTTTAGCTTTATTTAATTGCATGGATTGAACTAAATTCAGTGATAAAATTCTGTTGTGCTTTCCTATTGCTGTGTTTACACTAGTTACACTAGTCAGGGAACATGACAAGCTGCAAAAATCCATGTTCCTATTTTCATGTACAGTAAATTTTAATATTTCCAATATTTCCTATTGGCTCTTGCACTTTAGTGTAAAAGAGAGATTTTTAATTATTTCATTATTTTTGTGAATATACATTAAGCTTGATGTTGGAAAAAATCAGGACTGCTCAGAAGTGAGAAGAGGATCACAGAATCACAGAATCACAGAATCGTCTAAGTTGGAAGAGACCTCCAAGGTCACCGAGTCCAACCTCTGACCTAACACTAACTAGTCCCCCACTAAACCGTATCCCTAAGCTCTACATTTAAATGTCTTTTAAAGACCTCCAGGGATTTAAAGACCATTCAACCACTTCCAACAGCAGCCCATTTCAATGTCTAACAACCCTTTTGGTAAAGAAGTTCTTCCTAATATCCAACCTAAACCTCTCCTAGCACAAATTTAGCCCATTGCCCCTCGTCCTGTCACCAGGCACATGGGAGAATAGACCAACTGCCACCTCACTACAGCCTCCTTTAAGGTACCTATAGAGAGCGATAAGGTCACCCCTGAGCCTTCTTTTCTCCAGGCTGAAAGTCCCAGCTCCCTCAGCCGCTCCTCATAAGACTTGTTCTCCAGACCCCTCACCAGCTTTGTTGCCCTTCTCTGGACTCACTCGAGCACCTCCATGTCCTCCTTGTAGTCAGGGGCCCAAAACTGAACACAGTACTCACCAGAGCCGAAATGCTATTAGTCTGGTGCAGACTCACCAGAGCCGAAATGTTATTAAGGATGCTACTAAGGGATTTAAGATGGGATACAATTAAAACTAGTGCTATAAACACATTTATGTATTTATTTATTTCCCTAAAGGGGAAAAAAAAAAATCTTTACTCCTGTTAGATTTGTAGACTTTCTGTCCTTTTTGAATGTATATATTCTGTTAAGGTGTTTGGAAATACTATGAAAATTCATCTTTGTTCTTAAAATCTGTCAACTAATGACGTTGGACATTAACTTTTCAGTAAGGCAAGGACAGCTTGTATTGAATAATTAAATTATTTCTATTAAGATGTTACATTATAATAAGTGCCTGCTGTAAGCTGCAGCCTGACTCATCATGTTCTGCTCTTAAAGACCAGAACCCCACATTCAAAGGAAAACATGATGTTTTGTCTCTGGTCTCTGCAGATATTTTCCACAGCCTTGCAAAGGGCCAGCTGTATTCTATGCCTTTGATCTAACTGATGAGAACTCATTCTTTTTTATTTTTTTTGCATGCATTTAATTAATCAGAATGTAGAAAATAAATGTGCAATGATATGTATGAAAATATGAAATATGTGGAGATATGCAATATTGTGTGTAGGTCATAAAAATTCTATAGTGACTTTGTTGTTGCTTGTTTGTTTGTCTTTTATTTCCTGTCTGTTACTGTATGCCTTCAGTCAAGGCTACTAAGAGCCCCACTAACACTGGGTATTTCAAAATATTTTGGATACTGTTGCATATACAAACAGGTTGCATCTCTTATTTCTTAGATAGATATGCTGATCCTTTGTTTATGAGGAAAAAAAAAATAGGTAAAAGTTTCTAAAGAAGGCTATTCTAATGATGGGTCTATGCCACAAATGAGGAATGCAATTACTGGCAGGTGAGGGGGAAGAGCCAATACTGGAATCTAAAGGGAACATTAACTTCCTCCGTCCCCATTAACATTGACTGTGTGATATGTACTCTATGTAATATGACAGGCAATCTACTATGCTTCAGCAGTGTTCATACCTCCTTCCTAATCAACACTGCATTGGAACTGAACCTTGCACTGAACAAGGTTCTGAAGTAGGAAATGTGTAATATTGTGGTGGTTTTACCATGCTAGGCAGCTGAACACCACAACCGATATGTCACTCCGCCTCCTCATCTGAGGAGGGGAAGAACCTAAGGAAAGAACAACTCACGGGTTGAGATAAGGATAATATAATTAAAAAGAAAAAACAATATTAAGGAAATATTATTATTAATTAAACAATTCAACTAAAGGGAAAAAAAAGGAAAAGGGGAAGAGGGAAGGGGGAATAACAAAACAAAGCAAGTAAAGGCTGCGTGGAAGTGCAGAGGAAAGAAATTACTCTGCACTTCCCACAAATGAACGATGCTTGACCACGTCGTTGAAGCAGGGCCTCAACGCATGTAGCTGGTGTTCGGGAGGAGGACAGATGTTTTTGCAACAAGAGCCCCTCCTTCTACTCCCCCCCCCCCCCCCCCCCAGGAGAGTTAGAGAAAGTCCTGATGCTGTGCCTGCACTTGTCAGCAGCAGACACAACACCAGTGTGATACCACTGCTGTTCTAGCTACAAGTGCAGAGTGCAGCACTGTATGGGCTGCTGCAGGGAAAGTTAACATCCCAGCCAGACCCAATACAAATAATCAAAGTTATAAAATAGCCCCCTATACAATTTAGTGCAATTTTTGTTGCACTAAAAATTCCAATATTTTACTTTTTTATATTATTCTATATAATAAATATATATAATGGAAAATGAATCTATTATAATAATGAATTAAAAGCATTATGTTGTATTTAAATAATATTTCTTGTATACATGTACATACACATTTGAGAACACCATTAAAATTGCATTTTTCATTGTGAAACTCTCATGTTGAGCTTAATTAAAGTGAAAGATTTTAGAATTTTCAAAATGAAAATATGATATTGAAATTGGAGTAGTAAAATCAGAAACTTTGTAGATTTTTTGTTTGTTTGTTTATGTTTCTTTAGTTTTTAAGGAAAAAATAGCATCATGTTCCTATGAAATATTTTGAATTTAATGAAACTACCTTTTTAATACAAAACTGCTCCATCTTTTGCACATGGCCAGTTATCAGGCACAACTGGACTCGAGCAATTCCATTTATTCTTTGGCCTGACCAACAGGATGTAGTCCAAATAATTAAGCAGCAGTAAACTTGTAATAATATACAAGTTAATAATAATAATACGCTCTAGCACCATCTAGCTTTACTTTCAGAGTAACTCATATCAGACAAAATCTCTTTTATTTGCAGCCAGGGTGGGAGTTGTTTCTGTCAGAGATAATCATAGAACAGGTTTAGAAGTAAATCCTGTGGTCACAATGAAACTTGAGGAAGAAGGTGCAGCTTCCTTGGAGTCGGGTAAAAGTTTACCTCTGGGTCTCAGAACTGCTTTTCAGTTAAAAAAAAAAAAAAAAAAAAGTACAGTCTTTTGCAGGTTATATTATTATTATTTATTACCTTATTTTCTGTATTTCTTATAAAACTATTGTGTTTTACATTTATTTTATCCATTGTGACAGTAATACAAAGACTCTAGCAATACTTACTAAAACTCAGATATACCCAACTAAAAGCTGTTTTATTATCTCATGCATTGTATAATACTAAAGACAAAATTCCTTTCCTATACTTCTTCATCCTTATTTCTGTGATCCACATCACTGACTTCAAAGGGGCTAGCCATGAGAGTATGCTGACAGTTATTATAGTATATATTTTCTTAATTGAAAGTATTATGGCATCCTTAAATGGCCAGGAAGGGCTTTCCCAACTGACACCAAAGGATTAAGATTTTCT
The DNA here is from genome assembly GCA_011075105.1 of Heteronetta atricapilla. Taxonomy (NCBI): domain Eukaryota; kingdom Metazoa; phylum Chordata; class Aves; order Anseriformes; family Anatidae; genus Heteronetta; species Heteronetta atricapilla. Next base: position 168,726,611 of record CM021731.1, read on the forward strand.
AGACTCCACATTGTCCCTAGATAACTCGGCCTCCTAAAATAAAGCACTTTCTTGCCATTGTGCTGATACAATGGAAGTTGAAACAGTGCTCAAAGAATGACTCCATTAGAGAGAAATTGTAAAGTTCTTTTTGGAAGGAGAGGCATCCCCTAGTATGTCTCAATGACGTAGTACTATACTATTGAGACAGAGAGTTCACCTAGAATGTGGGTAGGTGAAAGTTCCTTACCCTGCTATTGCCAGATAAAGGTATTTTAATATCAGATAGAAGTCAATTTTTAATGTATATATATTTAAGATATTTTAAAATATTTATTATTTAGGAGAGCCATAATATTTTAACTTCACCACCCTTTCTTTGTCATTAATCAAACACAAGTATTTAAAGAATTCTATAGATATCTGTGACTCAAGTAATGAAGAGCCTTCCACTTTTGTGTTTACTAAATCAATCATCCATATTATTGTTAATGGCACTCTGTTTCCCAGAAAAATAATAATAATAATAATAATAATAATAATAATTACTCCCTGCTCCCAAACAAAATAAAGAAGCAGAGGGAGTAGCAAATATTTTGAGTCTGCTACACTTAATGCAATAGAAACTGCAGATCCTTTAGTTAAAATAATCCAAGTCACTGAAACTAGCTTTCCCTTTCAGGACTTTTTTTTTTTTTTTTTTCATTATGTTTAGAGATTCTGAACTGACCTGTGCTTTTGTTTAAATTTAATTTTAGATGGTTGAAGGCTAAAAATGACTTTAATGGAATTCAAAACTTGTAGAAGAGTACTGATGAAGAATGTTTGGCAAATTGTTTTTCTTATTTTTCAAGTTTCTCTGAAAATGAAACAAAAACACTGAAATAAAGTAAGGTTAGTTTTCTGAATACTTCACTAACTTGATAGTGAAAGCAGTGAACATGTAAATATGTTTGTTACATTTTAGGAATCCTTAAAGCCTTCAACTGTGATGGAAAGATGTAGGGTTAACTTGAATATATTGTCATTCTTCTAGAACTTCAAAGCAAGTCAGCGATAAAAATTCCATATCCCACAGGGCTAAGTTAGAACATAAGTTTTTCAGTCTCTGCTCTGAGACATTTCTATATTTATCTGAATTTTATTTACTATAATTGTTTATAATATAAAATACAAATCTACCTCTAGTTTCTACTCAGAAATAAACCAAATTAAAAATATCACTATAAATATTTTCCTTTATGCTCTCTCTCTCTCTCTTTCTCTCTCTCTCTCTCTGTGGTAATATGTGGTATATGCCAAAACTAGCCACAAAATAACAAGTCTTAGGTTGTATGATGTCCTTTTAACAAAGTGTTCTAAGACATATTTATTTAGACTCAGTAGATTAGCGATAAAATGATCTCTCACCAGCAGAATAAACACAGATGCATATGTATATATAATACGTATTCTTGTATATATATATCTCTATAATTTAACTCACAACAACTTCATATGATTTAAGTTATGATAACTATGATTTAAGACCACAATTGTTCCTATAACTCCAGATGTTTTCCTGTGACTTCTGAAAATTAACAGTTGTTAACAGTTAATTGGTGAGCCTCACCTCTGTGCCTTGAAAGAGCATGGAATGAATCCTCCTGGAGGCAATGTTAAGGCACATGCAGGGCAAGGAGGTGATCTGGGACAGCCAGCATATCTTCACTAAGTGCAAATCGTGCCTGATTAGTCTAGTGGCCTTCTGCAATGGAATGATGACTGCGACAGTTAACAAGGGAAGACTGACCAATATAATCTACCTGGACTTCTGTAAGGCCTTTGATACAGTCTCACATCCTGATCTTCAAATTGGAGAGAGATGGATTTGATGGGTGAACCATTCAGTGAATAAAAAAATTTCTTGAAGGTCAGAATCAGAGAGTGGTGGTCAATGGCTCTATATCCAAGTGGAGGCTAGTGATGAGTGGTGTCCCTCAGGACTGGGACTGTTACTGGGACTGTTACTGGGACTGTCCTGGGACTGTTACTGTTTAATATCTTTGTTAATGGCATAGACAGTGGGATTAAGTGAACCCTTGATCATGACGCAACATCCTGCAAGATTACAGATCACAGAATCACAGAATTTCTAGGTTGGAAGAAACCTCAAGATCATCGAGTCCAACCTAACACTAACAGTCCTCCACTAAACCATATCCCTAAGATCTACATCTAAGCATCTTTTAAAGACCTCCAGGGATGGTGACTCCACCACTTTCAACAGCAGCCCATTTCAATGTCTAACAACCCTTTTGGTAAAGAAGTTCTTCCTAACATCCAACCTAAAATGATGACACCAAGCTGAGTGGTGCAGTTGATACAACAGAAGGAAGGAATGCCATCCAAAGAGGCCTGAGGACAGGCCTGAGAAGTGGGCCCATGTGAACCTAATGAAGTTCAAGTCTAAGTGTAAGATGCCGTACCTAGGCCAGAGCAATCCCAGACAGGAGTACAGACTGCGAGAAAAAATCATTGAAAACATCCCTGCAGAGAAAGACTTGGGATTTCTAGTGGAAAAAAAGCTTCACAGGAGCCAGCAGCATGCACTTGCAACCCAGAAGATGAACTGCATCATTGGCTGCATCAAAAGAGGAATGGCCAGCAGGCCAAGGGAGGTGATTGTTCCCCTCTACTCTACCCTTGAGGCCTCATCTGGAGTATTGTTGATCTGTTAGAATGGGTCCAGAGGAGGGTCACAGAAAGGCTGAGAGACATGGGGCTGTTCAGCCTGAAGAAGAGGCTCCATGGAGACCTTACTGCATCTATTCAATACTTAATGGGGGCTTATAAAAAAAGATAGAGAGCAAAAAGATAGAGAACCTTCTTCTTGTGCAGACAATTACAGGACAAGGGTGAATAATTTTAAACTAAAAGAGGAGAGATTTAGATTAGAGATTAGGAGGAAATTCGTTACTTAGAGAGTGGTGAGGCACTAGAACAGGTTGCTCAGAGAGGTTGTATATGCCCCGTCCCTGGAGATGTACTAGACCATATTGGATGAGGCCCTGGCAAACCTGATCTAGTGTGTGGCATCCCTTCCCATGGCAAAGGGGCAGAGGGGTTGCATCTAGATATTCTTTAAGGTCTCTTCCAACCCAAGCCCCAAGCCATTCTATGATTTGTTCTAGGTTCTATGAACAGTTGGAAATTGTGTAATTTCTGTATATATAAGGACTGCTTCATGACAGAATTCAAAATTTTCTCTGGACTGACTTTTACATTTCTTCCAATTTATTTTTTTTTATATACCATATATATATATATGGTATATTATAATATTCCCTGCACAATCACTTTTTTTCACATAAGTGGACTGCTACACTTCTGCCTCATGAACACCATCTGTGCTTCACTGGTAGTTATTGTTGTAAGTCCAAAGCAGAACAACTCAAAAAATGTTCAGCTGACAAACTCTGCTGTGCTGAAGCAGTAGGCCACCATCTGCATTTCTTTCCTGAACGCATTTTTGACTAATATATTATATAACTGAACAATTCTGTCCTGTACTTGGGGAGTTTATTCTCTTTTCCTTCATCGTTTCCAAACAGCTCATTTTTTTTCCTTGCTATTATCTCTGCAAGACTGCAAATTCTACAGAGCTGCAGGTGACTTTTAACAGAAGTGAGGAATGGATACAATGGATAATTTAAAGCAAGACAAACCTCAGCAGAAAGGAAAAGCTGCCTGCAGAGTGAAAGTATCCAAATTCTAATGATGCTTTCAGTATTGGAGTTTGTCCTGTTCTGTTTTGAAAGATGCAGTTTTCTCCTGTATTTAATTTAATTTTCAGTTTCTGAACTGACTGTCAGATTTCCAGAACACCAAGATTATCATCTTAATGTCTGTCTTTTTCTTCCTTTATATCATTGCAGATAGGATTAAAGTTTTTATCTGGTAGAGCTTTTTATTTATTTATTTATTTATTTATTTTTTACTCTCTCTCTGCTTCTAACAGCTTGGTAAGCAGCTTCACACCATCCTGTTTCACATTTGCATTTGATGCCAAGTCCTTTCTACTGATTATCTCAGCTGGAATGCCAGAGGGCTGGGAGGAAGCGAAGGGTTTAGCAGTTATGTCCTGCAAAGGAAATCATCTGTTATTCAAAAGTAGTATGCTGTGTTCAGTTCTCAGAATTGTGTACAGAACTGTATTTTTTCTCTTACCCTCTAACCTTGAAAATACCAAAGGAAATTGAAAGCTGAGAAGTTAGTATATGAAGGCTACTGCTCAGGTATAGATATTCAAATATAACTGTGATTTGAGGATGGATTTATTTTGAATCCAGGATTTTTATTTTAAAATGTAAACTCTCTTTGGACATTCACAATACTTTAGTTGGCTCAGATCTGAAAATTACAAAAAAAAATGTAAACACTGGTATTCCACAAAATGTCATGAAAAACTTTTATGTGGTAGTCTTTAACCACCATAAACTTTCATGGAATACAAAATATCAACCCCTAAAAACTGAGTCATTACAAATCCTTACAACTAATATAAACTGAGAGATAAGGAAGGGTCTGTATCTTTCATTTGTTTTAAGATATGGCTAGAGAGTCAGGAAAATTAAGCAATGAAGAGAATGATTTCTAAAGAGATGAAGCTCTTCAATAAAAATTAAAACAATTCTATAATCTCTGGAGGAAAAATGTGCCACAGCACCCCTTGAAATCCTTCTCCCATGATAGCCCACACTGTTAGATTTGTTCCAGTTCACTAATGCTTCTTCTCTGCCAATAAGGTTACATTTCCTATTAACAACAACAACAACAGGAGCAGAAAGAATAACAGTAAGTAAGAAAAGGAGAAACATTTAAAAGGGAGCTGGGATAAATACTCTGATATTCATAAGACACGGCTAGGGGAGAACCTGACTATGGGAATCACAGCATATCTGGATGTATGTATGTACCTGTGTTGCTGTGGAGGCACTAATGTTGATTGCAGAACTGACTGGCTTAAAAAAAAAAATGTAGTAGGAAAAACCTGTGATAGCATTTTTAGAAGCGTTATGCTCTATAGAAGATGCATGGTTGAAATTAATATATATTTAAATATTTAAAGGTTTAAATGCAGGATAACCACACTGGATAAAGAAACATATTTCACTGGGTCCTTTGTGGATTTGTACATGCATCCCCCTTTCTCTTAGATATTGAACTGCTTGTTTTACATGAGTCCAACAGGACTACAGAAATGTGTGGGTAATCAACCAGTTTTGTAGAATGTATGAGAATGCATTGAAACATCATCCATGAATAGGACTATAAGGATATCGCGAGGCTGTGCAGGGACAAAATTAGAAAAGCCCAAGCTCATCTGGAGCTCAATCTGGCTACTACCGTTAAAGATAACAAAAAATATTTTTATAAATACATCAACACAAAAAGGAGGACTAAGGAGAATCTCCATCCTTTACTGGATGCGGGCGGAAACTTAGTTACAAGAGATGAGGAAAAGGTGGAGGTGCTTAATGCCTTCTTTGCCTCAGTCTTTAGCGGCAATACCGGTTGTTCTCTGGATACCCAGTTCCCTGAACTGGTGGAAGGGGATGGGGAGAGAGATGTGGCCCTCACTATCCATGAAGAAATGGTTGGTGACTTGGTACGGCACTTGGATGGGGCCGGATGGGATCCACCCAAGGGTACTGAAAGAACTGGCAGAAGTGCTGGCCAAGCCGCTTACCATCATTTATCAACAGTCCTGGCTAACGGGGGAGGTCCCAGTTGACTGGCAGCTAGCAAATGTGACGCCCATCTACAAGAAGGGCCGGAGGACTAACCCGGGAAACTACAGGCCTGTCAGTTTGACCTCAGTGCCAGGGAAGCTCATGGAGCAGATTATCTTGAGAGTCATCACGCAGCACTTGCAGGGCAAGCAGGCGATCAGGCCCTGCGTTTATGAAGGGCAGATCCTGCTTGATGAACCTGATCTCCTTCTATGACAAAGTGACGCGCTGGGTGGATGAGGGAAAGGCTGTGGATGTGGTCTACCTTGACTTCAGCAAGGCTTTTGACACCGTCTCCCACAGCATTCTCCTCAAGAAACTGGCTGCTCTTGGCTTGGACTGGCACACGCTTCATTGGGTTAGAAACTGGCTGGATAGCCGGGCCCAAAGAGTTGTGGTAAATGCAGTCAAATCCAGTTGGAGGCCAGTCACTAGTGGCATTCCCCAGGGCTCGGTGCTGGGGCCGGTCCTCTTTAATATCTTCATCGATGATCTGGATGAGGGCATTGAGTGCACCCTCAGTAAGTTTGCAGATGACACCAAGTTAGGAGCATGTGTTGATCTGCTCGAGGGTAGGAAGGCTCTGCAGGAGGATCTGGATAGGCTGCACCGATGGGCTGAGGTCAACTGCATGAAGTTCAACAAGGCCAAGTGCCGGGTCCTGCACCTGGGGCGCAATAACCCCAAGCAGAGCTACAGGCTGGGAGATGAGTGGTTGGAGAGCTGCCAGGCAGAGAAGGACCTAGGAGTGATGGTTGATAGTCGGCTGAATATGAGCCAGCAGTGTGCTCAGGTGGCCAAGAAGGCCAATGGCATCCTGGCTTGTATAAGAAACAGTGTGACCAGCAGGGCTAGGGAGGTGATCGTCCCCCTGTACTCGGCTTTGGTGAGGCCGCACCTCGACTACTGTGTTCAGTTTGGGGCCCCTCGCTACAAGAAGGACATCGAGGTGCTTGAGCAAGTCCAGAGAAGGGCTATGAAGCTGGTGAGGGGCCTGGAGAACAAGTCCTATGAGGAGCGGCTGAGGGAGCTGGGCTTGTTCAGCCTGGAGAAAAGGAGGCTGCCTGCCAGGGGCGACCTTATCGCTCTCTACAGGTACCTCAAGGGAGGCTGTAGCGAGGTTTAGGGTTGGTCTGTTCTCCCACGTGCCTGGTGACAGGAGGAGGGGAATGGGCTTAAGTTGCACCAGGGGAGTTTTAGGTTGGATGTTAGGAAGAATTTCTTTACCAAAAGGGTTGTTAGACATTGGAACGGGCTGCCCAGGGAAGTGGTGGAGTCACCATCGCTGGAAGTCTTTAAAAGACGTTTAGATGTAGAGCTTAGGGATATTGTTTAGTGGGGACTGTTAGTGTTAGGTCAGAGGTTGGACTCGATGATCTTGAGGTCTCTTCCAACCTAGAAATTCTGTGATTCTGTGAATTGTATTTTGTATTATTATTTTCCTGTTCTGCTGGGGGGTTGGACTAGATAATATTTCAAAGTCCCTTCCAATTCCTAACTTTCCATGGTTCTGTGAGTATCATTTCTATGTACTTCTCAGAAATATATATATATTTCTAAGACCTTATTATTTTATATATATATATATATATTTCTAATGACCTTACAGTCTAAGGTCAAATATATATATATATATATATATATATATATATATATATATATATTTGACTTACATGGTAAATTCAGAGCTCAGAATTTATTACATATTGTAATTAAGAGGGAAAGTTTTCCTCACTAAAATGTGAAGCTGGTATTTTCAAGTGGGTGAAGGCATTTGGGCTTTCAAAGAGCAATTCAGTTGCCTGAACATACACATCTAGTTCAATTTGCTAAATCTTAGAGTGTGAGTCATTTACCTTTTACAGAAACAAAAGAAGATTTGTATCTTTGTAGGGTATAAGTTGGAGAGCAGTCAGGATATTTGCAGGTGTTTAATGTGTCTCTGGTTACCAATGTTCAGGCACCTGCATACTACCACCAGTTCCAGTGAGAGCCAAGGGACTGATTAAAAGCCATGGACTAAAACCTATCTGGGAAGTCTCTAATGAGAAATAAATTATCTCAGTAATTCTCAAAAAGAAATGAAATAGACAACAGTATACGAAAAGACTGAGTTTTTTTTTTTTTTTTAAGCTCCTCATGGTCATGCAGGCTGTACAAATTGTTGTACACACATTAACACAAATTCTCCAACAATAAAAAAAAAAAAAAAAAAAAAAATGATACCATAGAGCTGAACTCCCAGGCTGCATCTATATATCAGGCTATTCAGTTTCACCATCAATTAATCATATAAGAGAATATTGTGGGGATTTTGTTTAGTTGTTTGTTGTTTTGTTTTAATCCAATAATATTTAAAACTAATTATTTTGGTAGTTAGCTACAGGCATCTTCCTGCTACTTCCATGGGACTTGTCCATTCAATGGGATTAACTTGCTTATTTAATTCATTCTCATACATTTTGTATTGCCTAGCCTTCAGGGACAGAAGACTTAAAAGTTTTTGGAAAAGCACGAAGTCAATGTTGTGGAAAGTCAGGTTAAACAACTTGAAACTAAATTTCTGCTTCCATGATATAAGTCAATTTTGGGAAATTTTAAAGCATAAAATGGACAACATGTATGACTTTTAAATGCCAATTAATGATGTCTGAATTAATGTAATTAAAATTCTGCTATTATGACTATCAGATTGAGTCACTGGTGCCCATTGAGCCTTTTTATTCTTAGTCACGGCAAATCATTCTTATTAGAAAGATTTTATTTGGATTCATTTATTTATTTTTGAGAAGATATTAATGCAAATATGTTTCTAAAAAGCTACCAGAAAAGAAAAAGACTGACTGGGAAAAACAAAACAAAACAAAACAAAACAAAACAAATGTCATTCACAAAGATGTCCTCTTAGTGAAATAGGGATAAAAATGAAATAACATTATTTTCCCTTCAAGAGTGGAAGACACTTGTTAAACTTCTCTATCAGTATTACAGGTCTAATGTCAGATTTTTTTTTCCTTTCATCTACTTCCCCTCTGACCTGTTGCCTCAAAGCGTCAAAGCATATGTTACTATTTGTTACCATTACCAGTGACTATCAACTCTATTTTTTTCCTTTTTTTTTTTTTTTTTTTTTTTTTCCCCAATGATTCTCATATACGGTCAAAGAATAATCTATGGAAATCAATGTGTTGTAGCAAAAGCTATTTCCTATGCATTTGCTTACACATTATGAGGATTTAAAATGTATGCAACATGCTACTTACTATCATATTCTATGTAACTATGTAAATTTGTAATATTTGTTTTACTTGTACTTTCATCTTTGTTGATTCTTAAATATTGCTTGTATCACAGGTCTTTCACAGTCTTTGTATTTTTTGTATTGGGTGTCCAAGGAACATGCTGTACCTTGACATTATTGCTTGCTCACCACTCCGAGTCATGCATATGAAATAAGGTCAGTAAATGGACATAAAGTAGCCTTTCTAAGAAGCAACAGATTACATTAAAGCAGATTAGATTAAAATAGACATTTCATACAAATATTGTCACTAAAAGGTTCTTTTCAGAATTAGATGAATCTGCTGTTTACATGGAATACTCTTATAACAATCTTAAAATATATAGCAGTAGGTTAGTCCATATTGTCTAAAATTATCTGAATTGATTGTAAAAATGACAAATTTCATTTAATAAACAGGAGTGTAGTACAGGACAAAAATGTAATTATCATTTAGAAAGAGCTTTTAAAAGACACAAAGACCAGTCAGGTGACCAACTCTTACTGAAAGTAAATGGGTGCTGGTGGCATAATTTTTTTTATACCTTCAAAAATCTCTTTAATATAGTAGCTTGCCTCAGTGATCAATCTTCACAAGTTTTAGTGTAAATAAACTACTTTTGTCTTACAGACATATGGATACAAGTCCTTGCCTTGGTGATTCCTTGCATGTTGACAGTCTTGACTAATGTTCCTCCATCCTTCTCATCCATTATTACAAGTTCCAATAGAAGTTCTTGGGAGATGTTACAGAATAAGGTACAAGGAACATAATCTTCTGTTATTTTGTGTAGATTTTTCTTCCTGAGCAAAAAAAAAGTGTAAACACTAGCATCTTGAGATAATATATTCTTTCTTTCACTTTAAAATTATTTTGTGTAGATGAAAATAGTCAAAGTGTGCTAGGCACTGAAGAATTAGGATCACTAAGTTACAAGACCATATTTAATGTATGAAAAATGTTTTAGATGTTATTTTTAGATTTTTTAGATTTTAGATTAAAAATGTTTTAGATGTTATTTTACAAACTAGGTTTTATTTTTTCAGTGACTTCAACCAAAGCTACATATTGAATATATTACTGACAGTAAAACTGGAGAATCACAATGGAAATTGCATGTGAAAGGGTTTTTCTCCTTGTATTGTGTATAGTAAAAATGTTACAGTGGGGAAAAAAAAAAAAAAAATCTTAAAAATTAGTTATTTATTACTGATTAAAAACTTGATGGTTCCTAACACATAAAGATATTCAAGAGCAGTCAATCGATACAAGTCTTGTTACATTGTATATATTGTATTATTGAGGTGTATTGTATTGGTAGCAAATTGACTACAGGGAGGGGAACACACTCATTGAAGCAAGTAATGCCTAGGATGATTTCTGTTACCTGTATGTGTCAAGTATTCAACTCAATCTGTATTTATTCAAAATGTAATTCACAAAAGTAAACAGGAATTTGAGTTCTCCATACTACTTAAAAGGTAACAGTTATTCAGGAAATGATTAGTAAAGTCATCCAAAATGGAAAATTGAAAATGTTAAACCTTAAACAATGCTCCCAAATATGGATATGATTTTTTCAAAGCTGGGGATGTTTGTTTCTGATTTTTCTTGGGGAAAAAAAAAATAGTAAAATGATGGTACTATGATCACCTTTTTATCCAATAGGTTGATGACAATAGTTATCATGAAGGGCATGGAAATATAGGCTCACTTTATTCCAGAATTCAGAGACATTAAACTGCATGTCCATTGAGATTAACTAATTATTAGTCTGAAGGTTATTCGGGAGAAAGGTATCCTCTCAATTCCTTCTGCCGAGGCTATTCCATTATGCATAAAGTAATTAAATATTAACTTAGCTTGTCAGTGTATGTAAGCCTGATTTTGTAACTTGACGGTTAGAGCACTTGGAAGAGACGTATGGTGTCTTTTATTTCTAATGAGCTTTTTATTATTGGATTTAAGTATTTAGTATAGAAAAATAAATAAATTTAGGGGTAAGGTTAATCTCTTTTAATTTTATGACACCTACAGTACTCAGCAGCTACAGGACTAACCTCCACTCTTTGTCAAAACTTTTGGTTCTGAAGGTCCCCTATCATATATGCCAACTTACTTGATTACCCCAGAGCATCAGAAATAACACTAGCCTCCTAAGTTAAGGCAAGTGAACCAAACCTCTAATCAGTACAACCAATAAAGCTTTCTAATTTAGTTGTATCACCATAAAATATTTGGTTAGCCAAAGAGTTTTCATTGACTGTATTGTCTATGAGCTTTTTTTGATTGTCTCACCATAAGTGTCAAGTGCTAATTAAATAACCTAGTGTATCTAAGACATCTCTTTGGTATTGGGAGATAGGACATAGGCTTTATGGAAACCTGTGCTCTTTTATACTGGCAGATAGTTGAGGCATGTACTGTTTCCAGATATTCGCAATGGATTCATTGCAAATGAATCCATTATAGTAGTGTTATAGTAGCAAAGTCAAGCAAAAGAGCTATATTAATGCTAGTTTTAAATAGTATTAATGATAATTTAAATACACTGTTTTCTTTTACAAAAAGTAGTTCATGCTACTAAAGCCAAAAGTAATGTAATTCCCATTTGCACAACTTTGAGAAAGCATGTCAGTTATGGAAATCAATGAACAATTTCATAGAATCATAGAATATCCTGAGTTGGAAGGGACCCTTAAGG
>CM021731.1:168746554-168777955 GCA_011075105.1 Heteronetta atricapilla
AACAAAACAAAACAAAACAAAACAAAACAAAACAAAACAAAACAAAAAACTGTTCTGCAGAAAATACATTTCTTTGTCTTTTTCTCTTTTTACAGGTGCAAAGGATTAATTCCCAGGATCTACAACTAAAAGACTGAATATTTTAAGAGGCTCAGATTATTATAGCCTCAAATGTTACAAACATCTGATTATAGATAGATAGATAGAAAGCTCATACAAATGTTTTTCCTCAACGAGGTTGTATACATTCTTTTTTTTTTTTTTTTTTTTTTTTTTAATTACAAAGGTTTTCTTTCATAAATAAAAAATAAAATCATAGAGCCATAGAATAGAATCATAGAGTATCATGAGTTGGAATGGACACACATCGGATCCAACTCCTGCTTCCACACAGGACCACCCAAAAATCAAACCATATACCTGACAGCATTATCCAAATACTTCCTGAACTCCAGCAGGCTTGCTTCCATGACCACCTCCATGGGAGCCTGCTCCAGTGCCCAACCACCCTCTCTCAGTGAAGAACGTTTTGCTAACATCCAGCCTGAACCTTCCCTGTTGCAGCTTCAAGGCATTCCCTCAGGTTCTATTGCTTGTCATCAGGGAGAAGAAATCAGCACCTCCCCCTCTGCTTGCCCTACTGCAGAAGCTGTAGACCACCATGAGGTCTCCCCTTAGTGTCCTCTTCTCTAGGCTGCACAATCTAAGAGACCTCAGCAGCTCCTTATAAATCTTGCTCTCTAGACCTTTCATGATCTTTGTGGCCCTCCTTTGGATATTCTCTAATAGTCCTTCTTATATTGTGGTAACCAAAACTGCACAAAGTTCTCGAGGTAAGTACAGCATGACAATCACTTGCCTTGACCAGCTAGATATGCTGTGCCTGCTGCACCCCAGAATACAATTGGTCCTTTTGACTACCAGGCTACACTGTTGTAGCCAACAGTGACAGCTACGCTGTTGACTCATATTCAACTTGTTGTCAACCATAATCCCCACATCCCTTTCTGTGGGGCTAATCTCTATCAGCTGTATTGATCAGCTCTTTTAACTCCTGTGCAAAAACTCATTCTCCTTTTTAAAAAAGGTGCAAACTATCAGGTGCCAATAGGCCTGGCGTTGTGTAGACCATCCCATGATTGAGAAACCCCACATTCTTCTGGTAACACCTGCCTCCAGTCCATGTACCAATCAACTGGGTCTGCCTGTTTCTTTAATATCATTCCCTGGTACTGGAAGGATGGAGGAAAACACTACCAGTGCCCCTGATCTTTAATCAATTGCCCTAAAGCCCTGAAGTCCCTTTTATTGCTCTTGGACTCTTTTTGCTAATTCATCACTGCTGACATGAAAATAATAATAATAATAATAATAATAATAATAATAATAATAATAATAATAATAAATCAGAGGGCTGCACCAGGCTAGTGACTTTTCTAACCATGTCTCTTATCTGGGCCTCAGGGAGGCAGCAAACTTCCCTCTGGGTTGATCAGGTCAGCATATTGGGCTCTCTGTTCCCCTCAGAAGGAAGTCACCTATGACAACAACCCAACAACACTTCTTTTTTTTTTTCATGACAGAGGTGGCCATGGTAAAGGGGGTGGGCTGACTTGCCCTAGGAGACCCCTCCAACCTGGAAGGACCTTAGTCCACATTATCATTTATCTGTCTATCAGGTTGCAGAGCCTCATTCCTGTTGTATAAGTGTACCCGGGAAGGTAAGGTAGGCAGGGAGGGGGTTCACCTGCCACCCCAAGCAGAAACCTTCTTCCATTTTCCCCTGTTTTTAGGTCCCTTCCTAGTGGATCCTGCTTGTGTTGTGGCTGACTGATGCATCTTCTCTCAGGAACAGTAGAGTATACTTCCACCAGTCAGTCACCTTCTCTGATTCTCTGATGTTCCTTATCTTGCCCACCTCCTCCTAAAGCTCTGTCAACACCCTGATCAGTTGTTCTACCTGGGCACACAATTTACAGGTGTACTCACTGCTGCCATCAGACAAACACAAAACTTGGGCACACCTTACAGACTGAGACCTGCATGGACACATGTTCTCTTGGGAGCTCTGTCTGCATAGCTGTGTCATTTTCTGTTACTGGAGAGGCCACAGCAGATGCAAAGGACATGGCTTTCTGCTGGGTGGACACCATTACTGGACTCTTTGCAAGTGTGTTACAACCACTGTTTGAAGTAGCAGAGTTACAGCATCCTTCCTGTGCATCCTCCTACATGAAGTTCTGTGCCATTTCCTGGTTGAGGCACCATGCCCTGTCAGCCCACCCTGGTTGCTAGCACTGCCTAAGGCTGCTTTTCAGGAAACCTTCCCATAAGCCACGATCCCCCACTCCACTGCTGAATACAACTGGAGGTGATTGCCTCAGCAAGTGACTGTTGGTGGCAGTTACACCATGTTTAAATCTGCAGCTGTTATACCTGACACCACCCATGCCTCATCAACTACCAAATAAATAAAAATAACTCCAAAGAAGTCAGACTTTCCAATTCAAAATACTTGGAAACCAATGAGGAAATGCAGTGCTCTGTACATATGTAATTCACTCAAACATTTCTACTAGTATCACTTAGTCTACATGTAAAATAATAGATATTGTTTTCATTTTTTCTTTTTCAGGGTTGTTAAAAATCACCTCTTCTGTCTCAACATTTTCATATCATAAAGAAACTTTATAGGTACTTCTATTAATCTTGTCAGGAAGAGAAGCCAGTAAGGTTGCATATAGTATCTATTTTCTATTCAGCTTGAAGAGACGTGAGTACTTCTAGTATTTTGTGTACTATTTACGGAATCATAAAACCCAGCAAAATAATGATGTTTAATTTTTACTGGTAAAATAAAACTTTCAACACAACTAAATTTGATGATAATCTAGATGCAAAAGCACCACAATCTAATGAGGAATTTATTGCAATAATAATGTTTGATTTGAAAATATAATTACTGTAAAGATAACCCTTGAAATCTTTCTGGAGTATTTTCAAGCAGGAAATTCTTTGTCTCTTTCAAACTGAAAAAAGAAACAGAATTGAATAATATAAATTCATTTTGAGAAGTACAAAATTGGAAAAGAAAACTGAGATGTTTGTAAAATTGCCATGGTGTCTAAATGTGTGAAGTATTTCTTTGTACTTAAAGCATTAGATTCTCCTTCATAGACATGCTGTTTGACTTTTTCTGTTTTGTTGTTGTTGCTTTTTTCCTACTTGTTTTCTTATCTACATGGTTCTGGATTTTTTTTCAATTTTTTTCCATGATTATTACAACTTTGTTGTTAGTATTGGTAAATAACTAGTATTAGAACGCATTTTAGCTTTCAAAATTAACATATTAATTTTGAAGCTCTTCCTGTCACTATGTTTTAAAGGCATAGTAATATTGGAAATTTCAGCATTCCACTAAGGGGTTAATTTTCCTCATCATAAACCTTTCTGGTTGCCATAATTACATTATTTCAAAGGACTTACAGTAATGGAAAACTAGGATGTAAAAGCAGTACTCAGCCTTCCCATGGAGAAAGTTTATCTTTAAAAAACATAACTCACATCGTCGTTCTATTTTAGCTTTGAGAGTTACTACATAGAGGTTATCAAGGTTTAACACAAAAACATCCTCTTTTTTTCATGTAAAATTAGTTTAATTATGATGAATGAAGTCAACACAATTAGGGTATGAACCCTAATGTGAAACATATCTCTTACATGCTTTTACTGAAGAGCTCCACTTGATCTTGTCTTTACGAATATTTGCCATTTCACCATCTCATGACTCATCAGACTTGTGAAACCGTAACTGACATCTGCTCAGACTAACACATAATTTATGACCCCACACAATGTTTAAAAATGATTATATGCATTTATTCTTAATTGTACATGAAGTCTAATTCTAGAAAGGTTTTAGAAAGGAAATTTTTCATTGTACAGGTGGGATGTACACAGAATTTAATTATGTCCTAGGAAGATTCTGATGTGAAAGTATGACATTTTTATGCCTAGAAAAACTATGTAAGGTTATTTGTAGTTCCTTTTATGTCTCCCTCTGAGTCTTGAATGGTTTGACTGAAGATAAGTAAGGGAGCTTGGATTTTCAAGTGTTACGATACAAAATTAGTGCCAATACTGTTTTTTAATTCTCTAACATAATTATTATGATTTAATATTTGAATTGTGGTAATGTGTAAAGTCCCCAGTCAAGGAATGTGCTAAGCATGCTGAACATATGTGAAGAAAAGACAGTCTTTCTCCCCCCAATGGGTAAAAATATTTTTGTTCTCGTTTATGATAACCAATATAAATAATTTTTAATTTAGCAGTGTGTTAATAATGTTATCGCTCAGATTCATATAGAATATTTGAGGTATCTAATTGAGAAACAGCTAGCAACTGAAGATGGGAAGTTATATTTTTTTACTTTTCATTTTCCTTGTGATCTGTCTTCTTTACCATGGTTCATTTTACCACACTGTGGATAACACAGTAGAGCATCAGACTTAAGACATTTCATATTACTTTTCCAAACCTGTTATTATGCACCAATTATACAGACATTTTTAATTGTCATTCTTAAAATACAAATACAATTGCCTTCAGTTGTGGGAGGGGAGTAGGTGCAAAGTTGGAAGATATATTTTTCTTATACAATGCAGATGTAAATAAAGGTATGGATTACTCGATATAATATTAATCAAAGTCAAAATATGTCTAAATGTTTCTTAATCTCTACTACATGGATTTATATTCCCAGAATGAGATCAAGAAGGCATAAACTCACGAGAAGAGTGGAAACATATAAGTAGTCATTGTTCCACTGTATTACTACATGATGTTATGGAGAGTTGAACTTTGATGGCTGTCAGACACCCATCCAGCTGCTCTCTCAGTCCCCCTCCTCAACAGAAGAGGGAGAGAAAAAAATAATATATATATATATATATGTATGTATAAACAAAACAACAACAACAGCAAAAAGTTGTATGTTAGGATAAAGACAGGGAGATCGTTTACAAATTACTGACATGGGCAATACAAATTTGATTTGGGGAAAATTAATTTAATTTATTTTTAATTAAAAGAGATTTGGACAATGAGAAATAAAGACAAAAACTAAAACACTTTTCTCCCTCCTTCCCCTTTTCTTCTCCAGGTTTAACTTCATTCCCTACTCTTCAGTCTCCTTCCCCCTTCTCCACAGTGAAAGTCAAATGGGGAATGGGGGGTTGCCGTCAGTTCCTCTTTGCCACTTCAATTACTACTCTTCCCTTGGTTCACTGTGGGTCCTCTCCATGCACTGCAGACCTTCAGTATATGATTGGTGTAACGTGGTCTCTCCTCAGGCTGCCTGAAGAGCTCCAGTTATGGTGTCCACTTTCTCTGGCATGGGGTCCTCCACAGGCTGCAGAGTGGTTATCTGCTCTGATGTGGTCCTCTGCAAAGTCTGCAGAGAATAGCCAGATGTTCCACCATAGTCTCCTCCACAGGCTGTAGGAGAATATCTGCTCTGACACCTACAGAACCCCCTCATTCTTGATGTCTGCAGAACTGTTCTCACTATTTCTTAATTATTTTTATTTTTCCTCAAGCAACACACTACTGTTTTACCTTTACTTCACATGTAGTTTTAAAGTATGTTTTCCCCATCTTGGCTGCTGGGCCCAACCATAATCTGTGATGGGGTAGCTGGGGCTGGTTGGATCCGGCTGTGTCTGGCACAGGGCTGCTCACAGAGGCCCCCACAACCACCCTGCTGCTCATGTTGATACAGTCATGGCAATACACTTTCTTGTCAATTCTTGACAATATTCTTGTCAATTATCAATAGCAGTGATAATTACCAACATACTAACGACTTTGTGAGGTATTAATCTGTCTGTCCTAACAGATTTATTTATTTATTTATTTATTTATTTATTTATTTATTTATGATCCTGTTACGGCCCTGTGAGCCGTCCATCTGTCTACTAAATCTTTGTCTCTGACTTTCTCTATCCTGTGTCCCTTTCTCATGGAGTGATTTTCAGTGCCTCTTTTTTTTCAGAAGGAAGAGGAAAGAAATTGATGTTCTAAACAAGGATGACAGCTATGGGCAATATTATGGAATGAAATATGGTAGGGAAATTTCCTGAGCACTGAATTTTGTTTGTTTATTGGTTTGGGAGTAGTGGAAAGCTGGTGGTGCCTCTGAGGAAACATTTGAGAAATGGCAAACCACTTCGCAGTAGTGTGGGAAAAACAAAACAAAACAAACAATCAGACAAACAAAACAGCCATCTGAACACCAAGGTCAGTGAAGAAGGACAGGAGGAGGTGCTGCAGGTGACAAAGCAGAGCTCCACCTGCAGGCTGTTGAGGCTACCACTGTGGAGTCTGACTGCTTGAAAGTATACATAGCAGTTCGATTTATTTATTTATTTATTTATTTATTTATTTATTTATTTATTTATTTTAATCTACTGCTGCATTTGTGTGGAATAAATGGCCATTGATCTAAGTAAAATGAGATCATTGTATGAGTTTTGAGATACAAATGGAGTTCTGATAATCTTAACTAGATAGTGCTGCAGCAGCTTTGAAGTCAATATGTAATCCAAAGATGAAGTCAGTGCAAAACTTCCAGCTGCAACAAATGGTTTTGGACCAGATCCTTCTAATTAGAAATCTATTCAGACTTTCCTGTTAGACATCATTCTCAAACCAGAGCACCACAAACATTACCTGTCTTATTTACAACACAGTAATTGAATATTGTGCCAATATGTTTACTGCTATGAACAGCTACCAATTATATCAGCAATTTCATTTTGTTTTTACTTTTACTTAGTATTTCAGTTGCTTAATTTAGTCTATTACTTTAATTTTTATATGATGGCTTAATTTATTAAAGATTTTATATCTGTCTACTTTTCTCTCCCTTGTCTTCTTACTCTGTCTCAGTTTGCAACACTAAAGATTTTTTTCTTCTTCATTCAATTATTGGTCCTTTTTCCCTGATTTTTTTTTTCACCCGTACACACCAGCATTTCTCACCCTCTTCTCGACACTTTATACTTATCCTTTGATCCTTTTACTACAAATATCTTGACTGTCTTTCTAGTTTTCTACTTTTTTTTCTTCTTCCTCACTTCCTTTTGCAGTTGTATCACACCTCTTTTCACCTGTCCCATCTTACAGCTCTGTCTTCTAATTTTCTTTCTTTTTTAAATCATTCATTTGGTGTGCCAAGAACTGATGACATAAAAGCATTAAAGCTGAAGTGCACTGGATTTTAGAAGTTTTTTTTGTTTGTTTGTTTGTTTGGTTTTTTTTTTTTTTGTTTTTTGTTTTCAGCCATCTGCTTTTCTAATAATAAATATGAAACTCTTTCCAAAAACTTTCTCTGTTCTGTTTCATCTCTGAATTTAGACTTTTTGTGGACTGGGTGAAAAGTAATTTAGGCCTGTATCCTTCATTTTTAAAACAAAAAGGGAGCAAGCAAAAGATAACACTATCTAGCAGAATACACTAACTAGATAACTAGATAACACTAACTAGCAGAAGATAACTCTGAGTTTCTCATTCTTTCAGTAGAAGGATGCAGATTATTAACCCTACAGAATCTATTGATCCATAATGAAAGATGAAAGAAAACTCCCTCCTCTCCGTATATCCCCCTTTCTATATATATATATATACATGCATAGTGCTTTTCACTGTTCATACATTCAATAAAGAACCATATGAATTCCATTTTTCTTGTATTCCTTTGGTTCTTCATCAGGTGCTAGTTCCTTCTTTTTCTGTGTAGGAGCCGTTAGCATTGTTTCAGGAGAAGTTCAGAGGGTTTGGGGGGCAAAGATTTTTTTTTTTTTTTTTTTTTTTCTATACGCACACATGCCTTTAAGAAAGTCGGGTAGAGAGAAATCCATAGGGGAGAGCAAGAAGAAGTCCATGAATAAGCTTGTATGGAACTAGTTAACCACTACATAAGTTATTATATACTCCCTAAGCTAATTTACAATGCATGATTATCTATAATGTGCTTCAAGCCCCCTCCCTCCCTCCCCCCCCTCCCCATACCAACTATAATGAGGTATAAACTGTCCTCAGTGAAGACAGGAAAGCTTAAAATGTCTGATGAGTTGCCTTATATATTGTGCTTCAGCAGCTCTATAAAAATGTAGAAGGTACTATGAAAGATGTATAAATAGTCTTCTGAAATATAAATACCCCCTTCCAGTCAAAATTTGAAGCATTTTTTTATTGGAATGTTCTTCTTATTATGCAGATGTTATTTATTGCCTTCTAATTATTTTTGTTGTTGTTGTTTATTGATAACATCTAATTTCCTGTTAAAATAATAATTGTTAATAATTATACACCAGAACTGGGTGCTATGGGATATCAAACCAGACTGAAGGGAACTAACATGTCATACATGGACTGAAGAAACATTTCAGTAGCCAGACATTCCTCCATTCCTAAGAAACAGAAGGCATTTTCTCTGATGCCTAGATGCTTATTTAGTTGTTTATTTCTAATAAATTCAAAATCCATGAAATACATACCAAAGACTTACGGACTTCTAAATATCACTTTTATAGGAATGTATATAAATTGCATGTGAAATATTTAAAAAATCCTGAATGCATACACTGACATAAATAAAATATTTAAAGTAATTACAGAGAATCTAATTGACGCCCCTTCACCCCCCCCACCCCCTTCCCTCACCCCATTCCCCACCCCAAACTAACCTAAAACCTCTAAAGGGCTATGGACTTTATTGTTTTCTGCCTTTTAACGTGAACACATGAAATTACAATGCTAAGTAGGAGCAAAAATCTACTACATCAAAAAAAAAAAGCAGTATTATAAATTAACTTTACATCTCCTTGCCTAAATCAAAATTAATTATACTGTGCAAAGTGATGGAAAAAGGCTTTATTACTGGACTCTTTTCATATTTTTCTTGTAGAATGGATAATAAAATCCTAAATTCCATAACCACTTATAAGTGATCAAATTAGCTGTTAGTTAAGAAAGTCTGGTAGATCCCCTTGTTACCTCATTGTAAACATCATAGTAATATCAATAATATTATAATAAAATGTCAAAAAGCAGCAGGCATTAGTTCTCACAGATTTTCCCTGTGTTCTGGACTTGCCTCTAATTTTAATGTTTCCTTTAGGTTTATTTGTCCTTGAAAGTATTCTCTCTGAACATAAAGGAAATTTAAGCTCTTACCTAGTCAACACTAGACTTGAAAATTGTCCAAGAATAATGTTGCTTGCAGTATACATAAGAAAAAAAAAAAAAAAAAAAAAAAAAAAAAAAATCCTTACGAGTGATGCTTTTTGCCTTTGGTATATTCCTGTTCAGTGCTGTGAGAGAAAACTAGTTTATAGCCTACAAAGGAAAAACAAAACCTAGAGTCCTTAGAGACTCCTCCACTACACCTGAATGACTGGATCTAGGAATATCTTCACTTGAAATTGTCCTAACAGATATTCCCCTCACCTTGCCTTACCACCATGCATTAGTTCCCACATACCTTCATTCATAACATCTGTCTTAAAAATCTCTGACATAGGCAAGTTACTCAGGTTTTTATTTATTCAGTTTTGATATTGCCTAATGAGAAGTGAAAACTGGGTACAGAACTGTGAAGTGATTCATACCTGACTAATAGTCATCCATATTGTAATCAGTTTATCACAGTTCATCTTGCTGGCTATATCTGGTTCATTATTCACTCTGGCCACTTACACTTCTCAGCATCTGAGGCCAGGATAGGCAAGAGCAGAATTTGTGAATATGCCATGATTCTGCCAGTATTGGCAGAATCTGCCAGTATTTATCCATGAAGATTGACATCTGGACAGATGCTTGTCAATGGGTTGTACAAGCTTGGGAAACATTTATTTAGATGAAACTTTCCTGCCATTGTGGTGTTCCTTTTTAGGCCTTACATTGCAGCACTAGCATATCATGTGGGGAAAGCTGAGTTAGGGTCAGATTTATCCTCACGCAGCTCATTCAGAAGCCCATTGCTTCCAGGCTGTGTACTGACTGACCTCTTTGAACACGTTAGAAGAGCATTTGGAGCATTCAAAGTTTTTGCATTGAGTTAGTTGCACACTGAGATCTTGCAGAACCCTGTCCAAACTTTTCCGGTGTTTTCAACTGTTTTCTCATTGCCATCACCTTAATTCCTGCCCAAGGACTGTCTACACACTATCAGTAAACTACATGCATGATATATATCTATCATCATAGATATCTATGATGATAGATATATCTAGATATCTATAGATATCTATTATGATAGATATATCTACAGATATTTTGGGACAACCAGTTACATAGATGGAATTGTTAGTATTTATTAGATTTAGTAGTAGTAGTAGTAGTAGTAGTAGTAGTATTTATTACTTCCCCTTAGTGGGATGGAGGAGTATTAGGAAAAAAGGTAAAAACTCATGGGTTGAGATAAAGACAGTTTAATAGAACAGAAAAAAAAAATAAATAAATAAAAAAAAAAAGAAAATTATAATAGTAATGATCAAAGTATACAAAACAACGGATGTACAGTGTAGTTGCTCACCACCTACCCACCTATCCAAATGCCCCTCCCTGAGCAGTGGCGGCCCCCCTGGCCAACTACCCCAGTTTTATTTTTCAACATGACACCATACGGTACAGGTTATCCCTTTGACCATTTAGGTTTAGCTGTCCTTGCTCTGTCTCCTTCCAGATTCTTATGAACCCACAGCCTCCTTGCTGGCAGGGCAGTGTGAGGAGCTGAAAATTCCTTAGCTTTGTGTAAGCATTGCTCTGTAACAACTAAGGCATCAGTGTGTTATCAGCATTATTCTTATCCTAAATACAAAACCAGCAACATACCACTAGCTACTAGGAAGAAAATTAACTCTATTCAAGCTGAAACCAAGTCAACAGTGATAAAATGAATGGGTTATATTGAAATATGGTTTTCCTCTCAGATAATTGGTTACCCATGCATGTTATCTCACGCATGTTGAGACAATAGTATGCTAATTTTGGACTTCCTTGTTTTATGTATTGACTTCAGATACTGTCCAGAATTTTGAGAGACAGACATAATGTCTGTAAGCTGTTTATTTTGTGAGTGTTAGTAGTTATCCAAGTATCCAAGCTCATCTGGAGCTCAATCTGGCTACTGCCGTTAAAGATAACAAAAAATGTTTTTATAAATACATCAAGACTAAAAGGAGGACTAAGGAGAATCTCCATCCTTTACTGGATGCGGGGGGAAACTTAGTTACAAGAGATGAGGAAAAGGTGGAGGTGCTTAATGCCTTCTTTGCCTCAGTCTTTAGCGGCAATACCGGTTGTTCTCTGGATACCCAGTTCCCTGAACTGGTGGAAGGGGATGGGGAGAGAGATGTGGCCCTCACTATCCACAAAGAAATGGTTGGTGACCTGGTACGGCACTTGGATGTGCACAAGTCGATGGGGCCGGATGGGATCCACCCGAGGGTATTGAGAGAACTGGCAGAGGAGCTGCCCAGGCAGCTTTCCATCATGTATCAGCAGTCCTGCCTATCGGGGGAGATCCCAATTGACTGGCGGCTAGCAAACGTGATGCCCATCTACAAGAAGGGCCGGAGGGCAGACCCGGAGAACTATAGGCCTGTCAGTTTGTCCTCAGTGCCAGGGAAGCTCATGGAGCAGATTATCTTGAGAGTCATCATGCAGCACTTGCAGGGCAAGCAGGCAATCAGGCCCAGTCAGCATGGGTTTATGAAAGGCAGGTCCTGCTTGATGAACCTGATCTCCTTCTATGACAAAGTGACGCGCTGGGTGGATGAGGGAAAGGCTGTGGATGTGGTCTACCTTCATTTCAGCAAGGCTTTTGACACCGTTTCCCACAGCATTCTCCTCAAGAAACTGGCTGCTCTTGGCTTGGACTGGCACACGCTTCGTTGGGTTGGAAACTGGCTGGATAGCCGGGCCCAATGAGTCGTAGTAAATGGAGTCAAATCCAGTTGGAGGCCGGTCACTAGTGGCGTTCCCCAGGGCTCGGTGCTGGGGCCGGTCCTCTTTAATATCTTCATCGATGATCTGGATGAGGGCATTGAGTGCACCCTCAGTAAGTTCGCAGATGACACCAAGTTAGGTGCGTGTGTCAATTAGCTCGAGGGTAGGAAGGCTGTGCAGGAGGATCTGGATAGGCTGCACCGATGGGCTGAGGTCAACTGCATGAAGTTCAACAAGGCCAAGTGCCGGGTCCTGCACCTGGGGTGCAATAACCCCAAGCAGAGCTACAGGCTGGGAGATGAGTGGTTGGAGGGCTGCCAGGCAGAGAAGGACCTGGGAGTGATGGTTGATAGTCGGCTGAATATAAGCCAGCAGTGTGCTCAGGTGGCCAAGAAGGCCAACAACATCCTGGCTTGCATAAGAAACAGTGTGGCCAGCAGGGCTAGGGAGGTGATCGTCCCCCTGTACTCGGCTTTGGTGAGGCCGCACCTCGACTACTGTGTTCAGTTTTGGACCCCTCGCTACAAGAAGGACATCGAGGTGCTTGAGCAAGTCCAGAGAAGGGCTATGAAGCTGGTGAGGGGCCTGGAGAACAAGTCCTATGAGGAGCGGCTGAGGGAGCTGAGCTTGTTCAGCCTGGAGAAAAGGAGGCTCAGGGGTGACCTTATCGCTCTCTACAGGTACCTCAAAGGAGGCTGTGGCGAGGTGGGGGTTGGTCTGTTCTCCCACGTGCCTGGTGACAGGAGGAGGGGGAATGGGCTTAAGTTGCTCCAGGGGAGTTTTAGGTTGGATCTTAGGAAGAACTTCTTTACCGAAAGGGTTGTTAGACATTGGAACAGGCTGCCCAGGGAAGTGGTGGAGTCACCATCCCTGGAGGTCTTTAAAAGATGCTTAGATGTAGATCTTAGGGATATGGTTTAGTGGGGACTGTTAGTGTTAGGTCAGAGGTTGGACTTGATGATCTTGAGGTCTCTTCCAACCTAGAAATTCTGTGATTCTGTGATTTTTTTTTTTTTCTTTTTTTTTGCAGATCAGACCTGATATCCTGCAGCCTTTGGAAACAAATGACCTTGTCTGTTATTCTTTCCCAGGACACATCCTGGCTGCTCCAACTTGGTTATGAGGACTAGTTTTAACCAAGAAGTAACTGTATCATAAGTTATTTGCTGCACTCCATAATACATTTCTAGGCATCCGCTACCTCATCACATTATTAAAGTAGGTTATTGTATGTTAGCCTAGCTTAAATAAATATGCCGCATTACAAAGAAAAAAATGCACTTAGGTTAAAATATTAAAGCTGCATTTGCCATAGAATTACAAAATGATGTAAAAGTGATGTTTGGAAAAAAAGTATCCACACAGTAGGATTACTCCAGGGATGAATGTAACTCTTTCCTTACATGATCATCAACATGTAAATGTAATGAAGGAACTGTTGAGGGACCTAGTTAAGAGTGATATTTTTCTTTCAGCCTTACTGTGAGGAAATTTAAAACTGTATTATAAAATGGAGAATCAACCCCTTCATAAACTTTATGGGTTAAGGCAATCCAATAAATAGGAACAGCTGTGACTTTAATCAAATAAGAAATAAACCCTTCTATTATGTCCTGCTGTATACAGAAACAATGAAATAACTAAACACCAAAAGGCAGGAGGTAATCAGTGGGGCTATTTATTTCCTTTTATTGTTACATAATATCCTAATTTCCTTTAAAGTAACATATATTTGTTTAATTTATTATTGACTTAGGTACAGATAAATATTCATCAGCAAAATTATAGAGTGTTTTTAAACATATAAAGATTAATATCTTATTTTTCTAGAGATTTTTAAAACCTATCTTGACTTCTAACGGTTTATATATTAATTTTCCATACTCAAATTTGAATTTTGTCAGTTCAAATAACAAGAGCTGAAAAATCACATGGAAATATATTTGCCATAGATTTCTTAATCTTCAAGCTGTAAGAAAATAAGCCTTTTCTTCATAAAGTTATCAAACATATATGTACGTATTTACAAGTACAAGCTCCAAGTACAGAAATACTTTATTTCTTACGTCTCAAAGACTAGTATTACTACACTTAGTGTCTCTTTAAATAAGTAAAGATTGCAAATTAACGCCTATAGCCATATAAATGTAATTGCTGTGTGTAGTAGAAAAATAAAAATCTTCCTTTCAAATCTAGAAAACAAAACAAAACAACAACAACAACAACCAAAAAACAAAACAACAGCAACAACAACAAAAAACATGGCATAATGGAAGTTCAGTTTGGATGGATAGTAGAAAATGAAAGAAGGAGATAGAATTTACTAGGTGAAAACTACACATTTTTATAGAATCATTAAGGTTGGAAAAGACTTCCAAGATCATCTAGTCTCATCATTACTAAGCCATGTCGCTAAGTACCTTTCCTTAAATACCTTCAGGGACGGTGACTCCACCACCTCCCTGGGCAACTTGTTCCAATGCCTAACTATGCTTTCTGAGAATAAATGTCTCCTAATCTCTAACCTTGTCCTGGTTTCAGTTAGGACAGAATTATTTTTCCTCCTAGTAGCAGGTAGGGTGCTATGTTTTGGATTAGGATAAGAAGAGTGCTGGTAACATGTTGATGTTTTAATTGCTGCAGAGCAATGCTTACACTAAACCAAGGACTTTTCAGCTTCTCGCTCTGTCCTGCCAGTGGGCAGGCTGGGGGTGCACAAAGAGCTGGGAGGGAACAGCCCCAGGACAGCTGACCTAAACTGGCCAAAGGGGTATTCCATACCATCTGACGTCATGCTGAACAATATATAGGAGTGGCTAGCTGGGGTGGGGGGCCAGCTGCTCAGGGTTGGGCTGGGCATTGGTCAGCGGGTGGTGAGCAGTTGCATTGTGCATCACTTGTTTGTACATATTATTATTATTATTATTATTATTATTGTCTTAATAAACTGTTTTTATCTCAACCCACAGGCTTCACTTTCCTGTTTCACTCCCAATCCCAGAGAGGGAGGTGGGAGTGTGAGTAAATGGCTGTGTGGTGTTTAGCTGCCAGCTGGGTTAAACCACAACAAACCTGAACCTCCCCTGGTACAACTTGAGGCCATTCCCTCTTGTCCTATATATTTCATAAATAACCCTATTACTTAGTATTTATATTGCATTTGTTATCCAGTGCAAATCTCTAAAATGCTTTGTTTCTATAATGTTATGCACCCCAAGTCTTAAAAATGAGAAAAGCAAAGCATAGAGACAGAGGCCGTAACATTCTTCCCTCCTAAATTAATTTTGCTGTGTCTGAGCTGGTTATCTTAGATTTTGGATATAGATAGGTTCTCTTTATAGTCTATCTTCATTACAGCAGTACAGTTAAAGTTAAATAGTTCAAGTTGCATCTTATTCTAAAACATCCGAAGATGTCTCATTTAGGTCAGGTGAACTGAGCCCTAAAGCCACTGTTCCTCCTCATTTATGAAAATCGAACCAATAGAATCTAATTCAGGTGAATTCCACAAACTGTGATTTTTAGCAGCATCAGAAAGTAAGTTTCTGGCAAGGCTAGGAAGATATTTTCTAACTTAGTATTGTATGTTCTAATACAAAATTGTAAACATTCCAGGAGAGTAAGATTAGAATGATGAAGGATTATATAAATATATCAAATATATTTGGCTTTGAAATGCAAGGAAATATAAGCTTTTACAGAATTTAAGCTAGTTCTGTTACTTGTCAAAATGCAACATTTAAAGTAGGATGATGAACAAAATATTCTCATTAAGTGCCTTCTACTTGAGAATGTGCATTACATATTTTGAATGATTTTTACCCATTGTAGATTAATTGACAATGCTAATTTCAAACAGATGAATTAGCAATAAAATATTACAGTGTCATAAGCATGAAGAAATACCAATGGTCAGAAATAATAAAAAGAAAATATATATCAACAAAAAAAATGTTAATAACATTTTCTCAAGACTGACAGACCTCTGCCAAATTGGGAAAAGTTTCTGATGATCAGAAAGTTTCTGGTGATCATTGGCTGCAAGATGGTCTCTGAGCAGCTGTGCCTGGAGAATCAAGTCAACAAAGATAAGACTGTGATAGCTCTGGAAGCACTGGTTCTGATAAGAGTGAACAACAGGTGAACAGTTGTCTGAACATAGTTTTTTTTTTCAAGGAACAGAAACTACTATTGTTTGGAAAAAAAAAAAAAAAAAAAAAAAGTTCACTATGATAAAGCATATAATGAGAACATACATGATTGGATGAAATTCACTTAATTTAGGTTTAAAAGTTTTCAGTGTGCATGTCTGCTGCCAAGCAAGATTTCTATTTGTGTATGGATAAGCAACAGATACTTTTTAGGGAACATTTTACCTGACCTACCTAAGAATGAAATGAACTGTGCCATGTAAAATTATGAACTTTAAAGAGAGCCTTGAATGAATAATTTGATTATGGATGCTTTTATTATATATATTTAATTTTGGTAACATGAATGCATGTCATCAGTTTCTTCATTTGATGAAATGTGAATGAAACATTTCTATTAACATAACAAGGCCAAGATGACATCTCTAAAGTAAACTTTACCCATTATGATTTTAAAAGTCTTGCACATTGAAGGACATGACATCCTCAGAAGATGCCCTTCAAAAATCTCTACAGAAAGAGTACATGAAATTCAAATATCAACCTGACTGATGTCCAGATTTTCTTCTCCTGCTGTCAAAAACTTGAGGTGTGCAGACCTCATCTCATTTTTCCTTTAAACAACTTTTGCCTATTCAAGTAGCATAAGAAGTTATTCTTCCAAATCTTTGTACATTTGGTCTTCTTGAAGATTTGTATCTACTTGCTTTACATTATTCTTTCTGTGTCCTTCTGGATTTGTGCTTAGGGGTGAACACGTACAGTGTTTAATGAAAAAGTGAACTATATCAAAGTATATAGGTCCTTTGTGTCCTTACTTGCAACTTTAGGTCATTCAAATACAGTAGCTCTTTAATCGTAAACTTTACTTTTCTGTAAACCCTTCTTCATAATATATTTGTTACAGAGAGTGTTGGAAATGAAGCATATCAGAGACAAAAAATGTAAAAAAATATAAATTCTTTTAACAAATATTTTAGTAAAGACTGATTGCCTTTAATAGCTTTGATGTTTTTTGAAGAAATCCTTTGCTTAATGTATGGAAATAAATAATATATTTGGGATTCCTAGAGTAAAAATTATTTTACAATTAATCTTGGATATATATATATATTTCCTTTCTGTGTCTCTGTGTCAAATGAAGACCCCATCTTACGGCTCTTGGCCTGGTGCCACATTCACCTGACAATATTATCTTTTATCTTCCCTCTGTGTAGAAAGTATTTTGAACTGTGAAGGATAAGATGAGAGTTTGCTGTATAATGTCAATCAGCTGTTTTTTTTTTTTTTTTTTTTTTTTACCCTCATTAAAAAAAGGATATATCAAGTTTGAAAAAGTATACCTTTTACAGTCTGTGATGCTGTTAGGGAATAAAGAATTAATGAATCTGTAGATGTTTCCAACATTGCATCAAGGAAGGGAAACTGCTATGTGGTGGCTAGTATTATTAATGTCTTTCTCTCCAGTAATTATAAATTGAAAAATAAATAAGTACTAAGTTATGTCTCTAGAACCTAGGTACATTGCAGCACTAATCTTCATTAATTATGAACACAAATAAATATGCGTGTTAAAATTTCTTTTAACAAAGTGACACACAGAAATCTGAGCCTCCAAAAAGACTGTGAAATGTAGGTTACAACAAAAGGCATACAACAACAAAAAGGGGGCATTTGCTGTTGAATTATGATCTTTTTTAGTGTGCACCAAGGTACTTGTGTTGAGTTAAATAAATTTTAATAGGTTAAATTACCTCAAGAGAGGCATATATTCAAAATTCCAAAAATATTTGTTAGGTAATTGTATTTTGTTTGTTTGTTTTTGAACTACAGAGTGTTCGCAAATTCATGTAACAGATTATTATATTATAGAATAACTTGTGTTATTCAGAATGAAGAAAAATGTAGTCCTTAAATGAAGTCCTACTTTACTGTTACTAACTAAAGAGTGAAAGAGAAAATGCAAGACATCATTAGAATACATTGTTCAGAAACCGATTCAACACATTTAATTTTAGCTAACAATTACAGAAGTTATTGTAACTTAAAGTATGCATAAAAGAAATCACATACTATGCTTCAAAGAGGCATAGAAGAAATCACATACTATGCTTCAAAGTAACCAGTTTACATTTCAGACATTTAATCATAAGCATTAGAATTGTTCAAAATAATTAAAACACCTCATTAGAACAGCTCTTAAACCAGAATAAATTTCATTATCTCTGTGGCAGTCTAGAAAGATAGCCGAAGGTCTAGACTAATCCTATTAATATTCATATTTTATATCCCTGCTTTATTTTATAGCATTATTTATAATCTTTTTAAATTCCTGGTTCTTCTGACACTCTTCAGATAGACAATGAGTAATCTCTTGGTAGCTTACCGAGCAGATGCTTCTCAATTTCAGCTGATGGATTCTATTTTATTTTTTCAACTGATGATATTCTTACCACTGGATCAAAATTTTACATATATATTCTTTCACTCAACAGAAGCAGTGCTATTTTTTGCCCTTTATTTTTTTGGTCTTTAGTATTGTTTCAGAGTTTTTTGATAAATGTTATAGATATATATATATAAAGATATTATGTTATTAATCCTGTTATGTTGTGCTTTATATATATAATATTTACATACATTATATATATGTATGCATATATATTATATGTATATATAAGTTCCCATGATCAAAACCTTTTCTGAAGTACTTACTGTATGTCTAGATTAATGACAATCCTGTCAAAAATACCTCCCTAGTTATTGTTAGGGTGTTGGATATGTAAGAAAACTGTTTTTCTTTAACTTTACTATTCATGTTGACCAAAGGTGCAAAATTTCTACGGAGAGAAAGTGATTGAAGTGATAGTTACTGAAATGTAACATGC
This sequence comes from Heteronetta atricapilla, assembly GCA_011075105.1. NCBI lineage: Eukaryota > Metazoa > Chordata > Aves > Anseriformes > Anatidae > Heteronetta > Heteronetta atricapilla. Next base: position 168,765,609 of record CM021731.1, read on the forward strand.
ATCTAGCATCTTTTTTACCCTTCCCAATACATATATATATATATGCATATATATATATATATGCATAATACATATATATATATACATATATATATATGCATAATACATATATATATATATATGCATATATATATATATGCATATATATATATGTATACATATATATGTATATATCCAAGACCATAAGATGTGCAAATCCTTGATGTAACAGCTATCTTCCCTTTTAACCAGGTGTTCCAGGAGGTCCCCCATTAGGCTATGTTTATGTTATACTGACTCATTTATGGAAAATCTGAAAAAAAAATATCTGTGATTCTATATGAAATAATTGTAGTAAAATTGAACTGCAGTAAGACCAAAGGTGAAGTTTTTAATTTTGTACCAAAATAGAAACATCAAATCATTATTTTCTTGGAATTCATGACTACTGGTTTGCCCGTCATTGATACTTACCACTGAATTTGCACTGTCAGATTGTGCTAGAATTAAATGTGTTATGTGGAAAAAAGATTGTTTGACAGGTGTTGAAAACAAATTTAAATCAATAATCAATGGAACCTTAAAATCAATGGAACCTTTAAATCTGGAATGGAACCTTTAAAACCTTTAAATCAATGGAACCTTATAATTTATCATATACTATAGTTTCATTGTACTGGATTTCACAGTTTAACTGGTTCAACTTTCTGTATGTTTAAGAGATCCTTCCCAGTTAATACATTCATTTACATAAACATTCTGTCCTTTTTCATGGCCAGATTTGACTCACCCTAGGTAGCATCATATCAATGGATTTGTATAATGGAAAAAGCTGCCATCCAAGAAGTTGTCCCTGAACATTCAGATTGGACACTGTTCCAAGTATTGTATCCTTTTTAACAGAGCTTCTGTGGCAAAATATGGCTTTATATAGGTACAGTGTCAGAATTCATATCATTTAATTCATTGCAAATTTAGATAGATGGTGATTTTTGGTACTGTATGAATAAAAATCTAGCTTTGCTTTACAAAACTAAGATCCCAAACTTTTGATATTTGAGAGAAAAGTCAGGATTCTTTCCTTTGTAAAGTAGTCCTTGTTGTAGATGGAATTAAACAAAATGTTTATTAAGCTCTAGACATATAGATGTCTAGATTAGGAAATAGATGTACAGATTAGGAAACTTCTATGGACAGAGCTCTGATTGGTAGGTTAATATTCTAATGCAATAGATTAATCAATGTAAACCACATAGCTCACTTGAAACTGCTGTTCCAAATTGCCAATTTCATCTTCAGCCAGCGGAGAAAATATCAACCTTTTTCTTTGCAGTAAAATCTTCTTGTTATAACAATGAAGCAACTCCAGAGTTACTGTTATTGTGAAACATCTGGTAACTACGAGATGTGACTCCTGTGAGATAATCACATCCCTGGAAAATTAGAAGAACTTACTGAACTTTGTTTTTTTCATGTTTTGTAATACCCCTGAGTGTGGTTGACTCATAATTCTGTAATCACTTTGCTTCTGTACCAGAAATGAAACTACAGATGCTACACTTTGCAATAATGGCCAACCCTTAACAAAAATAAATGCTTGAAATACCAGTATTGTGCATATATAAAATATATATGCCATACTAAATACTGTGAGATTGAAAGTTGCAGGGAAAAAAACTAAAATAGGTGCAGAATTCCTCATTATGGAAATAATTAAAAATAGATCAGGAGACAGAAAATCAATATGTATATATATATTCTTGTATTTTGATAGCACAGCTAAAAGAAAAATGAATCTTTAAATAAATAAAGCATAGATTGCCTGAATTTAAAAACTGAGAACCTGAACTTTGTACCTTGCACTTCTTTTTTTTTTTTTTAAACTACCTGAAAATAAAAATTGCAGGTTTGTTTTTGACTGCCTGAAATAATTTCAACAGCTACTGTTGCTCTCTACATACCACTTATCCTCTCCTATGATCATACAGCTATTAGAAAATTATTGAGTGAGAAAAAATATGGGATAGCACTCGTGCTACAAGCAGATAAAATAAATAACTTGCTAATTAGTGGAAAATAATAATTTCAGATACTTCATAGACTCATATAATGTCTTGTGTCAGAAGAGGCCTTAGAGATTTGTTGGGTCTGTCTGGGATGGAGTCACCTTTCCCTGCAGCAGCCCACACAGTGCTGTGCTCTGCACTCGTAGCTGGAGCAGCACTGGTATCACTGAACTGTTGTGTCTATTGCTGCATAGTGCTGGCACAGCATCAGAACTCCCTCCAAGCCCCCGGGAACCAACAGCCTGGGGGTGGGCAATTGATGGGGAGGAGACATCACCAGGGCAGCTGACCTAAACCAACCAAAGGGATATTCCATAACACCTGATGTCATACTCAACAATAAAAGGGGGGCTCTTGTGGGGCGGTCCTCCTGAACAACTGGTATGCATTTTGAGGCCCTGCTTCCCAGGACATGGCCGAATATTGCCTGTTGATGGGAAGTAGAAAATAACTTTTATCCTTTCCCTCTGTGCTTCTGCACGGCCTTGTTGTTTCTATTGTTTCTTTTTCTCCCCATTCCCTTTCCCTTTAACTAAATCATTCTCATCTCAAGTCTCAAGCTCTTTGTGTTGTCTTTTCTCCCCCTTCCTCTTTGAGGAGGAGAGGAGTGAGAGAGCAATTGTGGTGGAGCTCGGCTGCCCACTCAAGTAAAACCACCACAAGAGATCATCTAGTTTCACTAGATCAGGTTGTCCAGGGCCCCAGCCAACCTGGTTTTAAAACACCTCCATGGATGGGGCAGCCTGTTCTAGTGCCTCACCACTCTCTGGGTAAAGAATTTCCTTTTAACATCTGTTCTAAATATACTTTTTTTTTTTTTTTTTTTTTTTTTTCATTTAAAAACATTCTCCCTTATCCTATCATTATCTGCCTGAGTAAAAAGTTGCTCTCCATCTTTTTTAACAGTTACTTACTTAACAATTTTTATAAACATTTAGGAATTTGGAATCAATTTTAAATGAATTAAAATGTTTTTTTTTTTTAGAAGGAATTTCAAATGGGAATTGTATATAAATGACAAGTTTGTATACCGGTGTACATGAATGATTGGCAATCTTAAGGCAGAGCAGAGGTATTCTTGGCAAGCAGTGTTAAATTTTTTAAGGGCTGTTTCCCTGGGGAAAGGTCTGTGCCATCAAGTAATTCTTCTGTTCTTCTGATACATATTTTAGGAAACATAGAACATATCAGAAAGAGTTACTTTTTAGTCAAAAAAAAAAAAAAAAAAAATCATACTTGTGGTTCAACCCAGCTGGAAGCTAAACACCACACAGCCATTTGCTCACCCTCCCACCTCCTTCTCTGGGATGGGGGAGAGAAATGGGAAAGTGAAGTCTGTGGGTTGAGATAAAGACAGTTTACTAAGAAAATAATAATAATAATAATAATAATAAAATAATAATATGTACCAACAAGTGATGCACAATGCAATTGCTCACCACCCGCTGACCAATGCCCAGCCCAACCCCAAGCAGCCGGCCCCCCACCCCAGCTAGCCACCCCTATATATTGTTCAGCATGACATCAGATGGTATGGAATACCCCTTTGGCCACTTTGGGTCAGCTGTCCTGGGTCTGTCCCCTCCCAGCTCTTTGTGCACCCCTAACCTGCCCGCTGGCAGGACAGAGTGAGGAGCTGAAAAGTCCTTGGTTTAGTGTAAGCATTGCTCTGCAGCAATTAAAACATCAACATGTTATCAGCACTCTTCTCATCCTAATCCAAAACATAGCACCCTACCAGCTACTAAGAGGAAAAATAATTCTGTCCTAACTGAAACCAGGACATACTGAATCATATGAAAACAGAATCAAATATTATCTAAGTTATGTTGGAAGAAATTGCACATTCTCTTGTGGTACAACCTCAACTATATGTGCCTTGCTTTTCTGTGCAAAGACATTTCCACCTTTACAAATTCTATAACCTTGATATTATGTCATTTTACAACCATTTAGCATTTACTACCAAGAAAGTATCCTGTGGTGACACAGGCCTTCTAACATAGATTAACAGGTGGCATTCATTCTCTATTGTACAGTCAAGTAAATATTACCATTAATAATTTATATGTGCTATAACAACAGAATGTGTTATTTTTGTTGTTGTTTTAATTTAATACACATTTTTGTATAATTGTTCTAGAATTCTAATTGTATTATATATGGCATTATATATATATATATATAATATTATATATATATATAATATTATATATTATATATATATATATATTATATACATATATATATATATGTATTGCATAATTACATAGGCTTATGTTCTGCCATAGTTACAGTGGACCAAGTAAAAAAGAAGGAAATGGCCTGCATTACCTCTAACCACCCATGGCTTCCATGCAGTCCCAAACAGGTATTTATTTGTACTGGTGTTAATGGAGGGCTGCCATCAGCACAAATTTTATATGGTCAGAACTTTTCTTGTGTCTGTAGAACCTGCTGCTTCACAGTACTGAATCCAGCAGAATGCAGTGTCATGAAGTAGGAACCTGCAGTTGTGTGAAGGAGCAGGTGTAGTGGGTTTACATGGCAAGGTTTTGGTAGCAGTGGCTTCTCTGAGAAGAATCCAGAAGCTGCCCCATGTTAGACAAGGGCCCCACTGCTGGCCAGAGCTGAGCCAATAAGAGATGTTATTTGTACCTCTGTGAGAGCATATTTAAAAAAGGAAGAAAAAATAAAAATCTGGACCATCAGCTGGGAGAGAGAGGAGCAAGAAACAGCCTTGCAGACTCCAAGGTCAGTGAAGAAGGAGGGGGCAGAGTTGCTGCAGGTGCTGGAGAAGAAATTCCCCTGAGGCCTGTGGAGAGGACCATGGTGAAGTGGGTTGTCCCCCTGCAGCCCATAGTGTACCATGATGGAGCAGGTTTCATCGTTGAAGGCCATGGAGGAGACCACAGCAGAGCAGGTGAACTTGCACTGAAGCAGGCTGTGGCCTGTGGAGGACCCCTGCCAAAGCAGATTCCAGGCCAGACCTGTAGCCCATGGAGAGGAGACCACACAGGAGCACGTGACATGGCAGGAGCTGCTGCCTGTGGTGGATCCAGTTTGGAGCAGTGTGCTCCTGATGGATGGACCCCAGGGTACAGACCCATATCTGGAGCAGTTCTTGAAGAGCTGCTGCCTGTGGGATGCCTGCACAGGATCAGTTTGGGAAGGACTGCATCCTGTGGGAGGGATCCCACTTTGGAGCAAGGGAAGACAGTGACTGAGAAGTAGCAGCGGAGATGAAGTAGTATAAACTGACCACAACCCCCATTCCCCCGTTCCCCTGTGCTTCTCCCCTGAGATGAGGAGGTGGAAGAGGGCAGATGGGGAGAAGGTGGTTTTGGTTTCTTTTCTTTGTTTCTCACTTTTTTAGCTTTTTAGTAACAGGCAATATATTTTACTTACCTCCCTACTCTGAGTCTTTTTTGGCCAGTCTGTTTTGTAGAGCAATCTCCTGTTCTTATCTCAACCCCTTTGCATCGTATTTCCTCCCCATTTCCCTTCGAGGAGGGGGAGTGAGAGAGCAGCTGAAGTGGAGCTCTGCTGTCCACCTGGATAAAACCACCACCGGAGGCTGTTGGAACTGTAGCTCAGAAAGGCTCATGAGCATCATTCAGCTGACTACCTTGGAAGGTCAGCCTGGCTGCTGCTGAGTCAAGCATGTTCAGATCTTTGAAGCTACAAAGGTAAGTATTTAATTTATTTAGACATCTCAGAAAGTAGGAAGACTGGAGGGCTGTTTGGGGTTCAATTCACCTGAAGGTGAAGACTTGTAAACTCTAAGCAACCTTGATACCATGATCCCACTTTTCTTGCTTTTTCCATCTTTCCTATTGTCTAATACACTTTTAACAGAACAACAAAATAAAACATTTGATAAAAATGCAAGTTTTCTTTTTTTTTTTTTTTTGCCTCCCTTGTATGTTTTATAAAGGCTGTATCATTCAAGAGTCAAAATAATAATAATAATAATCCACCCTTGCACACTGCTAGATTCTTTAGTATTAGGATTTTTAATTTTTTTTTTTTTTTTTTTTTTGTGGAACTTGTACAATGTTAATAAATACATATTAAGAATACATACGTATTAAGAATATGTATGTTATTAGGTTAGTGATATGTCTGGTCAGTGTAAGTATGTGGGTTATAATTCTCAAGAATGCTAGTTTTTTGCTATTAATATGTTTTATGTTTCCTTTGATGATATAATTTTTTGTTTGTTTGCCTGGCAAAGTGAGAAAATGATGTATTTTTGGAAGCAATGGGGATTTGTCTGTTGAGCTTAACGGGCAATATGTTACTTTTTGTAGTAGTTCTCTTTTACCATATGGCACACTCAATTGCTGGACTCTCTTCAGGTGGAGTTTTTTTTATAGTTCCATGTATCAGAAGTGCCAGAAACTCTCAAGTGCTTGTTGATCTGGAGTACATACAACCAATGACACTGTTTTGTTTCATTAAGGTGGTGTGATATTTATAGGATATATTTTTTTTCTGCACATCTGGTATAAATGTTTGCAGAAATTATATTTGAAGTAGGTCCAGACTCCTCAGACTTACAGAAAACACTGTATTTTCCTGATAATTTTTTCATCAATTCTACTTGCAGTTGCTTTAGAAACCTCTAAAGTCTGCTTTAGCAAGCCAGACCTCTGAAGCTAGTCTATGCTTTTGTGCCTCAGTTTCTTATATGAAAGAGAGAGAAAGAGAGAGAGAGAGAATGCTTTATTTTATTCTTTTTTTTTTTTTTTTTTTTTTTCAATTTTGAAATACGTGAAAAACGTATCCTGTAGTAATCATGTGCTATGAATTACAAAACAGCTTACATGTCATAAAAGTCTCTTTGGCTACCTGTTACTATCCCTCTTGAAGTTAGAACAACATTATGTAACCATATAATCATAGAATCATAGAATATCCCGAGTTGGAAGGGACCCATAAGGATCATCAAGTCCAACTCCTGGCACCACACAGGTCTACCCAAAAGATTAGACCATGTGACTAAGTGCACAGTCCAAATGTTTCTTAAATTCAGACAGGCTTGGTGCAGTGACTACTTCACTGCGGAGCCTGTTCTAGTGCGCGACCACCCTCTTGGTGAAGAACCTCTTCCTGATGTCCAGCCTAAACTTCCCGTCTCAGCTTAACATTATTCCCACAGGTCCTATCACTGGTGATTATGGAGAAAAGGTCTCCTGCCTTTCCACTCCCCCTCGCGAGGAAGTTGTAGACTGTGATAATATCCCTCCTCAGATTCCTCTCCTCCAGCCTGAACAGGACCAAGTGCCCTCAGCCGCTCCTCATCTGTCTTCCCCTCTAGGCCCTTCACCATCTTCGTCACCATCCTCTGGACACTCTCCAACAGTTGAATGTCCTTTTTGTACTGTGGTGCCCAGAACTGCACACAGTACTCGAAGTGAGGCTGCACCAGTGCAAAGCAGAGAGGGACAATCACTTCCCTTGACCAACTAGCAATGGCATGCTTGATGAATCCCAGGATGTGGGCCCAGGTTGGCCCTCCTGGCTGCCAGGGACCACTGCTGGCTCATATTCAACTGGTTGTCCACCACAACCCCCAGATCCCTCTCTCCAGCATCTCATTGCCTAGTCTGTACGTATAGTCAGGGTTGCCCTGTACCAGGTGCAGGACCCGGCACTTGCTTTTGTTAAACTTCATATGGTTGGTGATCACCCAGGTCTCCAGTCTGTCCAGAGACAGGCATTTGTTTTTTACTGTTATTGATTTTCTGTTGTTTATTTGTTCTTCATTTTTTTTCCAGATACTACTTCCTATCATAGCTATGTATAAAGTTGTTTTCTATGCTGCTGTGATTTGCAGTGAATTTAACAGTAAAGTTATTTGGGAAAAAAAGAAAAATGATTCAGTGTAGTTTTATTTTTAATTAAAAAGAAACCTGCAATGTTAATTTTGCTAGGTATGATTCATATCATAATAGTCACATTATCATATGCTTGATTTTCCATAATTATTCTTGTTTTTCTTTTGATTATACTGTTATCCATTTTAGCATGACTTTTAGAAGAATAAAATAGACATATAAATCAAATAGAAGTTTTTTTCTAATTTCAGTTTAATTTACCTAAGCCCATTGACTGCTTCTTTTTAAATTCTGGACATTTCCACCCTTGTTTTCTGTTGTACTGAACAATATTTTATATTAAATCTACAATAATTTTAGTTAAGAATTTCAGTAAGTCTCTATGTGTGCCTGGGCAAATTAATTAAAGTTCTTACTTTACTGTAACTGTACTGGCAAAATCACAGTGAAGACTCAAGTGAATACAATGAATACATACATGTAAACACTAATAAAACTTAAAGGTTTTGTAGCTATTGCACATGAACAGGCCTCCATTTCATTTGATGACTTCATGAAGGTATTAGTATGCAGACTCATGGAACACTGACTTTCAAAATATTCAGAACTTTATTTCAAGGATGAAAACAAGGCAGAGTTTTGCAGGCAAGCCTGGAAGCTTCTGCTTCACAGTTGATTTGATATCAGACCTGTGCAGACTGGTGTTTATGTGCTACACTTGTGATCTCTTGGTAGGCTCATGCACAAAAAGCCTAAAGTAAGAGGTATGGCTTAGCTACTTTAAGTCAGCTGAACTAGGTTTGTTGCTGATAGCATTATAAATGCAGACATAGAGCATAGGATTTCCTACTAGCTTACAATGATCCAGATTTGGGCTATCTGGAAGTTAATGGTGAAGTGAAGGCAAATAAACAAACAAACAAAACATACTAATTTGTAAGAAAGCTACAGCCTGTTATTTGTTGTGTCTAGAAATGCACCTAAGCATGTTATACTGGGACATAAATATGAAAGCACAAAAGATCAGTAAAAAATATATTCAGTTGTGAGCAATTAACCTACTGAGTTTCTCAGTGCTAATTTATTTTTCTTTTATATCTTTATGGACAGTGAGTATGGATTGCACACCAAATATAAATAATAAATTTAAGACATCTGTATGTATTATTTTGTGAGATTTTTTGATCATTCTAGCAATTTTCTATCAGAGTAACCAAATCTCATCAATTTTAATGAGTCTTAATTTTATATAATACTTTATAAAAGTAATTTTATTAATTAATCTTATAATATTAACAGAGAGAAGCACTATCATGATACAACACGTATTCAGTTTAGTAGTAAGTACAAATGTAAAGTTTGCATTTTGCTGTTTTTCAGGAATATTGGTGCTATTTTTTCTTTTAATATTCACTATAAGGGGAGCCTTTTTACTGAGAAGTGGTAAAATTGCCATCAATACTTTCAATGGATAGCTGCCTTTCCTGTGAAGATTAAAAACTTGAAATGTTTTCATTTATTTCATAAATAAACAAGTAAATAAATAAATAAATAGACAATAATAGTAATAATAAGCTTTATTTATTTATTTGTTTGTTTGTTTGTTTTGTTTGTTTGTTTGTTCTTCAGTGTAGTGGGTTATTTAGGAACCTCTAAATTGTCCAAGGTAAAATTTCCAAAATAATCTCTAGCTTTTATTTTAATTAAAAACACAAGTCAGCAATGTGAAAAAGTAAATCTAAGACTGATACAGGAAGATATAGAGAATGAATAATAAACAGCTTCATAGACTACTAAGTTGAATATTTTTTATCAGAACTTGACTCTTTTACAAAACAGTTCAAATTTGATTTCCTGAGTCACCGTTTTCATGACAACAGTTAGATGTTAAAAAAAAAAAAAAATCTACTTGCCTGAATAAGGAAATGAAATCATCTGATCTATTCCTTTACTACAGAGACCATCCATTACTCCTAGGTGCTTCTCCAGGAAAGCACAGTTATTCTGGTCCTTGACCAGAACTGGGATTGGGATTGACCAGCATTGGGATACCCATGGGAATCATATCTAGATATGTTTTTGTGCAGTGCTGTTCAGATCATATTTTTTGTCCCCATGCTTATGACCCCTTTTCTAGCTGAAATAAATAGTCTAAAACTTGTAACAATGTGTCATCAACGACCTAATATCCCATTTCAAAAGATGAGGAGACACAGACACCATATTTTTTTAGTCTTAGGACTGCTGCTCTGTGCCAGAGAGGAGCAATGGACAATGCGAAGAATCCACATGCCTCTAGTTCTGATACTTTAGGGGTGCAGTTAAATTCTTTCCTTTCAAGACCTTTCTTAATGCTTTGGATCAGTGAAACACTTTGCTTTTCAGCCAATTTTTCGGACTAGATACCGTTTTCTTGCTATTTCTGCCTTATTGTGTGACAGCATAGCAGTGTTTACAAGTATTACAGTGTTTACAATGTTGTTTAAATGTGGGACCTGTGGGGATACAAAATAGTTACAAACAATAACAATACAATAAATGTAACAATACAATAATTGTACAATAGTTACAAACTATTACAGTATTTACAACCTTGTTTAAACGTGGAAACTGTGGGTATACAGACAATGCACAGTACACACTTATTCCTTTATCTGTGTAAACTACTGAAGGAAGGTGAAAAATGCAGTAGAATGGGAAGGGGAACATGGGAAATGTCAGTTAAAAGAAAGAAGCTAAAACCTCATTAGTTCCTCTCTTATTTCCTTGTGAAAAGTTCAGAGTATCTTCTGTTTCTCTTACTTGGCATGCAAGTCCATTCTTCACAAAAGCAGAAAGTACAGAAAGGCCCAGGCAGGGCTGCATCAACACTGGCAACACTTTATACACGGGGTGCCTTAAAAACAAGTAAAAACAAAATAAATTTAGGAAAAAGCAATTAATAAAATGAGTGAAAATATCTAAAATGGGAGCTGACGTGAAAAATTTAAATGAACAGAAACTGATGAGAGAGGGGAAGAAAAAAAAAAAAAGTGAGTCAAACAAAACCAAAAAAACTTACTGGAGAGGGAACAAAATAGAAACTATTATTATTATTATTATTATTGAAAAATGTTAGGAAAGACAACTTCACAAGCAGGGAATGACATCAGAAATTGTTTAGTTCTTTACACAAATCAGGTAAAATGGCTGGATTTATAAAAGAATTTGGCATAATTCTTTTGAAAGTCATTCAAAAGAAATTCATAAAATTTCCATTTCATTAAGTGAAAACTCAGATCTTTCTAATGAGCATGAAATAAAATTTAGAATTTGTTTTTCTCACTCTGATGTTTATTAAACCTTCTACATTTTTTTTTTTTTTCTGCCATTACTTGATTCACAAAAGACTGAATGGGAAAATCTCAGAACTTCCTTTATTACTGAAAGAACTGCACAAATTTGAAGCAAGAATGGGGGATTATTTTTGCAATCTCAAATTTTTGTTCATCTGAATATGTTAAATGGACCCCAAGAAAGGTTTTGGCTCATGCACAAATAGTACATAGTTCAAGGAATTTAACCTCCTATAAGCCATTTTTTCTTGGCTGGCAAAATCTTAAATAATAATAATAATAATAATAAAGTATCATCTAAATAATACATGCTGAATTATAATTCTTTTGAATTTTCAAAATAATTAATAAAATAAATAAATAAATAAATATATTTTTTTTTACTGGAAAAACTTTAAATAAATTAGTTATTAAACAATGATATAATCATATTTATAATGCTGGCTTTTTTTTCTTTTTTTCTTTTTATCTGGATAAATCACAAGTTCAAAATGATATTTCTAGTAAAAAAAAAAAAAAAAAAAAAAAAAAGAATGGCCAGATAGCTTTTTTAATTAAAGTAGATGCTTAAACTGTGTTCACATTTATTTATTTATTTATTTATTATTGTTATTAATTCATACATATAAATTCTACTTGGAAACTTAAAATACTTTTCAAATACTTACTATGATTCATCTTACCTAAGTTCATTTCTCAGAATGTGTTATTCATTTAAGCTTATATGTGTACCAGAGAGCTTATATGTGTATCAGAGTCATTTCTGGAAAGTAATTAACTTAGATTCAGGTGATCAAAGCAGGTATGAACAAATTTCTGGAAGTTTGTCTATCCAGTATTTGTATAGGGGTCTCAAATCAAACATTAAGGTCTTGTGGCATGTATGATGTCCCATGGTATCTCCGATATCATCACAGAACTGACAAGTATGAAACAGGGCTTATAGGAATCTCTTATTTCTGAAGAGGTAACTAGGTGGTGAATGGAATACACTAAAACACTTCAACTGTCACTAGACACCTATCAATGACAGATATAGGTAGATAACTAAAACAGAACAACTGCTCCAGGGATGGGATAGAATCATAGAATATCCTGAGTTGGAAGGGACCCTTAAGGATCAT